>CM061062.1:36865425-37258904 GCA_030762895.1 Sophora flavescens | reverse complement strand
TATTTAGGACTAACACTCTTCTTATATTGATTTTAATTTGATTTTCATTAGTGATGGTGAAGAGGAGAAGACTTCCTCGGGTAGAGAAGGAAGGAAGATGGGGACCCGTAAGATGATCCACGGAGGCGAATGGTGCGGGAGAAATGAAGTTGAGGTGATGGTGACATGGCTCAGACCTGTCCATCTTAGAAGAGTGTGAAGTGTATTAGTATGAAATTGTTTCCATGGAACATGGCAGAGTGTAGTGATTAGGACAGATAATTGCTTAGCCTTGTTGGAAGTAGACCTATCACGCTTTCTTTTTATTCAATTATGATAATGCGTTTTTATAAGCACTATGATAATAGAATTATATTAACATTTCTCATTGTTTGTATATAAAAAATAGTTATCCATATTATAATTATATTTTATATATATGTTTTCCAAGTCAACAAAATCAATCAACCCTTAATTCTTCTGAAGTCTACCTCCGAACATGGAAGGCTTTTAATCATTATTTTGACATTAAAAAGAGAGGGTTGGAGTTCATGTTGTCATATTTAATGTGGTGAGTATTACAGGTTGGGTTTTGTGCAGATGATCACGACACCTGACCGTGCAGTGTAGCCCCGATCCGGTATTCTTGATCCCGAGTTTCATGTGGTTTCTGGCACTACTTTATGATAAATATGAAAAATTCAAAGGTTGTAGTTGTTTCATATGAAGAAAATATAAGAATGTTATTTCTCAACCACTTGAATTTCTCTATAATTTCAGTATAATTATATTATTAACACCACTTTGTAGTTGTTTAAATCATCTTACCATCTCCCCTTTAGGATATTAACCAATTGAAGCAACTTGCATGGATTTTCTTTTTATTGTAATGTATTTATATGTCCTTTTAGAGTAGCTATTCTTTTTAAAATTGGGGATAGCGGGTGCTGATCTGTTGTGTCCTTTCCTATTCTTATTACTTGCTCAGTATCAGGAAGTTCAGCCATATGATTGGTCTCTTTAATTAAATGTCATTTTTTGGTGACTAATAGGATAGTCTCAATTTATTTTTGAGATATTGACTCATGAGGAAGAAGAAACACTTATGTGAGGAGTTTTTAACTTGAGAGTAACTATACACAACATCATTGTACTGAATTCTATGACTTGATTAATTAGATAACTCTTCAGCAATTGAAAATTAAATTTCTTCTTGGCTTTTGACCATCTGCATGAAGAGTATTATTCTTAGGTGCTTGGTTATTTTGCTCCTATTAAGTTATTATGTTCTCTTGCTGTCAAACAAAAAAATGTTCTTGGTGTAATAACATTCTTTACAGTTAGTTAGTTCCCAGATTCACCATGCATTGCTATTTCTTCATTCTTTCTTGATCTTGACTTCTTGAGTAAGTTTCATTGGGCTCACCTCTAAATCCACTATAGTAGGGCACTGCGCAATGCAATCCTGCTTCACCAACACACTTACGTTGTCGTATTCTTACATCTGGTGGCAGATCTTGAAGCCAAAATTTTGGTGGAGCCATGGAAGAACTTTTAATGCATGAATTTATAGAAAAGACACGTATATCTTGTCACGGGTTCTTTTATCAGCAAGTCGAAATTTTGGCCTTCTTTGGTTAATAATATACATTATGAAGAACAATAAGCCCAAAAGTAATTTTGTCTTCATCTTTTATTAAAATAAGCGATATTTTGATATCGTCACGCATTCATGCATCTACAGTTGTCGTGCTATATCTTGTCCATATTTATTATAAGCTTGACATTTTTCCTATCAATCATATTGATTTAGTACAACATAAATGATACAATATTTGTACAACATACTCATTTCAATACATATTATTACATTCCTCAAATACAAGATACTCTCTCACACACTCCATGAGAATCTCTTAGTTCTCCCATACTCTATTGTCTATAGTTTGGGCTGGCGAGGATCCACTTGTATGGAGGTGGGCAGGCCCCTTTCTAGTCAATTTTTACATTAACGCATTGTAATTTTCTTTTCACAAAAAAATGATAGCCCCTTTGAAAGATAATTTTCTTAAAAATGAAAATAAAAAAGAACTGAGCCTAATTTGGTCTAGGAAAAACGCAAAGTGCAGAAGTAGATCACATAAAAAAACTATCCATTTAGTCAGCAAGGGATTTTCCACTTTGAAAGTCACTTAGCCCCTTTAAGTGTTCCTAAAATCAACAACAGCATGCCAGCACATATAAACTTTATACTTAAGGGCTTAACTTACGGCAGAATTACACATAAGCGGTGGTGAAGAACCCATTCGAGGCTGTGGTGGAGAGTAAATGTTGCATTACGGAGCCTGGTAAAGGTCAATATGGTAAACTACATACCTACAGCTACAACTCTCAGTACCGAGATGAATAAAGATATATTGTGTCTTGGAAGGTATTGAGATCCGTTGGCTTTGTTCCATATTTCTGTTACTGTTTCTTGTTTTTTAAAGAATAATTACAACTATCATTTTGTTTTCATTTTTGTTTTCATGTTTTAAAAATTGGTACAAAAACCAACAGAAAATAAGAAAAGGCTACCAGTGTGTGGATGCAAATTTCAAAACTTCCAACAAAATGAAAGCAGGTGAGCGGTTTTGTAATTATTTTAATATGAGTAGCAAAAACATTGGAAAACAAAGCAAACATGCCTAATTATTTCTGAGTTTGTCCCTGTTAAAGTTTCTTGAGATTAAAATGTTGTAGTTGGTTCAAAAGGAATAAAATAAGGACCCAGGTTTCTTCTAAGTTAGTGCTAATATATGTGGTACGTGGTTCGGACTAATGCCAGCCATGCAGAGAATAGACCAAAATTTGAGAATAATTGCAGCAGGAAGAATGATCTTTTTTTTTTTTTTTTAAAATATATCCACACAAAGTGAAGATTGTTATATTATTTGCATGTTGATTTATTATTTTATTATTAAATATTATATAAAAATCAAAGTATATATTTAAATAAAATCGGTTCAACCATTTATTACGTTGAAGAATAAACAATGAATCAATGCATTTATCCGATTTATTAAGTCGGTTGGAATTTTTAATATTGTTTTTGCCTTTGTACTAATGCAACCTTGATTTTCGTTTAATCTTCTACACTAGACATTCTTGGAGTAGTCCTCTTTTTTAGTATATACGCACTACGTAGGAAATCATTGTAGGTTAGCGTAATAATTGGTGACGACCAATCAATTAACCATTCGGTTAAGCACCAAATTCTCCACGAAAAATAAGCATAAAATATAAACTCAAGTGTCTAGCTCGCCAGCTTTTTATATCTTCATTCTATTTCCTCATCTTTCACCATAAATATCATGTCATATATGGAGGAATGATTTTTATCTGTGAAATAGTGACATATAATGTTTTGTACTGGAAATATATGACTCTAAACATGGGAAATTGGTTACACTTTATAATGCACCACTATATATATATATAACAAATTAAATATACACCAAAAGATTAAAATCATAAACCACTTACTAACAATACTTTGATATTGAATAAAGATAGTTATCCATCACCTGAACACATCATTTTTGAATATAATTATATATCCATTAATTTTGTAATTGAAAGCTAAATTTATTTAATTTTAATCAAAGGTATTTTGACATCTAAATTTTTAGATATTACACAATATTGGTAAAACAAAAAAAAAGACACAAAGTACAATAGTAATATGAATTTCATAAAACTAATACACACACATATATATATATATATATATATATATATATATATATATATATATATATATATATATAATCAGACCTCAAAAAATCATGCTTTTCTCTAAAAACAATGTACAGTCCTTGGAAATAGGGATAGTCCATGTTGGAATTATTTATTCAAATGAAATTCAGTTCCAACTCTTTTCAATTCAACTCATGTTATACTACATCTTGGATTGGATGTCTTCCGATAATATCCTAATAAATTTGGGACAACAAATGTAGAAAAAAAAGTCACGTTAAAATGTCAGCAGACTACAGTTTTGTATAACATCACACCATCAGAACAAGTTTTCATAATTCCAACGAATTTCCTCAGGCAGTGTTTCAGAACACGTTTGTTTAACTTCGGACAAATTTAGGGGTTCCACTTGAGTTGCAATGGATTAAAGGATGCGCATACTAAATGAGTGATTATGATAAAGCCTCCGAAGGTCGCCCAGGGATTGCATGTCCACGGAAATAAAGGAGGGTCGAGCAATATGAATGGATTCTTCCGGGTTCGGCAAACATAACAAAGTCTTGAGCATCTCCTCAGGTTTCCTGACCACGGCAAAACTACACACGCACCTGACTGTATAACAGACAAATCATATTAAAATATGCATAAACTTCCAAGTAAAATATGAGCAACAATAGATTATTCGAACATGTTATCAATAATTGCATAGTTAAAGAAAATCGAAACAAACCATTGAGATGCCCTACCACTGCAACATGCCAGCAGTTGTTGCAAATTTGGACACGATCTCCATAATCAGAAGATACTTCTTTTGTGAGATTTCAAAAGTGGTTTTTTTTTTTTTTTTTTTGAGTGGGGACATTCTGGCAGAAGAAGTGATAGTCTGGTAAATATTTGATGCGCTCACAATGGGCAGTGGTAGATACTATTCGTAACAAACTATAAATTGGAAAGTGTTGGAAAAATAAAGTCCCACACATAAGGACAAAAATTATCTATTTTTATAGCGTACCTCAAATGTGATCTGACGCCACCATGAAGCGTAACCAGAAATCTGCACTTATCCCGCTGGGGAGTGGCATGGATCATCTAGACAAGGCACACTATGAAATATAGGCAATTTGAATAAACTGCTTCTATACATTACAATTGTCTTTATTTATGTCATCCTTGTGAATTGTCTGTTTCATTGCATGCTCTGTTCACTCTTCTCTCCCGATCTGCGACTCTGTTCTCATATCTTTGTTTCCCCCTACTATGTTTTCTTGATTTCTTTTCCTTATTTTCTCCTGGTGCTTGACGAGTTTATCATGGTTTACCTTTAAAACACAAACTGTGCAAAACATTGTTACCAGGAGCCGTCTTTGGCCAAATCCATGTTTTTCCTTCTCATTGGAAAGTGCAGTGTAGCCATGATATGCGAATATTTAGGAGAGTCAACACAAAAATAGCCATTCACCAAAATAACAAAAGCAAACTATTACGTTCAGATATCTTTTTCTGGATTCTTATTTGTGCATCATCCAGCATACACATGGGATATTGGTTCATCACTCAAACAAGAGTCATGACAGGCAATCACAAATAGTCTAAATGTGGTGAAAAACTCAGATTTCTTTGACTTTCCACCATATGGTAGTAACAAAACCTATCGAACTGTAACATATATACTAACCATCCAAGTTAAGCAAAAAATAGTACAGTGTCATACTAAATTCCTCCAGGTCACTCTACTCACAGGATAGGCATTCAATTCAGAAGCACAATGACGCTAACTTCAGAGATGCTTTCTATTGAAATTGTGCTCATCAGGCACGTAAACTACCAACACTATACTATATTTTAGAACCACTGGTCAGCAACCACTGCCACAAAATACATGACATTATCTCCATGCTGCAATTTCACCCTCTTAAACACTGCTTCATAGTCTTATTAATATTTCTCTGGCCTTTCTGCTCCATCACTGCATAAATTTTTTTTTCCTTTTAAATCTCTTCAATTTGCTCCACAAATTCCCTCTATAAAGTAAAGTCCTATAGGATGCAACTATTTTTATTTCACTGTAAGAGGAAAAAAAAACTAACACGATACGATGCGTAGGATGAATCTGCTAAATGGATACATACCTCAAAACCATAATCGGGTAATTCTTGATCCGTGCAGAATAAAACATTCTGAGGCTAATCGTCACCATGGGATTGTCTGGGAATATACTTTTTGATCAGCAGTGGCTGCATGTCAACTTTCTTGAACATCCCAAAACTTTGCCATGCACAAAGGGAAGGTTGATTTCTTTCCCATTGAAGTCTATGGATAAGGAATTATGAGAATAAAAGAAACATTCAAAATGACATTAAGCGCGTACAGGACGAACAAGCCTACATAACCCATTAAACATTGCCATGAAAAACCACGAGCTGTGCGTGCATTAATTAAAATAAACAGCATACCAACAACAGGCATTTCGCAAGATAAGGTGAGAAATTAAGAGTGCAAATTAACGATCGGAGTTTATTTATTATTGACACATAAGACAACTGTCATACACAACCTAAATATAAAAATATTCCTTGTCTCTCTTGGAACAAAGACATATTTATAAATCCTGACCCGTTCAACTTATATTAGAATAAGTCATGTGTCATAATGGTAAATTTTTAAAAGAGCTGACATGATTTAATATGTACAAAAGTCGAGTGAGTGACATGCGTACATAAACCTTGCAAAGAAAATTTAGCAGTAATGTGATTAAAACTGAAAGCATAGTAGCACACTAAAAAGGGGAGGTCATGATTATATTTAAGTACGACCTTTTTTGAAACACCTTCAAAGTTAAAGGGAATTTTAGCACCTTAGCCCGAATAATATTCATATACATATTAACTTAAAACATAACATTTGAACTAAGAAAAAAAAGCGCAACTTTATCAATCAGATGGCACCTTTAATTCCCAACAAGAAATCCATAAGGGAAACTTAGTGGTTGAATGAAAGCTACATAACATTAACCTTTGTTAAGGGTAAAACTAAATAAGAGAGAGTATCTCCGCAATCCATTCAAAAGAAAATGGCATCAAGAGAGAAGGTTATACTAATCAATGAATAGGATCTTGTTTGTAAGAATTTAAAAGAAAAAAGTAAAGGAAAAGAAAATGCATACCTCTGATCAATCCAACTCTGATGCATTGAAAGCAAAACCGATGTCCACACGGCAGAATACCCCTTATTGAGCTAAAATCTGTGAAACATATAACACATGACAAGTCCTTGAAGTAGGCGAGCCGCCAACATTATCAACCTGATCACCATCGTGACCCTCTCAGCACTAGAACATATTGATGTTTGCGCCACAGGTAAGGGATCTTCAGACAAAGTTGAATTTCCAAGAGTAGATATATTATTTGAATCTTCGATCTGTTCGTTTACAACTGAAGTAATATTGATAGTTCTGCTTTGATTATGTAATCCAGCATCTGGTCCATCTCTATTTTCTAGAAAATTTTCATTATTGACACCACAAGAATGGCTAGAGGTAGCTGCAGCATCAGTGTCCAGTCTATTCATTCTGCTAAGGTGGTCTTCCTGAGTTAAATCCACAATTAAAGGATCCATCACCACTTCATCTACAGTATTTTCACATCCCTTCTTCCTTCTGCGAAGGTCCAGCCACAGAACTAACCCCATTATCATTGCAGATTTTTTTTTTTTTGTTTCCTTGACTGTCAAGAAGAATGAGAACTTAACACCTCATGCAAACATGGAAAAATCAGAAAAATAAAATAAAATTAGCAAGCATTCCAAAAGAATCGAAATTAAATCATTATTCACCTACTTGATCAACCAATATAACATTGTGCATTAAAGGATTTTAGAGCCCTATGTAGATAGGGTTAAACAAATTTCACATTTTCACTTTCATTTTTACAATTGTACCTAAAATGCACATGCAATGCATTTACCCACAATGCTACATTCAAGAGTGCAGAACATACAAGTATTTTATAGCACCTGCATTCAGAATAATAACAAGTTGACAACCACTCTCAGTTGATGGTTAAGCATCAACGGCTAACTTGAGTTTAATGACACTACATATCAGTATAGGAAAGTTCACCTCATTCAGAAAATGAAGTAACATATTTACGGTTTATGATTCAGAACAAGTCTAGGAAATACTTAGTACGTACATCATAAAGTTTAAAAGAGAGCAGAGAGCATATTGTTGATACCTTGTTCATTAAAAAAGAATCTTCCCAAACGAATTTCCAGAAGCTCCAGAACTTAACTCAGTTATTTGCTTTTTTCAGATCCAATATCATAATACCTGTCACTGATCACTTTGTTCTTTGTCAAGCTATTTGCTTGAACGGTGTGTGGAACTTTCAGTAATAGTGGTTTTACTTCATGTCCGCTAGAGGGGAAAAAGTGAACTTAAGAACAAGGGTTCTCCAAATTTTACTCATATTGTAGGTAAGGAAGTACAAGTAAAATGGAACTCCACATAACAAAGTAATTGCATCCAAAATTTTTCAAACAAAATAATCATCATCCTGGTAAATAAAATCAGTGGTTCCAACGAGAAACTAGAACAAACTTCAGCAAACTCCAGTCCACAACAAAGAAAGGAGCTCATCATATAATACATAATATCCAGAATACAGGACAACAAAACTGTAAGAACTAAGAATCGACTTTCCGAAAGTTGTTGCTCTAATACCATGTCAAAGACTAACTTTCCTAAAGATCAAGCTGTTAGGTTGGAGCCTGTGAATAGTTTTATATCTCAAATTAGTAAATTGATGGTTTAAACTAAGGCACGGTTCAAAAGCAAAATTGGCCATACTAAATTAATCAACTTACGCAATTTCAACAGCCATTTTAATCCAAGGATGATGTTGGGAGCTGAGAAAAGTGGTTTATCATCATGTTTTATTTTCTTTCAAAAAGCCATAATTTAATTTAATAGAATACAATGCGTTCCAGTATAATTTTGCAGTAAGGAAAACAACACTAAATTCACCTTTGCAAGATATAAGAATCTTCTGGGACACGCCTTCCTTCCGTTATGCAGTCTTCAATCCATCGGTGGTTGACTACAATTATTTTGAACTTTTGGGCAATATCATATTTTTTTCCTTCAAATTTCCAACAAAACCTGATCACTCAATTTCAAAAAAAAAAAAATATAAAAAAATATATATTATATATATATATAAAAAAATATCTATCAAAACAGGATGAAAGCTTTGTAAAGTTAGTGTTTCAATTCCAAACACCCGAGCCTCCATTTTTTTAAAACTCATTACCTCTCTCTTCTCCAGTTTAAACTCACATTCACATATTTTTTTCCTTTCATCATAGATATGATAAGCAGAAAACATATCTTAAGCGGCACACACATTTGGAACACTCAACCACAATTCACCATTAAAACAACCTTAAAAACAAACTCATCAGATGAGTGATTGATTTCGACATCATCCCAACATAATTGGCGCCGGCATACGAAATCATCTGATGAGATTGAATCGCTCCGAGCCGTGGTACCCACTCACTGTTGCACAACATGTTCCATACCTTGAATCGGACAAGCTGCCAGATTCAGCAAGATCACAGGTGTTAGCATAATACGGATACACAGCACAGAATCATTGCATGAGGCAACTACAAAGACCGATTCAAAAATTCAGCCAAAATGAAGCTGACATTAGCATAAATTGTGTTGAATCAAACCCAAGAACGAAGAATTTTATCAGAATGATTCACTTCATGAGGTAAAAGAGAAGGAATTGTAAATTTATACATTTTCTTAGTGAATAGTGAAATTTCTCGGCTACCAAACATTCGAATCAAAACCCTAAGAAAATGAGAGAGAGAGAGAGAGAGATACCATGAAGTTGATGTGGTTCTTCTTCTGCTTCCATGGCACTCGAGTTTTGCCGGGAAGTGAAAATTTTTGAATTATTGAAGTGAAATGAAGGAAGTGAGAGTTGTATTTATATATGAACCTGATTGGCTCGGTCAAACTTCCGAGCATGATGTGGACAAATGAATAACGGATCAGGATAATAAACCAAACCCAATTGAAAACAAAAACATTTTTTTCAATTAATTAATTTTATCAACAATTTCATTTTTTGAAAACAATATATTTTTTAAATGAAGTTTTTGACAAAATTAATAATAAAATAGACTAAACCCCCAATTTGGTCGAGGAAAACACTTTCGAGTGGAAATAGTCCTAACCAAAATAAATTATCAATATAATCGCTAAGAATGTAATTATCGGGATAGTTGGTCCCTCCTATGGTGACCACCTTTGACTTAGGTTTTCTAGTGGTGGCACTGTTCTATGAGTTGTCATTTACCGTCCTACTAAAATTTCAAAGCATGAAAAATAACATAAAAATAATTCCTCGGGGACTCTTCATTACCCTTCCTCTCCCCTCATCATCGACACCTTCCTCCACCACCTCCTCCCTCTCTCCTTCGCCCTCCTCTACTTCACCATCGCCTCCCTCCTCTACTTCACCACCACCTCTGTCAAGTGTCACTTATGCTTCATTTGCTTCCACCATCGTGTCACGCTCACCACTCCTAGCTCTACAGTGTCCAATCAAGCAATGCGAAGAGACTCATCGTCGGACGAAGAAGACAATCGCCACAACCTCATCGAACACGAGAGAAAACCCTCAACTCCTCCTCCTCCTCTTTCTTCTTCCACCTTCCACATCGAAGATTTTACTTCACGATTCCAACGTTTCAATTTCAAATTCAAGTTCCAAAAGAGGTACCTTTTCGTCATTCTCCCTCTCTTCATCCTCATCTTCTTCTACTTCACCCCCGATTCCACACACTCCTCTTCTCACCCCCTAACCTCTCCTCTCTCCTATTCAATTCCAATTCCCTCCAAGACCTAACCATAGAATTCGAATTGCAAGCCCTTTATCTCTTATGCAAACAGCAATTAGGGCTTCTCTGCATTTGGAACTCAACCCTTAATTCCAATTCCACTAACGAAAATCTTAAATTCGTGTTGTTTAATCAGTCCCTCAATAGAGAAATTCAACAAGTTCTGCCTAATCCGCATAGGACTCGCGGCAGCAACTTGATCAACCTGAATTTGAATTTGGGAATATTAGTGTTGACTATGATAGGTGTAGAACTATGGATCAGATTATGTCGCATAGAAGAAGAACAATTGAGTGGAAACCTAAATTTACAGTGAGATTAGAATGAAACGAGAAAGGAAAAGGGTGAGATTTTAGATTAGGTTTTGAATTTACAGGAACACAATTTTGAAACCAGAAATGAAAAGAGCATAGAGGCGATGGTGAAGTGGAGGAGGAGGGCGATAGAGGAGTATAGGAGGGAGGTAGTGGAGGAGGGTGTTGGTGATGAGGGAGAAGGGAGGGTGATGAAGAGTTTTTTAATATTTATTTTTCTGAAATAAAAAAATATTAAATTTAAATTATTTTTATGTTATTTTCCATGCTTGGAATTTTAGTAGGACAAGATAATCGACAACTCAAGCAAAACGGCGCCACACCGGTGAAACCGGAAGTCCAAAGGTGGTCAACCATAGGAGGGACCAGGCATGTCCATAATTACATTCTTAAGGATTATATGGATAATTTATTTTGGATAGGGACTTCCTGATCCGAGTGTCTTTCTCAGGGGACCAAATTAGGGGTTTAGTCTATAAAATATGAAGGTAGAGAGAGCCTAACAATGGTGATGGACTAAGGCAACGATGGCTAGTAATCGTGCCTAAAAATGATGTCGGCATAGAAGGTTATGAGAATGATCGGTGATAGCAATTGGTGGAAGTGACCGACGATAGTGGTCAAGAGTGCCGCGAGCTCTGACGATATTAGAAAGAGATTTACAAAATAAAAAATTATAACTAAAATAAGATACCACTTTATAAATATACGATATTTCGTATATGATGCTTAACTTAATTGTTCAAATAACATAGTTGAATTTAAAAATCTACCTTGTATAATTCCAAAAATCATTACAAGTATAGGTTTCTCTAAATGTGAGATTGTTTCACTTTGTAATTGATTGAATTGAATTGACTATGACTTGTAAGAATTTTTTAAAAAGAAAATAATTAATTTAATGAGTTATTGGCCAAAATCTTTTTTCTCCCGAGATATCCTCTGCACGTCATTGCAAAGACTAACTCTCGAATCGGATATGACCATAGGCGGTGAAACTCTTCCTCAAGAGTTTTAACGTTCTTGTATTTCTAAAGCTCGAATTTGAACTCGAGATAACTAGTTAAGTGGAAGAGACCTCGTGTCATCTCATCCAAGCATTCTTGATATAACTCATCCAAGTCCCGTGCATAGGGCTCCGTTTGGTTTTCCAAATCCACTAGCTTATAGCGGATGAAAAAGTACTCTTGTTTGGTAATCGTTTTAAAAACTAGTTTATAGCGTTTTTTCACTATTATAACGTTTTTCAGACATAATTGCTTGAAGTAGCTTTGAGCATATAACTTATTATCATTATTTCTTCCATTTTTATTCCCATTATAAATTTTCATATAAAAAATTAAAATTAATTTATCTTACAAAGTATATAAATAAGAATTAACTTTACTATTGAGGTTTATATTTTTTTGAATATATATATATATATATATATAAAAGATAAAAATATATTTATATATATTTTCATCTATCAAAAATAAAATTTATATGAAAATCATATCAATATATCATTTTATTTTTATTATCCCATTTATTTTTAAAAATAATTAATATTAAATTTAAATTTAAATTAATATTTTAATTCTTGTAATAATAAATTATTTAAAATAAATTAAAGTATTAAAAGTGATAATTATGAGAGGGGTGTGTTATTATGAGAGATGAGATGAGTAAATATGAACCTTTAGATCATACATGAATGGTCAAGATTAGAACATAAAGTCATGTAACTTTTTAAGCTGATCACATGACCACCAACTAACTTCTAATCCCGACCATTCATGGTATAATGACCCAATTTGTTCCTCCCATTCTCACAATAAGACACTTCTCTCACTTGAGTGCTACCCCACACCACACACACACACACTATATATATATATATATATATATATATATATATATATATATATATATATATATATATATCTAATCCTGACCATTCATGGTATAATGACCCAGATTTGTTCATCCCATTCTCACAATAAGACACTTCTCTCACTTGAGTTGCCTTATATATATATATATATATATATATATATATATATATATATATATATATATATATATATATATATATATATAAACAAGTTATTGGTTAACCTCCATGAAACGTTGCACCATTGTCCTTTGATTTTGCGCAGAGGCTATAGTGCCCTTGGATATCCTGAGTTTCCCAGAGCTGGTAGAGAGGTGCAGTGCCATAGAGAGCATGGATAGGAGGCAGGCTGCAGAGCAAAGATAGCAGTGTAGTGGGGGTCCTATCAGAGCAGGTCATCAGAGGAGAGGTGATGGAGGTTCTCAGTGGAGGAGAGGACCATACGTTAGACCAGACAGAGCCGCTCGGACATCTATACCATCAGACCAATTACGAGAGAGGGCCAACAAAGAGGCCCCGGTGTGTTTGAGATGCGGAGGTCCACATTATATCGGGATTGTATGAGATAGATCTGGTTGCTACGTCGTGGCAAACCAGGTCATTTTTGCTAGGGATTGTCGAGAGAGAGAGAGCAATACAAAGATCCCAAGAGTGGCAAATGCAGAGGGAGCTGGTAGTTCCGGAGGAGCCGTGGGTTTGAGAGAAGAGCCGGAGAGGGGTTCAGGCACGGGACAACGACGCGCGCGGACCTCGAGCCACGGGAGGGTGTTTACTAGTGAGAGGATCCGAGTCCTCTCAATCTGCAGATCTTATTCAAGGTATGTGTTTAATATCGACGCCTTTATATATATATATATATATATATATATATATATATATATATATATATATATATATATATATAAACAAGTTATTGGTTAACCTTTATGAAACGTTGCACCATTGTCCTTTGATTTTGCTGCAGAGCAACATGGATGGGGCTCAACCCTTTCTTGTTCAGCTTCCATGCAAAGGAAGGCTTGAGTCTCATCTTCTCAGTAGCAAAACTGAGATGTCCAGCCCTAGCCGCAACATTCAGTGGAGTATCGACAAATGGCATATTATCCAATGAGTCAAAAACATTTTCATCTTTGTGCTCAATCAGATCGTAGAAGAGGTCTATGTCTCCTCTTTCTGCTGCATCTTTCAAGTCCTTGTTGTTATTCATCTTTGTTAGTTTAGTTTAAGCTAGTTGGTTTGAAGAAAAATGAAAAAATGCTTAAGGTATCCTCTGTCCCATTGAGTTTATAAGCAAATGTTTTGCTTCCAATATTTTGGTTGGTATCCTCTCTCTTCTATGTCTCATCGATATGTCTCATAACTGCCTCTCCGACTATCCAAAAAGAGGATTATGCTCTGTTTGTTTCCAGAGACTGAGAAGAGGGAAGCGGGAGAGTGAACTCATGAGAAAAATGTCACTTTCCTTATTTGGGATAGGAGAGAAAAGTGTGAAGAGTTGTTGTGTGGACCCGACAGAGAGAAGTGTCTCTTCACATATTTGGGACTAAGACTCTTCTTATTTTTTGATTTTAATTTGATTTTCAACTGATGATGGTGAGACGGGAAGACTTCTCGGGTGAGGAAAGGGAGGAAGATGGGGACCCATAAGATGATCCCTGGAGCGAATGGTGCGGGAGAAATGGAGATGAGGACGATGATGACAATGGAGATGAAGAAGAGGAGACTCCCACAACGACCATCTAAGAAGAGAGTGAAAATTATATTCGTAAGAAATTGTTTCCATGGAAAATGATGCAATTTTAGTGATTAGGACAGATAATTAGCAACCTTGTTGAGTAGACCTATCACGCTTTCTTTTTATTTCAACTATGATAATCGTTTTTTTTATAAGCACTATGATAATCGTTATATTAACATTTCTCATTGTTTTATTATGCTTAAAAAATGGCCATCCATAAACTTATAATTATGTTTTATATATGTTTTTCCAAAGTCCAACTTAAAAATCAATTCAAACCCTTAATTCTTCTAGAATCTACCACCACCTCATTCACTACAGGAAACATCTAATCATTATTTTGACAATTAAAGAAGGGTTGGAGTTCATGTTGTCATGGCTAATGGTGGAGAGGTATTACCCCAGTTGGGTTACATTGCAAGATGATGCGACACAGACCATTCCGATGTGGCCAATCCCAGTATTCTTCGATCCCCGGGTTTCATGTGGTTTCTAGCTTTTATTTCCTTGATAAATATGAAAAATTCAAAGGATGTGGTTATTTCACATATGAAGAAAACATAAGAATGTTATTTCTTTCAACCACTCGATTTCTCTATAATTTTGTTATAATTATGTTATTCTTCCACTTTGTAGTTGTTCTGCCATCTTCACCATCTCCCCCTTCTTGGGATAATAACCAATTTAGGCTTCTTCCATGGATTTTCTTGCATGCTTAATGTATTTATATATCCTTTTAGAGTGGCCTTCTTTTTCAGTGGGGATGGTAGTGGTCATCTTATTATTAATCCTTTCCTACATTACTGTTCTGCTCGATCATGTCGGAAGTTCAATGCTTATGATTGATCTCTTTAATTAAATGTCATTTTTTGGTGACTAATAGGACAAATGTAATTTATTTTTTGGAATGTTGCCCATGACTCATGAGAAGAAGAAACACTTATATTAGGAGTTTTTAACTTGAGTAACTATACACAACATCATTGTACTGAATTCTATGACTTGAGTTAATTAGATAACTCTTCCAACTTAATTGAGGTAAATTTCTTCTTGGCTTTTGACTCATCGCCATGGAAGGTATTATTCTTCGGTGCTTGGTTATTTTTCTCAAATAAGTTGACCATGTTCTCTTGCTAGCAAACAAGAAAAATGTTCTTGGTGTAATAACATTCTTTCTAGTTAGTTAGATTCCTTATGCATCACTTTCTTCATTCTTTCTTCGATCTTGACTTCTTGAGTAAGTTGTTGACTCACCTCTCCCAATCTTATATAAATGGGAGCACACCACACACTGCAATCCACAACTTCACAAAAAACACACTTACATTAATACGTATTTTTACATCTAGTGGCGGATCTTGAACCAAAGATTTGGTGGAGCCATAAGAACTTTTAATGCATGAATTTATAGAAAAGGCACAAATATCTTAATCTGAGTTCTTTTATCCAACTGTCAAGGAGAATTTTGACGCTAACATAGTTAATAATATACATTATGAAGAACAATAAGCCCAAAAGTAATTTAGAAATGCTTCATCTTTTTTATCAAAATAAACGATATTTCGATATTGTCACACACTCATGCATCTACGGTTGTCCCGTACTCTCATATGTTGTCCATATTTATTGTAAAACGACATTTTCCTAACTCAATCCTATTATTCGTACAACATAAATGATACAACATTTATACAACATACTCACATTTCAATACATATTATTACATCACCTCAAAATACAAGATACTCTCACACGCTCATGAATCTATGGTTGTCCCATACTCCTATATGTTGTCTATAGTTGCAGTGGCGGATCCACTTGTATGGAGGTGGGGGAAATTGCCCCGACAAAGTCAATTTTTTTACATTAACATATTTAGCAATTTTTTCTTTTGCCCCCACAAAAAAATGCCCCAAAAGATAAATTTTCTTAAAATTGAAAATAAAAAGAAAAAAGGCCCAATTTGGTCCCTGAGAAAAACACTCGGGGTTTGAAGTAGTCCCTATAAAAAAAACTATCCACTTAATCCTTAAGAATGTATTTACCGGGACAGGTTAGTCCATCTGTGAGTTGACCACCTTTGACTGCAGGTTACCAGCTTACGTGGCCCATGTTTTTGCTGACTTGTCAGTATCCATTTCTTAATGGGCTGCCAGCATGGAAATTATGATTAAAAAATTTTTTAAAAAAAACCCACCACCAAAGACCCAAAACACATGTCATTTCGTCCTCCCAAGTCCCCTGTTTACCTTCTTCTTCCTCCAGCTTTGATGTTTCACTGTGTGCTACCCTCGTCAATACGCCCCCTTTCCCTCATCAGTTCGAACTGAATCCCTAATTTCTATTTCGCCCCCTTTCCATTGTTGGACCAGCATCGAAATGAGTTGGGCGTCTAACAACGTGTCCAGCCGTGACTATAGTTGGAGTGCTTCCTCAAGCATTGTAAACCCAAAGTTTCCTCCTCCACGTTGCATCTGTAAGAGACCCTGTGTCATCAGCACTTCAAGAATAATGAAGAACCCAAACAGAACCTTCTATGGCTGCCCTTTATATAAGGTAATGAATCTTTTACTTTAGTTCCATATTGGTTGGCCTGTCATTTTTACATTCTTGCTGGTTTTGGCTGCAGGAGAAGAAACCACATTGTGGCACATTTGTGTGGGTGGATGTATATGAGGCGCAAATGGAACAAGAGAGACTTAAGGAGATGGAGATGGGAGATGGGAGAATTCCTCAGGTGGAGATGGAAATTAGCAAGATGAAAGCAAAGATGAATGAAATGCAAGTCAAGATGTTGCTTATGTCCAAAGATATTGTTTATCTCCAAAGATCATTTGGAGTTGTGATATGGGTTATCTTGGATTTTGTTGTTATGGTTTCAATGATATTTTATGTATGGAAGTAGTGTAAATGTCATGGAAAGTTAGGTGATTATGTGGTTGTAATATTTTGGTGGAAAGTTATGTAATCCATGCCTTTTGGCTTTTATATTGAAATGAAAATTTCTGTTTTTCTAATCAAAGTTGTAAAAGAGGTGAAAGGTAAATAATACCAACAAAATAACTCCAAAATGTATTTTTCATTCATATGCATTGTCAATTCATTACAAATGTACCCTGACATTGTCAAAATATACCCAAAATGTACCAATTCCATGTACCCAAAATATACCAAAAACAAAAGTATGACACTGTCATTGTCAAAATATACCCTATTCTTAACTGTGCCTAAGTCCAAATTAACCTTATAATGTACCAAACAACAAGATAAAACACAAAACATTGTCATAAATAACTAGGACATATAACCTAGTAAACTACTGAAGACTCAAAAAAAGGACCAAATGTCCAAATGTATTCCATCCGCTGCTCAATTCCTTCTGCATTGTCACTTCACTCTTCATTTCTTCTTCTTGCCATTATCTTGCAGTGGCGGTAGTGGTTTGTATCCAGGTGTTGGAATGAACTTGAATAGCCTCTCTGCAGTCCAACTGCTTGCTGCTGCCAATGTCTCATTTGACACAGTTCCCTCACCCTGAGCATATCTTGGAGCCCTGCATGGCCTAACTGGAGGTGGTGGTGGGTGTATTGATTGCATTCCCACTGCTGATGAAGGACTTAGGGTGAAAGGAGGTGGAGTGAAATGTGGTCTAACTGTCCCATGTGGCCTGATAGGTGTTGGCCTTATAGCTGGTGGCAGTGGTGGTGTACTCCGATCACTCATTTCCTGAAATCAGACAGATCAAACCAGTGACGAATTTTGGACAAGTAAATATCGTGGGCCAAATTAGTCCCTATCAAATTGTTTAGTGAGCCAAAATGGTCCCTTACAAAATTCAGAGGAGACAGATTTGTCTATTGTTGCATTATAGAGTCTGTAGTATGGCTTCCTTGAATGGGTGGTTGGTTTCCTTCAACTGGTTCCTGAGTCTGAAATAAAATAAATGTCATTATAAAATTACACATGAATATAACCCAAAACTTTGTACACCAAGTTACCTGTGTTGCATTTTCTCCCTGAGCCCGTGATTGTGTCAATGGCACCCTTTCTTGTACTGCAGTTTCTTTAGGTTTCTTTGGATGCCTTTTTCTAGCAACTTCTGGTCTAGATGGTCCCTTACAAGTCTTCTCATATTGTCCAGCTTCTCCACACTTAAAGTACCTGACTTCATACCTCTTTCTAACTTTGTTTTGTTAGCTGCCTGGAGCTTCTTGAGATCAGACATCCTTTCTTCTCAGTGCTTCTTTGGCCTACCAATAGGCCTCTTCAATTTTGGTGGTTCGGGTTTTAGGTGGTCGGTTTTGCCCAAAATTCTTTCTTTGGGAATTGGGAGGATCCAGTGCTCATATGTTTCATTAAAGGCTTCCATTGTCGACCACCGATGCACATAATCCTCGGGACACTCGTTTTTGTAGGCTATAGCTGCTATGGCGGGAGCACAAGGCATGTTAGTTAAGCGCCGGTGGTTGCATGTGCATATCCGCTGACTCAAGCTCACTCCAACCTTTGACCCATATCTTTGAACTTCAAACTTCTCATTGTCCGGGTCACCTGTCCAGGTAGGTGTCCACTTATTGCTCTCAAGCTTCAGTTTTTCTAGCTTCTTCTGCTGTACTGGTGGTATTCTTCCTTTGTATGAACCCAACACCCTCATTTGGCCACTATGCCTCCTCATCAAATAACATCGCAGCTCCTCCAGCATGGTCAAGGGCTATAATAGGCCTTCACCCATACACTTGGCTCAATAGCATTCAGGTAGTCGTATGCCTTTTCATTCAGTCATCTTAGTCTTTGCAAAGGCATTTTAAGCATCATTGGCAATTTGATATTTCTATTTTAAAATTATTTTATATATGATTTTTCAAAGTCATGGAAATGTGGGTTCGTTAATAGTAATCCATAAATATAAGTACTTAAAATTTAATTATATTTTATATACGTTTTTTCAAAGTCCAACTTAAAGATGCATTATGAAATACCTCTAATACACGTGATATTCTTTTTGTTAGTTAGTTAGTTCAAATGATTCCCTTGTGTCATTCTTTCTAGTTAGTTAGTTTGCATGATTCCTTGTCTGTCAGTCTTTCTTCATTCATTATTCGATCTTGACTTCTTAAGTAAGTTGTTGACTCAACTCTCCTAATCCTATATAAATGGGAGCACACAACACACTGCACTTCACAACTTCAAACCAAAAAAACACACTTACATTAATATGTATTCTTATATCTTGTGGGGGATCTTAAACCAAAAATTTGGTGGAGACATAAGAACTTTCAATGCATGAATTTGTAGAAAAGGCCAAGATATCTTAATCTAGGTTCTTTTATCCAACTGTCAAGGAGAATTTTGACTGTAACATAGTGAATAAAGATACATTATCAAAAGAGTATCGCTAAATGGTACAAAAAGTGTTATCTACGAATTGCGTGGACCAATAATAATTGAGACAATAACGACATATGGAAATATACCAGTTAGATAAACAATAAAACACAAATATATAAAAGTGGTAGATTGAATTCGCACATCGTATTACAATTTCATGTTCGTACCAATAAGCATTTGTGTTATAAAAAACAATAAGCGCAAAAATAATTTAGAAATGTTTCATCTATTTATCAAAATAAATGATATTTCGATACTGTCACACACTCATGCATCTACCATTGTCCCGTACTCTCATATATTGTCCATAGTTATTTCCCAAAAGATCATTTCCTAACTCAGTCCCATTATTTTTACAACATAAATGATACAACATTCGTACAACACACTCACATTTCAATACGTATTCTTACATCACCTCAAAATACAAGATACTCTCACACACTCGTGCATCTACGGTTGTCCTGTTCTCCTATTTGTTGTCCATAGTTTTTGTCTAAAAAATATTTTTCTATACGCATTTGAATTCATTAATATTGTACCTACATGTGGTAATAACGAAATAACTAACTTAAGTCTTGTTATCCGTACAACATTAGTTATACAATATTTGTAAAACATACTCAAATATCATCCATTGACTCCAAAACATTGGCATCATCATGCTCAATCACATTGTAGAGAAGGTTTATATTCCCTCTCTCAGCTGCATCTCTCAAGTTCTGGTTGTTGTTCATCTTTGTTAATTTAAGCTATGTGGGTGAAGGTTTTTGAATAAAATGAAAAAGTAAAAGGTGATAATACTCGGGGGAGCAAATATTTTGATTTCCTAATTCCTTTGATCAACTCGTTGAGTTTATATTCAAATATTTGCTTGAGATATTTTATTATCCTCTCTACCTCTCTCTTCTATGTCTCACAACTGCTTGTCATGTGTCTCACACTAGTCCATAAATGCTCGGGTCTATCTTGATTTCCAAGTCTCCCGCTGCTCTTGGTCTATTCAGTTTGAAAAGGAACAACTTTCATACCATTTTATTTTTTATTTTTCCTATTTTTGCTGTGATTTCCAAAAAGAGCATTATGCTCTGTTTGTTTCAGAGCCGGGAGGAGGAGGAAGCAAGACAGTGAAGTCCTTGAGAAGAGTGTCACTTTCCTTATTTGGGAAAGGAGAAAAAAGTATGCAAAAAGAAAGTTTATGTGGACCCAAGAGAGAGAAGTGTCACTTCACATATTTGGGACTAAGACTCTTATCTTGATATTAAATTGATTTTCAATATATGATGTTGTTGGGCTATGAAATATTTCCTACGATTTTTTTTATGCTTTTGAGTTTATTAGGTTCTTTTTTTACATTGTTTTTATTTTCTACGAAAAGGAGCAAAGGCATTTTAAGCATCATTGGCAATTTGACATTTCTATTTTAAAATTATTTTATATATGCTTTTTCAAAGTCCTGGAAATGTGGGTTCGTTAATGGTAATCCATAAATATAAGTACTTAAAATTTAATTATATTTTATATACGTTCTTTCAAAGTCCAACTTAAAGATGTATTATGAAATACCTCTAATACATGTGATATTCTTTCTGTTAGTTATTTCCAATGATTCCCTTCTGTCATTCTTTCTTGTTAGTTAGTTAGTTAGTTAGTTCGTATGATTCCTTGTCTGTCATCTTTCTTCATTCATTATTTGATCTTGACTTCTTAAGTAAATGGGAGCACACAGCACACTGCACTTCACAACTTCAAACCAAAAAAACACACTTACATTAATATGTATTCTTATAACTTGTGGCGGATCTTAAACCAAAAAATTTGTGGAGACATAATAACTTTTAAAGCATGAATTTGTAGAAAAGGTCAGATATCTTAATCTAGGTTCTTTTATCCAACTGTCAAGGGGAATTTTGACTGTAACATAGTGAATAAAGATACATTATCAAAAGAGCACCGCTAAATGATACGAAAAGTGTTATCTACGAATTGCGTAGACCAATAATTTTTCAAACAATAACTACATATGGAAATATACCAGTTAGATAAACAAGAAAACACAAATATATAAAAATGGTAGATTCAAATCGCACATCATATTACGAATTCATTTTCATACCAATATGCATTTGTGT
This sequence comes from Sophora flavescens, assembly GCA_030762895.1. Lineage (NCBI taxonomy): Eukaryota > Viridiplantae > Streptophyta > Magnoliopsida > Fabales > Fabaceae > Sophora > Sophora flavescens. Next base: position 37,236,824 of record CM061062.1, on the reverse strand, counting down.
TATCAAAAACAATAAGCCAAAAAATAATTTAGAAATGTTTCATATATTTATCAAAATAAATGATATTTCGATACTCTCCCACACTCAGGAATCTATCATTGTCCCGTACTCTCATATGTTGTCCATAGTTATTGTCCAAAAGATCTTTTCCTAACTCAGTCTCATTATTTGTACAACATAAATGATACTACCTTTGTACAACACACTCATATTTCAATACTTATTCTTACATCACCTCAAAATACAAGATACTCTCACACACTCGTGCATCTACGGTTGTCCCATACTCCTATTTGCTGTCCATAGTTGTTGTCTAAAAAATATTTTCTATACGCATTTGACTTCATTAATATTGTACCTACATGTGGTAATATCGAAATAACTAACTAAGTCTCGTTATCCGTACAACATTAATTGTACAATATTTGTAAAATACACTGAAATATCATCCAATGACTCCAAAACATTTGCATCATCTTGCTCAATCACATTGTAGAGAAGGTCTATGTTCCCTCTTTCAGCTGCAGCTCTCAAGTTTTGGTTGATGTTAATCTTTGTTAATTTAAGCTATGTTGGTGAAGGTTTTTGAATAAATGAAAAAGTAGAAGGTGATAACTGTAACACCCGGGTGCCGACGAGGGCGGGGAGTGGTCACTGGTGTAAGAAGGCACGAATAAGGAGCGGCTCCTGGCAGGCTTCCAGGCGGAGGGACACATGAACGAACCGATTACACACTCGAATGAGAGGGATCCTGAGACTGTGTAGGTATGGGACTATACAGTTGAGGATGACTTATATGAATTGATTGGTACTACCTATATCAACAAGATGCATCTTCTTTTCGGGAGCTCATCACTTAAGAACTCCACAGTTAAGCGTGCTTGACTTGGAGCAATTTTGAGATGGGTGACCTCCTGGGAAGTTTTCCCAGGAAGCGTGTGAGTGAGGACAAAGCACGCTGAAAAGACCCGTGTTGGTCTGTGGGGACAGTCGTCAACCCATAAAGCAGCCAGGGATGTTACAAATGGTATCAGAGCGGTACCTCTTGTAACACCCCATTTTCTTTCATAAATAAACTTAATATATTTATATATATATATATATATATATATATATATATATATATATATATATGACATATATGTTTGAATATGGTTTTTAGATTGTTCTTGACATCTAAGTTCATTTTTGGAAAGTTTAGCCTTAGAAAGACTAAAACCTTTTAGAGTCCTAGTAGCATATTTCACCGTTTTGGTCATATATTGAGTTCTAGATGTCCGATATAGGTGATCTTTGTGGCATTGAAAAGATAAGAGAATTTTCTACAACTTTAATAAAGAGATATAAATCAAATTCGGAAGTTTAGGTTGTCAAAAATAATCAATTGTAGAGCAGGTCAGCTTGTGCGGATTTTGGACATACCTCCACTAATTTGGGCCTATCTCACCCATTTCAAACCCAAATTAAGTATATGAGCACTACTTGGAAAGCTTATTTGAAGATATATCTGTTAGGATTGAATTGATTTCGAAATATTGGTCAGAAATATCATTTATGGGTTAGGTGAAAAGTGAAGGAATCATATGGCATAATTAGTGCAAGATTAGGTGGGATAATTAATGCAATGCTTTTTGTTTCATTCTTTTTGACTCACCAATTCCACCAACCATCCCACAATCAGATAACACCTCAAAACAACTCATAGTGGAGCAAAGCATGGAGTGATTTATGGATTAGTGGAGCCCATCATGAAAGAAAAACCAATAATCAAAGTTTAGTGGGAGACAAAAGCAAGAACATTCACCAACCACGGAATATTAATTAGGCCACCAAGGAGCACGAATTTTGGGCATATTTATAGAGTTTCTAAGCCTATATAAAGGATGGTTATTGATGCTTAAAGAGGAGAGAAGAAAGCTTAACCTATAGACCAAAACAACCATTGCTGAAAACTTGAAACCCGGTGGAACAGTTTCGGTAAATCCTTCACTACTTCTACATATACCGTTGGATCTTGTTCCAAATTCATATAGAGTTCCTAGGCTTATATTAATTCATATCCAACGGTGAAAATTTCTGTTTAATCCATATAGTGAGAGTTATTCATCTTATAAGTTTGATTTGAGTTCAACTCGGGTAGCTCCAGACCAGTCAACTTGAGAGGATCATCCTGTGCTCAGTACCCGCTGGATCTAGCTGAAACTTTTGCATAAGATAAATTAAAGGTATATCGTTATTCTTACCGTTCAAATTGGTAAAATAATGTCTGGTTTGTGAGATATAAGGCAAACACAGTGGCGGATTTTTTGGTAATTGCTGCCGATTTTAAGTTCTTTACAATGTGCCTTTCACAATGTGTTTCGTAGGTGAATCTTGAAGCTCAGGGACCCTAGTTGATCTTATTTCTTCTTAAACCTGAACTTCAATCCAGGTATGGGGAGAAGGGTAGTGTTTACATAGGCTTGGAGTTAGAGTAAAGTAAAAGGGGTCCCCATAACCCCGTATTTGTGTGTTACTAAATGATTTTAATACGTATGAGACTGTGATTGCTGATTATAACATGTTAGTGGTCGTTGTTGGATATTTGATTATTCATGCTTATGTTCATAATGTTTGGGTTGTGATTATGCTGTTGCTGTTGTTGTTAATATGAATATGTTGACATAATAATGTGTTGGATAATGTTGTTGTTGTTATGATTGTAAGTCTTGGGTGCTTATTGGCCCAAGCAACGTTATTGTTAAGTCTCGAGTACTTGTTGGTGCAAGCGGAGGTGGTGGCGTTTGCCGTTGATTGCTGTTTGACATGCATTTCATTGGAGATGTTGTTGGGAGATGTTCGACATAGGGAGATCGTCCAGAGAGTAAGGCGATCCGGCCATCCACGGTAGGTTACCCAAGGTTTGGTAACCGCGGCCCCGTGATGAGGCATCCATGGTTTGGTGCGTTGGCTATCCATAGGGTCTACCCGAGGTTAGGTGGACTCTTTGGTGTTGGTGTTTATTGGCCAATACGGATATGTTACTCACAAGTCGTTCATCTTGAGTTAGCTGGATTCACATGCATAGTTGGAGTAGCGGAGTAGTTGGTGCTTTGCATTGCATAGCATATTCGATGATGTTGTTGTTGATGTACGTTGATACATGCTAAAAACTATATGCCTATGTTGATGCCATGCTTGTATGATTTATTTTACTTCCTACCTCTATGCCGATTATGTATACATGAACTTACTCCCTTCGTTTGTTGCTTGTGTTTGGCACGAACGGCATTTGCAGAGGATGACGGGCAGCCGAGAGGAGTGACTCGAGGAGCCGCCACTCATAGTTAGGGCCTGCTTTTATGTTCTAATTCTTTTGGTTTAGATGTATTTCCGTTATACGGAAGGATTATACCAGCTCTGTATGTGACATCGGGGTTGGGTTTTATTATGTTTATTTGCTTTAACTTATTTATTTCCGCGATTTTGAAACTTGGTTCATGTGGGACTTTTCTACCTATGGACAACTCACTGAATTCTTATTCAGGTTATGCATGTCTGTTTAATTGACTTTTGGATTTTATGTCCTTTATTATGCGGGGTAGAAGGGTGTCACATTTAGTGGTATCAGAGCAGGTCTGTCCTATCAGGCCGTGGTATGAGTCTGTTATGAGTCTGATGTGTACTCTTGGTTGAAATGTCTATACTTGTATAGACAATGATGCTCAAGTAGAAGCTGGTGTGCGAGTTTCTGTGCCTAAAGGACTGTCTTGGTCTAGTACAGGAACTGATGGCTGGACGCGGACGAAACGATCAAGCTATCGTCGATGCATTGGCACTGCTTGCCCATGCTATCGGACAGAATAATCAGAATCACAACGGTGGGCCGGCTGAGTTCCAGGGACTTGATAAGTTCTAGAAGAACAACCCGCCTTCCTTCAAGGGGGCGTATGATCCAGAAGGAGCCATGTTGTGGTTGCGGGAGACTGAGAAGATCTTCCGAGCGATGGACTGCAACGATCAACAGAAGCTGATATTCGCTACCTTCATGCTGACAGAGGAGGCAGAACATTGGTGGGATAATTGTTGCCACAGGTTGGAGGCTAAACACACAGCGGTTACTTAGGTGGTGTTCCGCAGAGGTTCTTGGAGAAGTACTTTCCGGCAGATATAAGGGACAATAAGGAGATAGAGTTCTTGAGGCTGACACAGGGATCGATGACTGTGGGAGAATATGCTGCCAAGTTTGAGGAATTGGCTAGATACTACACGCCATATCAGTATGCTGCAGATGAAAGATCCAAGTGCGTAAAGTTTGAGGCAGGTCTAAATCCGGAGATCAAGCAAGCTATTAGCTACCAGGAGATCAGGGTGTTCCCAACTCTGGTCAACAAGTGTCGGATTTATGAAGATGCATCCTTGTTTCGGGCAGCCGGTTCTAAGGGGTCGGATGGTCAGGGTAGCAGAAGGACAGAAGTCAGGGATAAGGGAAAGCAGCGCTACGCCCCATCAGGCAGGGATTTCAAGCATAGTGGAAAGAAGCCCCAATATTCCCAGGATAGGTTTAGGAGCGGGTCCTTTAGTGCTCCCAGACCTATGAGGTGAGGCAGGTGCGGAGCTACTGATCATTTTTCATCTCAGTGCAAGGAGCCCAAGGTCATTTGTTTCAAGTGTGGTAAGCTCGGGCACATCGCCAGGAGTGCAAGTGGTGATGGCAGCGTAGCAAGTCGAACCTCCTAGTGTAGGCAAGACTCGATCGCCGCAAGCCAACAGATTGAAGACTACCGGGAGAGTCTTTACTCGAGCGGAGCGGAAGCCTCCGAGTCCGATGATCTGATTCAAGGTACGTGTTTAATTGATGACGTTCCTTTAACAGTATTGTATGATTCGGGTGCTTCGCATTCGTTTATATCACTTGATAGGGTCAAGAACCTTGGTTTACCTGTTGTTTTGTTGGACCTTGACTTATTAGTGTCTACTCCCTACGAATAAGCTCTGTCCTTACTTCCCATGCATGCAAGGACCTGTCGTGTCACCATTGATAATAGAACTTTCATTGTTGATCTTGTATGCCTTCCCCTCAAAGACCTTGATGTGATCCTTGGCATGGACTGGTTATCTTCCAACCATGTCCTGTTGAACTGTTTTTGACAAAACTTTGATTTTCGCTACCTCGACGGGATTCTAAGAATCCAAACCTTCTATCTCGCCAACCAAGGTCAGGCTTCGATTCGTGATGAAGCCCGAGTTATACATGATGTTAGCTTCTCTGGAAGTAGAGAGCCAACCTTCTAATGTCTCCGACTTCCGATAGTGCAGAGAGTTTCTGAAGTGTTTCCGGGAGATGTTTACGAACTACCCTGAACGAGATGTAGAGTTTGCCATAGACTTAGTGCTCGGCACCGGGCCGATCTCCATAAAGCACCATATAGGATGTCCCCTCTAGAGTTAGATGAGTTGAAAGAGCAGGTTAGAAGACCCGATGCGGCAGTTCATTAGGCCGAGTGTGTCCCCGTGGGGAGCACCTGTGCTGTTGGTAAAGAAGAAGGATGGTAGTACGAGGTTGTGCGTCGACTATCGACAGCTCAACAAGGTGACGATAAAGAACCGGTATCCCCTTCCTAGGATTGATGACCTTATGGATCAGTTGAGAGGCGCTTGCGTCTTATCGAAGATAGACTTGAGGTCAGGGTACCATCAGATTCGTGTAAAGTCTGAGGACATCCCGAAGACTGCGTTTAGAACGCGTTATGGCCACTACGAGTACTTGGTTATGCCTTTTGGTGTGACCAATGCTCCTGATGTGTTCATGGATTACATGAATAGGACCTTTCAGCCTTACTTGGACAAGTTTGTGGTGGTTTTCATAGATGACATCTTAGTGTACTCCAAAGGGAATAGAGGAGCATGAAGAACACCTGAGGGTTGTATTGCAAACTCTTAAAGACAAGAAGTTGTACGCTAAGTTGTCTAAGTGTGAGTTCTGGTTGGAAGAGGTAAGTTTCTTAGGACATATCATCTCTAAGGGTGGCATTGCGGTGGACCCAGCCAAGGTGGAAACGGTGCTCCAGTGGGAAGCGCCGAGATCTGTGACCGAAATTAGAAGTTTCTTGGGGTTAGCTGAGTATTATAGGAGGTTCATAGAGGGTTTTTCCAAGATAGCTTTACCCTTAACCCGTCTCACCAGAAAAGGGCAGTTATTCATCTGGGACTCCAGATGTGAGGAAAGTTTCTGGACCCTTAAGAATAGGTTGACGTCAGCACCAGTGCTAGTTTTGCCAGACCCTAGTGAGCCTTTTGTAGTGTACTGTGATGCTTCAAAGCAAGGCTTAGGCGGTGTGCTAATGCAGAATGGTAAGGTAGTAGCTTATGCTTCTAGGCAGCTAAAGACCCACGAGAAGAACTACCCTACCCGTGATCTAGAGCTAGGAGCTGTGGTATTCACCCTAAAGATTTGGAGGCACTACCTGTACGGCTCGAGGTTCAAGTGTTTAGTGATCATAAGAGCCTGAGGTATCTCTTTGATCAAAAAGAGTTGAATATGAGACATCGTAGATGGATGGAGTTCCTAAAGGATTATGACTTCGAACTGATCTATCACCCGGGTAAGGCCAATGTGGTGGCCGATGCCTTAAGCAGAAAGACCCTGCATATCTCCACCCCCGATGGTTGAGGGAGATGGACCTAATTGAGGAGTTTAGAGACCTTAACCTAGGTTGTGAGTTTACCCCTAAGAGCATTAGGCTTGGAACCTTAAAGATTAATAACAATTTGATGGATCAAATTAGAGAGGGCGGGTTAGACCAATTTCTCCTCGACCAGCGAGAATCACTCGCATGAGGAGAGCCAAGTAGCTTTAGAGTTGAAGCGGATGATATCTTGAGGTTTGAGGATAGAGTATGCATACCGGATGTTTCCGGCTCGAAGGATGATCTTAGAAGAAGGGCATAGGAGCGGAATGAGTGTGCACCCAGGTGCCACCAAGATGTATCAAGACCTTAAGAAGATGTTCTGGTGGCCTAGGATGAAAAAGGATGTGGCCGAATTCGTTTATGCATATCTAGTCTGTCAGAAGGCTAAGATAGAGCATCAGAAGCCATCAGGTATGCTGCAGCCCTTAAGAATCCCAGTTTGGAAATGGGACATCATCTCCATGGATTTTGTGTCTGGACTCCCTAGGACTCCAGCAGGTTTTGAGGCGATTTGGGTTGTGGTAGATAGACTCACGAAAGCTGCACATTTCATCCCGATGAACATGGAGTATCCTTTAGAAAAACTAGCCAAGTTGTACATCAAAGAGATAGTTAGGCTTCATGGTGTACCCTCCAAAGATAGTGTCCGATAGAGACCCGAGGTTTACCTCCAAGATGTTTTGACCGGGAGAGCTTCCCCAAGATGCTCTAGAGACACGAGGCTTTAGGCTTTAGCTATTGGACAATTTTCTCACCCTCAAACCGATGGGCAGTCTGAGAGGACCATCCAGTCCTTAGAGGACTTGTTGAGAGCATGTGTGCTTGAACAGCCAGGTAGTTGGGACAAGTTTTTGCCCCTGATAGAGTTTTCCTACAATAATAGTTTCCATTCCAAAGATTGGCATGGCCCTTATGAGGCTCGTATGGAAGGAGATGTAGGATGCCTTTGTGTTGGAGTGAACCTGGTGATAGTTTGGTATTAGGACCAGAAATAGTGCAAGAAACAACCGAGAAAATAAGGACGATCCCGGAAAGGATGAGAGTGGCACAAAGTAGGCAAAAGAGCTACCATGACAAGAGGAGGAAGGCACTTGAATTCCGGGAAGGTGACCATGTGTTCTTGAGAGTTACCCCGACAACCTGGGGTTGGTAGAGAGTGATGAAGGCGAGGAAACTTACTCCCGGATTCATCTGGTCCTTATCAAATTCTTAAAAGAGTCGGCGAAGTCGCCTACCGTGATAGCCTTACCCCGTTTTTATCCAACCTTCATAATGTCTTTCATATTTCCCAACTCGAAAGTATATCCATGACCCTAGTCACGTGCTAGTTCCCAATACAATACAATTAAAGGAGAACCTGACGTTCGAGGTGTTACCTATTCGGATCGAAGATAGGAGGGTGAAGCAGCTTAGGGGAAAGGAGATCCCTTTGGTCAAGATGGTTTGGGGCGGGCGGCTGAGGAAAGTGCTACGTGGGAATTGGAAAGCAAGATGAAGGAGGCATACCCAGATCCTGTTCGCTTTAGGGTTAGTAGAAATTTCGAGGACGAAATTTTTTTAAGGGAGGTGGAATTGTAACACCCCATTTTCTTTCATAAATAACCTTAATATATTTATATATATGTGACATATATGTTTGAATATGGTTTTTAGATTGTTCTTGGCATCTAAGTTCATTTTTGGAAAGTTTAGCCTTAGAAAGAATAAAACCTTTTAGAGTCCTAGTAACATATTTCACCGTTTTGGTCATATATTGAGTTCTAGATGTCCGATATTGGTGATCTTTGTGGCATTGGAAAGATAAGAGAATTTTATACAACTTTAATGAAGAGATATAAATCAAATTCGGAAGTTTAGGTTGTCAAAAATAATCAATTGTGGAGCAGGCCAGCTTGTGCGGATTTTGGACATACCTCCACTAATTTGGGCCTATCTCACCCATTTCAAACCCAAATTAAGTATATGAGCACTACTTGGAAAGCTTATTTGAAGATATATCTGTTAGGATTGAATTGATTTCTAAATATTGGTCAGAAATATCATTTATGGGTTAGGTGAAAAGTGAAGGAATCATATGGCATAATTAGTGCAAGATTAGGTGGGATAATTAATGCAATGCTTTTGTTTCATTCTTTTTGACTCACCAACTCCACCAACCATCCCACAATCAGATAACACCTCAAAACAACTCATAGTGGAGCAAAGCATGGAGTGATTTATGGATTAGTGGAGCCCATCATGAAGGAAAAACCAATAATCAAAGTTTAGTGGGAGACAAAAGCAAGAACATTCACCAACCACGGAATATTAATTAGGCCACCAAGGAGCACGAATTTTGGGCATATTTATAGAGTTTCTAAGCCTATATAAAGTATGGTTATTGATGCTTAAAGAGGAGAGAAGAAAGCTTAACCTATAGACCAAAACAACCATTCTTTGAAAACTTGAAACCCGGTGGAACAGTTTCGGTAAATCCTTCACTACTTCTACATATACCGTTGGATCTTGTTCCAAATTCATATAGAGTTCCTAGGCTTATATTACTTCATATCCAACGGTGGCAATTTCTGTTTAATCCATATAGTGAGAGTTATTCATCTTATAAGTTTGATTTGAGTTCAACTCGGGTAGCTCCAGACCAGTCAACTTGAGAGGATCATCCTGTGCTCAGTAACCGTTGGATCTAGCTGAAACTTTTGTATAAGATAAAATAAAGGTATATATATTTAATTTTACCGTTCAAATTGGTAAAATAAAGTCTGGTTTGTGAGATATAAGGCAAACACAGTGGTGGATTTTGTGGTAATTGCTTGCCGATTTTAAGTTCTTTACAATGTGCCTTTCACAATGTGTTTCGTAGGTGAATCTTGAAGCTCAGGGACCCTAGTGGATCTTATTTCTTCTTAAACGTGAACTTCAATCCAGGTATGGGGAGAAGGGTAGTGTTTACATAGGCTTGGAGTTAGAGTAAAGTAAAAGGGGTCCCCATAACCCCGTATTTGTGTGTTACTAAATGATTTTAATACGTATGAGGTTGTGATTGTTGATTATAACATGTTAGTGGTCGTTGTTGATATTTGATTATTCATGCTTATGGTCATAATGTTTGGGTTGTGATTATGCTGTTGCTGTTGTTGTTAATATGAATATGTTGACATAATAATGTGTTGGATAACGTTGTTGTTGTTATGACTGTAAGTCTTGGGTGCTTATTGGCCCAAGTAACGTTATTGTTAAGTCTCGAGTACTTGTTGGTGCAAGCGGAGGTGGTGGCGTTTGCCGTTGATTGATGTTTGACATGCATTTCGTTGGAGATGTTGTTGGGAGATGTTCGACATAGGTGAGATCATCCGAGAGTAAGGCAATCCGGCCATCCATGGTAGGTTACCCAAGGTTTGGTAACCGCGGCCCCCCGTGATGAGGCATCCATGGTTTGGTGCGTTGGCTATCCATAGGGTCTACCCGAGGTTAGGTGGACTGCTGGTGTTGGTGTTTATTGGCCAATACGGATATGTAACTCCGAAGTCGTTCATCTTGAGTTAGCTGGATCCACATGCATAGTTGGAGTAGCGGAGTAGTTGGTGCCTTGCATTGCATAGCATATTCGATGATGTTGTTGTTGATGTACGTTGATACATGCTAAAAACTATATGCCTATGTTGATGCCATGCTTGTATGATTTACTTTACTTCCTACCTCTATGCTGATTATGTATACATGAACTTACTCCCCTTCGTTTGTTGCTTGTGTTTGGCCTGAACGGCATTTGCAGAGGATAACGGGCAGCCCGGAGAGGAGTGACTCTGAGGAGCCGCCACTCATAGTTAGGGCCTGCTTTTATGTCTTAATTCTTTTGGTTTAGATGTATTTTCGTTATACGGAAGGATTATACCAGCTCTGTATGTGACATCGGGGTTGGGTTTTATTATGTTTATTTGCTTTAACTTATTTATTTCCGCGATTTTGAAACTTGGTTCATGTGGGACTTTTCTACCCATGGACAACTCACTGAATTCTTATTCAGGTTATGCATGTCTGTTTAATTGACTTTTGGATTTTATGTCCTTTATTATGCGGGGTAGAAGGGTGTCACACCTCTCCCATTACGGTGTGGTTCGGGGATAAACCAAGCGGAAGATGGTGGGCATGTAACACCCGGGTGCCGACGAGGGCGGCGAGTGGCCGCCGGTGCAAGAAGGCATGGACAAGGAGTGGCTTCTGGCAGGCTTCTAGGCGGAGGGACATATGAATGAACCGATTACACACCCGAATGAGAGGGATCCTGAGACTGTGTAGATATGAGACTATACAGTTGAGGATGGCTTATATGAATTGATTGGTACTACCTATATCAACAAGATGTATCTTGTTTTCGGGAGCTTCTCAGGAAGCGTGTGAGTGAGGATAAAGCACGCTGAAAAGACCCGTGTTGGTCTGTGGGGACAGTCGTCAATCCATAAAGCAGTCAGAGATGTTACAGTAATACTTTGCGGAGCAAATATTTTGATTTCCTAATTCCTTTGACTCGTTGAGTTTATATTCAAATATTTGCTTGAGATATTTTGTTATCCTCTCTGCCTCTCTCTTCTATGTCTCACAACTGCTTCTCATGTGTCTCACACTAGTCAGTAAATCCTCGGGTCTATCTTGCTTTCCATGTCTCCCGCTGTTCATGGTCTATTCAGTTTGAAAAGGAACAACTTTTATACCATTTTATTTTTTATTTTGCTTGTTTTTTGCTATGATTTCCAAAAAGAGCATTATGCTCTGTTTGTTTCCAGAGACTGGGAGGAGGGAAGTGAGACAGACTGAAGTCCTTGAGAAGAGTGTCACTTTCCTTATTTGGGAAAGGAGAGAAAAGCGTGCAAAGAGATGTATGGACCCAAGAGAGAAAAGTGCCACTTCACATATTTGGGACTAAGGGCCTGTTTGGATTGGCTTATCAACAGCTTATTCAAGCTTATCTACTGACAAAAGTACTTATGAAACTGTTTGGGAGAGTTTTTGACAAGAGCTTATGACTCTCCCATAAACTATTTATAGCTTATTTTTGTAAGCTCTCGTGAAATGCTTATGATATAGCTTGTGCGGAGCTTATGGCTCACTAAAACTCCCGTATTTTTTTATCCCAGTTCGATTCCGCGTGAGTCCACTTTTCCACTTTAACATTTTTTATATTTATATTAGTGAAACCCTTGCACACAAGGCCCGTCTCCTATTTGCTCCAAGGAAAAAACCCTGGCATACAAGAACTCCTACCTGTGAGCTGTGACTGCGTCTCGTCTTTACGTCCAATCAAGTAGTCATCATATCAGCTTTGTTCATGTGCATTTCTCATTGATTCTCTGTGCATTAAATAAATATATAGTAATAATAATTATTATTATTGGAGTTGTAATTTTCTTTCACTCTTTTGTTGCTATCCCAGTACGGCTCCACCACCCTTCTATGCATTTTCTTCCTTTTACACATGGGAAATTTGCACCATCTGGAGACCCAGAACAAGGAATCGAAGCAAATGATGGCATAGATATGCTAATGACTGAAGAGCCGGATGTTGTGGAATTAACTGCACAAGGTGAAGAGATACCAAATTCTTCTAGTCAAAGGCAAAAAAGGAAAAGGGGTGGGAAGGATAACAAGAGAGGTGGTGTTGGTTCTCGAATGTGTGACCAATTTGATCGTATAATTGAAAGTTTGAACAATGAAAATATTGTTACTAGTGATGCAATTGCTAATGCTCCTACTATTATTGATTGCACGGACATGCTTAAACAATTGCCGGGGCTGGAATATGGAAGTGAGACCCACGTACTTGGTATCAGATTGATGAGTCAAACAGGGAGACATTTTTTGTATTGGGTGACCCTATCCTCCAGCTTAGTTGGATTAAGAGCCACACCTTGGCTGATTTGTCTCGTCGTTGATTTATTATTTATGTTGCAGCTTTGACTTTGTGGTTGTGTTTTGTTTCTATTTGTGATGTTATTCTAGTTTTATTATGTGATGTTTAGTGAACCTATGTCTTTAATATTGACCTAAATATTTATGACATTGTTATATCGTTTTTATTTCTATTTTTATTCTTAGGAAAGTAAGTAATGCAGTTTTCATATTTGATAATTGCACAGTATGTCTACAAGCAGTACAAATGATACCACCTCTGATTCAGATAGTGATAGTTCGTGTGATAACAGACAGTTGTCACAAAGTAAAAGGAGAAAAAAAGTATTATTGTTGATAGCCATGCATGTTGGTAATTATTTCTTAAATCATGTTGTGAAGAGTCCATGTAGAACTTCTGAATTGACAGGACATGAATGGATTCAAGAGATTCTTGCTGGAAATGATAATCGTTGTTATGAAAAGTTGAGAATGAATAAGCCAGTGTTTCTACAGTTGTGCAATATTTTGGAACAAAATTATGGTCTTAAACCAACAAAGGGCATAATACTTCATGAACAGATTGGCCTTTTCTTATATAAGTTAGGACAACCAGCTTCAGTTTGCAATACATAAGAGAGACTTCAACATTCCGGAGAAACCATTTCTAGAAAATTCCATAGAGTCCTAAAGGCAGTACTTGCCCTTTCTAGAGATATTATAAAGTCCGTTGACCCTACCTTTAGAGATATTCCCCATCAATTTAGAAATGATGAACGATACTATCCTTACTTTAAGGATTGTATCGGTGTTATATATGGCACTCATGTGAAAATCATTGTACTTGCTGAACAACAAATTCCTTACACCTGCAGAAAAGGGTATACATCAACTAATGTAATGGCTGTTTGTGATTTCAATATGTGCTTCACATTTGTGCTAGCAGGATGGGAGGGTTCTGCACATGATACTAGGGTCTTCATGGATGCATTGCGCACGCCTAACCTTCATTTTCCACATCCATCTCCAGGTTAGAAACGTATACTTTTTAATGTTATATCAATATGATTGTGTATATAAATTTTTAATATTATTTTTGCAGGTAAATATTACCTTGTTGATGCTGGATATCCTAACTTTATAGGTTACATGGGTCCCTACAAAACCACTAGATATCATCTCCCTCAATTTAGATTAGGGCCTAGAGCTAGAGGAAGAAACGAAGTGTTTAATTATATGCACTCTAGCCTTCGAAGCACAATTGAACGGTCATTTGGATATTGTAAAGCTAGGTGGAGAATACTAGGAAGCATGCCTCAGTATCCATTGAAAATAGCTACTCAGGTCATTGTTGCTTGTATGGTCTTGCATAATTTCATAAGAAGGAATGATACCAATGATGAAGAATTTCATTTATTTGATGAAAATGTTGATTTAGAGGACAATGTTGATGTACATGATACTATAGCTAGAGATGTCACATGGGAACAACCATCTCAGGGAAGTACCAGACAAGTGGAGCGAGTCAGAGATAATATTAGAGACATGATGCCTGCATCTATCTAGCTTTATTTTAATTTTAATCATGATTTTATAATATATGATATTGGTTTTTCAACCTTTTTTGAATAATAATTTTGTGTTATGGTGATTGGAGAATTTTTAATAACCATTTGTGATACATCATGGTATTTTTAAAATTTTTTTAATATATTTTTAATTATTCTTTATTTTTAAAACTTTATAATTTTTTTAAAAAATATAAAATTTTATAAGTACTTATGTAATTATGCATCCAAACAATTCACTTTTTTGTATAAGTACTTTTCAATGTACATATCCAAACGCAAGTAACTTATCCAATGTAAGCACTTATGGCATAATCTCTCATACGATAAGCTCTTATGCCATAAGCGCTTAAATAAGCTGTTTATCCAAACAGGGCCTAAGACTCTTATCTTGATATTAAAATGATTTTCAAATTATGATGTTGTTGGACTGTGAAATATTTCCTACGATTTTTTTTTATGCTTTTGAGTTTATTAGGTTCTTTTTCTACATTGATTTTAATTTCTACGAAAAGGAGCAAATGTATTTCAAGCATCATTGGCAATTTGACATTTCTATTTTAAAATTATTTTATATATGTTTTTTCAAAGTCCTGGAAATGGGGTTCGTTAATGGTAATCCATAAATATAAGTACTTAAAATTTAATTATATTTTATATACGTTTTTTCAAAGTTCAACTTAAAGATGCATTATGAAATACCTCTAATACACGTGATATTCTTTCTGTTAGTTAGTTAGTTCCAATGATTCCCTTGTGTCATTATTTCTAGTTAGTTAGTTTGCATGATTTCTTGTCTGTCAGTCTTTCTTCATTCATTATTCGATCTTGACTTCTTAATAAAGTTGTTGACTCTCCTCTCCTAAATCCTATATAAATGGGAGCACACTGCACACTGCACACTGCACTTCACAACTTCAAACCAAAAAAACACACTTACAATAATATGTATTATTATATCTTGTGGCGGATATCTTAATCTAGGTTCTTTTATCCAACTGTCAAGGAGAATTTTGACTGTAACATAGTGAATAAAGATACATTCAAAAGAGCACCACTAAATGGTACGAAAAATGTTATCTACGAATTGCGTGGACCAATAATAATTGAGACAATAACTACATATGGAAATATACCAGTAAGATAAACAATAAAACACAAATATATAAAAGTGGTAGACTGAATTCGTACATCGTATTACGAATTCATGTTCGTACCAATAAGCATTTGTGTTATAAAAAACAATAAGCCAAAAAATAATGTAGAAATGTTTCATCTATTTATCAATATAAATGATATTTTGATACTGTCACATACTCATGTATCTACCATTGTCTCGTACTCCCATATGTTGTCCATAGTTATTGTCCAAAAGATCTTTTCCTAACTCAGTACCATTATTTCTACAACATAAATGATACAACATTTGTACAACACACTCACATTTCAATACGTATTCTTACATCACCTCAAAATACAAGATACTCTCACACAATCAGGCATCTACGGTTGTCCCGTACTCCTATTTGTTGTCCATAGTTTCTGTCTGAAAAATATTTACCTATACGCATTTGACTTCATTAATATTGTACCTACATGTGTTAATAACGTGATAACTAACTAAGTCTCGTTATCTGTACAACATTAATTATACAGTATTTGTTCAACACATTCAAATATCATCTAATGACACCAAAACATTTGCATCATCATGCTCAATCACATTGTAGAGAAGGAGTCGATGTTCCCTCTTTCACCTACAGCTCTCAAGTTCTGGTTGTTGTTCATCTTTGTTAATTTAAGCTATGTCGGTGAATGTTTTTGAATAAAATGAAAATGCAGAAGGTGATAATACTTGGGGGAGCAAATATTTTGAATTCCTTATTCCTTTGACTCGATGAGTTTATATTCAAATATTTGCTTGAGATATTTTATTATCCTATCTGCCGTCTCTTCTTTGTCTCACAACTGCTTCTCATGTGTCTTACACTAGTCCATAAATGCTCGGGTCTATCTTGCTTTCCGTGTCTCCCGCTGCTCATGGTCTATTCAGTTTGAAAAGGGACAACTTTCATCGCGTTTTATTTTTTCTCTTGCTTGTTTTTTGCTAAGATTTCCGAAAAGAGCATTATGCTCCGTTTATTTCCATAGGGAGACTGGCAGGAGGGAAGCGAGAAAGAGTGAAGCCCTTGAGAAGAGTGTCACTTTCCTTATTTGGGAAAGGAGAGAAAAGTGTGCAAAGTAATGTGTGGACCCAAGAGAGAGAAGTGCCACTTCACATATTAGGGACTAAGACTCTTATCTTGATATTAAATTGATTTTCAAATTATGATGTTGTTGGGCTATGAAATATTTCCTAAGATTTTTTTTATGCTTTTGAGTTTATTAGGTTCTTTTTTGACATTGTTTTTATTTTCTATGAGAAGGAGCAAAGGCATTTTAAGCATCATTGCCAATTTGACATTTCTATTTTAAAATTATTTTTTATCTTTTTCAAAGTCCTGGAAATGTGGGTTCGTTAAAGGTAATCCATAAATATAAGTACTTAAAATTTAATTATATTTTATATACGTTTTTTCAAAGTCCAACTTAAAGATGCATTATGAAATACCTCTAATATACGTGATATTCTTTCTGTTAGTTAGTTTGTTCCAATGAATCCCTTGTGTAATTCTTTCTAGTTAGTTACTTGACTTCTTAAGTAAGTTATCGACTCACCTCTCCTAATGCAATATAAATGGGAGCACACAACACACTTCACTTCACAACTTCAAACAAAAAAAAACACACTTACATTAATATGTATTCTTATATCTTGTGGCGGATCTTAAACCAAAAATTTGGTGGAGACATAAGAACTTTTAATGCATGAATTTGTAGAAAAGGTCAAGATATCTTAATCCAGGTTCTTTAATCCAACTGTCAAGGAGAATTTTGACTGTAACGTAATGAATAAAGATACATTATAAAAAGAGCACAGCTAAATGGAACGAAAAATATTATCTATGAATTGCGTGGACCGATAATAATTAAGACAATAACTACATATGGAAATATACCAGTTAGATAAACAATAAAACGCAAATATATAAAAGAGTAGATTGAATTCGCACATCTTATTACAAATTCATGTTTGTACCAACAAGCATTTGTGTTATAAAAAACAATAAGCCAAAAAATAATGTAGAAATGTTTCATCTATTTATCAATATAAATGATTTTGATACTCTCACACACTCATGCATCTAGCATTGTCTTGTAGTCCCATATGTTGTCCTTAGTTATTGTCCAAAAGATCTTTTGCTAACTCAGTACCATTATTTGTACAACATAAATGATACAACATTTGTACAACACACTCACATTTCAATACGTATTCTTACATCACCTCAAAATACAAGATACTCTCACACAATCGTGCATCTACGGTTGTCCCGTACTCCTATTTGTTGTCCATAGTTACTGTGTCTGAAAAATATTTACCTATACACATTTGACTTCATTAATATTGTACCTACATGTGGTAATAACGTGATAACTAACCAAGTCTCTGTACAACATTAATTATACAATATTTGTACAACACACTCAAATATCACCAAATGACTCCAAAACATTTGCATCATCATGCTCAATCACATTGTAGAGAAGGAGTCTACGTTACCTCTTTCACCTGCAGCTCTCAAGTTCTAGTTGTTGTTCATCTTTGTTAATTTAAGCTATGTCGGTGAATTTTTTTGAATAAAATGAAAATGCAGAAGGTGATAATACTTGGGGAGCAAATATTTTGAATTCCTAATTCCTTTGACTCGTTGAGTTTATATTCAAATATTTGCTTGAGATATTTTATTATCCTATCTGCCTTATCTTCTATGTCTCACAAATGCTTCTCACGTGTCTTACACTAGTCCGTAAATGCTCGGGTCTATCTTGCTTTTCGTGTCTCCCGCTGCTCATGGTCTATTCAATTTGAAAAGGGACAACTTTTATGTCATTTTATTTTTTATTTTGCTATGATTTCCTAAAAGAGCATTAATATCCGTTTGTTTCCATAGAGAGACTGGCAGGAGGGAAGCGAGAAAGAGCGAAGTCCTTGAGAAGAGTGTCACTTTCCTTATTTGGGAAAGGAGAGAAAAGTGTGCAAAGTAATGTGTGGACCCAATAGAGAGAAGTGCCACTTCACTTCACATATTTGGGACTAAGACTCTTATCTTGATATTAAATTGATTTTCAAATTATGATGTTGTTGGGCTATGAAATATTTCCTAAGATTTTTTTTATGCTTTTGAGTTTATTAGATTCTTTTTTAACATTGTTTTATTTTCTACGAGAAGGAGCAAAGGCATTTTAAGCATCATTGCCAATTTGACATTTCTATTTTAAAATTATTTTATATATTTTTCAAAGTCCTGGAAATGTGGGTTCGTTAATGGTAATCTATAAATATAAGTACTTAAAATTTAATTATATTTTATATACGTTTTTTCAAAGTCCAACTTAAAGACGCATTATGAAATACCTCTAGTATATGTGATATTCTTTCTGTTAGTTAGTTAGTTCAAATGAATCCCTTGTGTCATTCTTTCTAGTTAGTTACTTGACTTCTTAAGTAAGTTGTCGACTCACCTCTCCTAATGCAATATAAATGGGAGCACACAGCACACTTCACTTCACAACTTCAAACAAAAAAAATACACTTACATTAATATGTATTCTTATATCTTGTGGCGGATCTTAAACCAAAAATTTGGTGGAGACATAAGAACTTTTAATGCATGAATTTGTAGAAAAGGCCAAGATATCTTAATCTTGGTTCTTTTATCCAACTGTCAAGGAGAATGTTGACTGTAAAATAGTGAATAAAGATATATACATTATAAAAAGAGCACTGCCACTACTGGAAATAATGTAATATACGGGAACGTTTTACGTCAGTTAACCAAAAGCCAGACATTAAAAAGGAGGCGGTGGCAGTTTTGTAAGTATCGGACTTCATTAATTCAATTTTAACGCCAGTTGTTGTAAGGACTGACGTTAAAAGTTAAGTGACTCACTTTTAACGTCAGTTCAATAAACAACTGACATTAAAAGTGAATCTTATAACGTCAGTTGTTTATTGAATGGATGTTAAAAGGAGTCACTTAACTTTTAACGTATGTTCTTTCATCAACAGACGTTAAAGGTTATTTTAATAATTTTTTTAGCTAGTATACGTACCCTTCCGCATTGCCTTCCTCAAAGTTTCAGTTTCACTTGCTTTTATGTTTTGTGTTTCTGATTTGAAAACTAAAATATATGTGCGAAGTAAAAATGCTATAAGTTGAATCAATAACCCAAACCGGATCTCATTCATGAAGTGTATCAATAATACAATTACAAGATACATTCAAAAATTTAAAATCCTATAAAAAGTTGCATTGAAAGAGTTTAAAATCCTAAACATTTATTGAGGCTTCGTTCCCTTCACGGGTGAGCAAGAGAGGAGAGTCGAGCGACTAAGTTTTCTAGAGCTGCTGAGCAAGGGTGCACTCAATCTGTTTCAGAAATGGTCTTGGAACAGTCACTTGCTTCCAAAGCTGAGGTTTTGGAACTATAGCTGCCGATTCTCCCGAAGGATGATAAGGTGAGCAACTCACATATGTGATTTACACAACCTTATCACCCATGTTATGTGATTTACACAACCTCAGAAGTTGTTTGACCATTAAGACAAAGATCTTTGAGTCTAGGAATAGGAAGAAAGAGTGATGAAGTTAATCTCCATGGCAGAGCCATATTGTGAAGCAGAAAAATAAAAGGAAGGAAGCTATTTATAGGAGCAGGGGATGAAGTTACTAGGCGTCGTAAGTTGCTAAAAAATTAAGTTGATCATTAAGAGCATTAGGTTCCAAGTCGCATTGGGAGTTGACAGTCATATATTATAAACGTGCAGAATGAATAGTGATTTTAACACTTTTAACGTCAGTTGTTTATACAACTGACGTTAAATTTTTTGCAGAAACTTATACACTTTTAACGTCAGTTGTCTTCATCAACTGACGTTAAAAGTGTTTTTAAATAAAAAATATTTATTTTTAACGTCAGTTGTTTAATATAATTGACGTAAAATATTGTTTTATTTTTTATTTTTGATTATAACGTAAACAATGACTTTTAACGTCAGTTTCTTAAGACAACCGACGTTAAATAGATTACCTTTAACGTCAGTTGATACAAACAACTGACGTAAAATGTTGTTTTATTTTGGGTTTTTGATTATAAAGTTTACACCCGCGCGCCTTCTGCACTTTGCTCTGTACGTCTCTTTTCTTCTCTTTCACGCTCACTCTCACTCTCAACTCTCACTCTGACTCTCAACTCTCACTCTCACTCTCACTCTCAACTCTCACTCTCACTCTCACTCTCACTCTCACTCTCACTCTGCCCTAATCGCGAGCTCATCTCCATCGCAACCACCGCGAGGGCTTCTTCCCCACCACCGTGAGGTACACTCTTAGCCCTAACTCCGTCTTTCCCGCTCATTCTTTGCAATAACTTGACATCTCTCTTTCCCCTTCCCGCACACTAACTCTCCTTGTCCCTCTGCTCTCAGTAACCACATCGAACGTTGGCCACCACGCGAGCACCTATTTCTGGTGAGTCTTTAGGGCACATTTTTTTATGTTTGGTTTTGAGTGTATGTTGAAACTGTAGTCTCTGTAGTTGAAAATTGAAATTGTGAGTTTGAGTTGTTTGGAATGTCTCTATTTCTGGTCGTGGGTTTTGTGTTTTCTCTTGTTTTTCTTCTGCTATCATGACCTATTTCAAAATGGGAAGAAATTTAGAGTTGCTTGTAGCATGTGACATCAACAATATATTGCTCATTGGAATTCTATTTTGTTAATTTATCTTCATCTGCTTATTTCTTTTGTCTTAAGAAACCTGAAAATGGTGTAAATTTGAATTAATTTTTAAACGCCTTGGATATATGTTTTGTATATCTACGAGAACCTATCTAGTTATGGATTGTAGTTGGATTGTTTGTAAGCGCACTAGTCTTGAGTATTTGAATGGGGTGGGAGATTTTTTAGAATTTGCTCAAAGGAATGTTCCTAATAGTAATGCAATGTTCTGTTGTCCTTGTGTCAAGTGTTTGAATACGAGGAAATGTACGGTGAAGGATATATGTACTCATTTGATTTGCGAAGGGATTTGCTTGAGTTATACAAGATGGATATGGCATGGTGATGTGTTGTTGAGTAGTACGGCAAGTGTCTCCCAAAGTGAGGACGTTGACGTAGATATGGAGGATGATCGAGTAGAGGACATGATCCGTGATATTGGACAAGAATCTTTTCATCGAGCTCATGTGTATGATAGGTTGTGCGGTGATGCGGATAAGCCTTTATATCCAGGGTGTACTACTCATACACGGTTGTTGGCGGTGCTAAAATTGGTTTGTGTGAAGGCGAGAAATGGTTGGACCGATAAAAGCTTCATGGAATTGCTTGAAGTGTTGAAAGACTTGCTTCCGGAGGACAACACATTGCCTGACCGTAACTATGAGGCCAAGAAGGTATTGTGTCCGATGGGTATGGAGTATAAGAAGATACACGCATGCCCCAATGATTGCATATTGTACACCGGTGTTCATGAAGACAATCACGATTGCCCCAAATGTGGGTTATCACGATACAAAGTGAAGGGTGGTGATGATGATGATGATCTTGAAGATGTGAGAAAAAAGGGTCCTCCTGCGAAGGTGTTGTGGTATCTTCCAATAATTCCAAGGTTCAAGCGATTGTTTGCCAATGCGAAAGATGCGAAGAATCTTAGATGGCATAATGATGAGAGGAAACGTGATGGAAAGGTTCGTCATCCTGCTGATTCTATGCAATGGAAGAATATTGATACTATGTTTCCGGATTTCGCCAATGAGCCAAGAAACCTAAGGCTTGGACTTGCTACGGATGGAATGAATCCTTATGGTAACATGAGTAATATTCATAGTTCATGGCTTGTTCTGTTGATAATTTACAACCTGCCCCCTTGGTTGTGCATGAAGCGCAAGTACATGATGTTGTCTATGATGATTTCGGGCCCAAAGCAACCGGGAATGACTTAGATGTTTCTCTAAGTCCCTTGATTGAAGACTTGAAAACGCTGTGGGTGGAAGGTGTTGATGTAGTTGATGGGTATTCTCATGAGACTTTCAAGCTTCGTGCCATGTTATTTTGCACCATCAACGACTTTCCAGCATACGGTAACTTGTCAAGATGCAGTGTCAAGGGGAATAAAGCATGCCCTATATGTGAAGAAGGCACATGCTACACTCAGTTGCATCATGGAAAGAAGACGGTTTACCTTGGGCATCGGAGATTTCTTAGACGTGATCACCCATATCGTAAGATGAAAAAAGCTTTTAATGGATGCCAAGAGACAGAAGAAGCTCCGGTGGCCTTAATTGGAGAGCTGGTTTATCAAAGGGTAAAGGGCATTGATGTTATATTCGGCAAGTCCAAAGAGAAAGGTAAAGCTGCTGAGAAAAACATATGGAAGAAGAGGTCGATATTCTTTGATCTTCCATACTGGCGCAAGCTTGATGTCAGACACGGCATTGATGTGATGCATGTGGAGAAAAATGTGTGTGATAGTGTGATCGGGATGCTTCTCAACATTCAGGGGAAGACAAATGATGGTGTCAATGCTTGTCTCGACCTCGTTGCTATAGGTATACGAGAGCAGTTAGCTCCAGTTGTTGAGGATGGTAAGCGGACTTATTTGCCGCCAGCATGTCATACTTTGTCAAAAAAAAAGAGACAAAGTTTCTGCGGGTGTCTTCAGGGCATCAAAGTTCCACATAGTTACTCTTCAAATATGAAGAGGCTTGTCTCTAGTGATCTTAAATTGGTTGGCTTAAAGTCTCATGATTGTCACATCTTGATGCAACAACTTCTGCCCGTTGCTATTCGTGGTATTGCTCCAAAAAATGTGAGACATGCCATTACTCGGTTGTGCTCATTCTTCAATTCTATATGTAGCAAAGTCGTTGACCCCCGTATGTTGGATGACTTGGAAGTTGAGGCTGCTACAATCTTGTGCCAATTGGAGATGTATTTTCCTCCTTCCTTTTTCGACATAATGGTTCACTTAATTGTTCATTTGGTGAGGGAGATTAGATTATGTGGGCCGGTTTTTCTGAGATGGATGTACCCAGTTGAGCGCTACATGAAGATCTTGAAAGGGTACGTGAAGAATCCTCATCGTCCCGAAGCATCTATTGTTCAAAGGTATGTTGCAGAAGAAGCTATTGAGTTTTGTTCTGACTACCTTCATAACACGGATCCTATAGGGGTTCCTAAGCATCGGCATGATGAGATCAGATGTCAAGGTAAGAGTACACATGGCTTAAGAATTAATAGCAAGGGTCGGGAGGAAGTGCTTCAAGGACATTTGTATGTATTGAACAACATCGATTGTGTTCAGCCTTTCTTATTTGAACATAAAAGAAAAGTCAATCAAGAAAACCCTCGAATGAGCGAAAGGTGGTTGTTGAACAAGCATAACAAGATTTTCTTACCATGGTTCAAGGAAGAAATACTGAAGGATGGTAGTACTGCTTCTGATGACGTAAGATGGCTAGCACGTGGGCCTAGCTTCAACATCATATGTTGGAGCGAATACGACATAAATAACTTTTCCTTTTATACAAAGGAACAAGATAACAAGAGTACCATGTAAAATAGTGGGGTTATGATCGTGGCCGAAGCAATGCACTTCTCTAGTGCAACGGACACAAAACCCCTTAAAGCACCGAGACCTTACTTTGGATATATTGAAGATATTTGGGTGCTCGATTACACTAAGCTTACGGTGTCGGTTTTTAAATGTAAGTGGGTTGATAGTAACGGTGGTGTACAAACCGACGAATTGGGGTTCACATTGGTAGACCTCAACAAGTTAGGTCATATAAATGAGCCTTTCATAATGGCTTCCCAAGCAAAACAAGTGTTCTACATCACTGATCCTTCTAACAAAAGGTTGTCCGTGGTTCTCCAAGGAAAAAGCATGTATAATGGTAGTGATTGTAACACCCTGTATTTCACTGTTTTAAATAACAGTAATACATATAAATATGTTTATAAATTTATTTGAGTTTTAGAAAATTATTTTAAATAAACGGAGTTTACTACTCAATCCTACTTGACTGTAGGAGGCTACGATTAAAATTTAGGTTGGAAAGTCAGGCGAAATTGGCCCGCGAATTCCATTGACAGTATAATAATACTGCTCAAAAGACCTAATTTTAATTCGTGAACGAAGGACTTAAGTTTAGTATTTTATTTTCTATAATTCTGTATTTTTAGAATTATTTTCAGGAAAAAAATAATAATTTACGTATTACGGGCGGAAAGCGTAATCGGGTAGACGACGGAAGGGAAATTAGAGTTTCTAAGAGTAGTGAGAGGGTTTATCTTAGGATTTTGAGATGATTCAAGGGAATGAATCATATTTTTAAGTCTAGAAGGTTCTACAGGGTTAAAGTGATAATTTTTGAAAATTACGCTTAAGTCCCTGAACTTTCTATTAATTACCCTTTTGTCCCTAAATTAGTTTTTTTTAAGTTTTTCCAAGTGGATTGGGCTAGAATCCTTGTTTCTAATCTTAAATGGTCGTGGCTTAGAAGCCCAAAATTTTTAGTTCATGGATTGATTCCATAAAACCCATTTAAGTTTCCTATCTTAAGCTTAAATGCTTAAATCTTCAAGTGGGCCCCACAACAAACAAGAATGAATCCAAGCCCAAAATAACCCAGCCCATGCGCAAGCCCATGTGAATTGTGGCTGCCTCATTGTTGTTGGATTCATCATGTTGATTCTAGAGTTTTCTATAAGTTTCTACAAGTTTCTACTTTATCCTTGATTTTTCCACAATATTCTTGATTCTTCCTAAGTGCATGAATCATCCTAATCTATTTTTGACTCATAAATTCAGTCAACAAAGTCAAGATAAGCTAGCATTTAATGTGGCAAAATCATCATCATGACACTTTATTGATAATTTGCAAACTAGTCCTTCAACTATTGGAATCTTTGCAATTTGGTCCTTAGAACTTAATTGCATTTTGATCCTTGAACATGACAACTCACCATCATCTATAACCTTCCCAAAATGGCGCCACTATCACTATAAATACTCTACTCTCACTTTTCATTTAGTTTCTTTTGCCATTTGTTTCCAAAACTCTAAAGTTTACAAGTTCCTTAGTTCTAAGTTGTAAAGCAAGTTCTTGGCTTTCCTTGGTTATTGATTTTCAAGAGGTAAATCCTAATCTTCATTCTTAATCATGCCTATGTTCTTTAGCAAGTTTCTTGATTCAAGGCTTATATCATAGTTGTTCATCATTTTCAAGTTTCTAACCCTAGAACTTTGAAAAATCATAATAAATTCTAGAAAAATCTAATGATGATGAAACTACTTTCTATCTTATAGATATCATGTCTACTATCTAAATCCAAGAGCATGATGTAATCAAAAATCTTTTTCTTGAAAACCTAGCTTTGGCCGAACCTATCACCTTAGGGTTAGTAGAGTTTTGTTCATGTGTTTTCATGTATGATCATGTATTCTATATGGCATGTATGACTACACACTCTAATCCATGTTAGTCTCTTCAAATGAATATTTTACTCAAAATTCTTTGTGTTGGCCGAACCCTAAGTGGGTGAGTTTTGTTGAGTTTTGTTCATGATTTTCATAGATGATCTTGGAAATCAAGCTCTTAGTATGTATACTTTATAAATCCAAGTTGAGTTGTTAAACAAAGAACCCTAGCCCTATGAACCTATTGAGGCCGAATCCATGCATAAAAGAGTTAGGAAGTTTTGAGTTTTAAACTTAGTTATTAGTCACTAATCTATGATTTAGGTTAATCAAGGATCATTAATCCATAACTTAATCATGATTAGAAGTTTTAGTCATTCAAAAACCCTAGAGGCCGTGACTATGTATTAGGGTTTAGAATGTTTTAGTTTCTTGATTTGTAACTATTTGGTTGTCATGGTTGAAGGTTAGTTGAGTACAACACTTGCGAGGTAACTGAAATTCCAAAGAAATCTGTAAGTTCATCAAGGAGTCTACAAGAGGTAAGGGGGGAACACCAGAGGATTCTATTCAATGGCTATATGCTATCCAGTGGTTGTTTGTAATTATTTGTTTGTTAGTATTTATTTATGTTGTTTATTGTTGTGTTATTTGTATCTGTGTGGTTTTAATTGCGTTAATTGTTTATCTGCAATTATATTATGCTACTGTGATGCATGATCTGCCTGGAAAATATCTGTGATATAACTGTTGTTTGATGTGTGAGAAGCCTGACAGTGGTCAGTGCACAATTAAGTAAGTCGGATAAAAGCTTTAAGAAGCTTTGCAAATTATATTCAATGTTTTAACGGCAAAATATTGATATATATATATATATATATATATTAAAGGGAATTTATTTTGAGAAAAATAAAGAGTTGTGAAAAATATTATTATTTTAATAATTTATTTCTGGAAAAGTGAATGATGAGTCACAACGAGTACAAAACCGTGAAAAGATTTTAGCACTGCTAAATTTTACGTAAGAAAACCCGGAATATTACAAAATATTCTTTTATGAAAATAATTGGTGAAAATAAGTTAATAATGATTTTAGAAAATTAATTAAGTGGAAAAAGTTATGTTTTGGCTTCAAAAGCCTTATAAATAATATTTTACGGCAAGTTTGGAAAAGTGTAGACAGTAAGTATTTTCGAAACGGCAGTGCCTATTTTGAGGAAATTAAACCTCAAGCGACTCATTGGTTTGTGAAAAACTAAGTTTTATTTGTTAAGGATTTTATAATGAATTTCTACCATTGGAAAAGAATTTCTAAAAATCAAAAGTTGATTTAACCGTGTTGAAAATACAGTTGGACTTAGTAACCGAGACGTCGGGGTACTAATGTTCTGTGTTGTGATGGACTCAGTCATTTGGACTTTGAGGGCCTATATTGTATACATGAGATATACTGTGTTGAAACATTGAAGATGTTTTCTAGTACCACGAACCTAAGACTGGTGCATCGGTCGAGAGGTGTCGTGATTGAGCACTCGGACAGTGAGGTCCTGTGTTGTAATAAAAGTTTTAAAAGTGTTTTAAAACTATGTGAGTCGTAAGCCATTTTGAGCTTCGGCAAAGAAAGATTGAACACAAAGAAAAGTACAAAACAAAAGTGTTTTGCATACATTTGGCAGACGTGCCTGCGGTTTGTGGTTTAATGCATTAATTACCAGCGGCGAAAGGTAATTCCGATGTGCATTTATCTCATGTGCCTAGTGAGGACATGGAGACCCCATCTTGTTTGCTAATGGTGGGCCCTGATTGTGGACATTAGCAATGTGTTTGGCCTTGTGTGCCTGGCTATGTATGCCTTTGTGGATGGGAAGAGGTTGCGCACCTATTGGCAGAGTGCCAAGTTAGCCAGTGTGGCTCTGGAGTCTGATCAACTCATTATTTGTTGGGATATCTGATGAGATTAGGACGAAAATTAGATGATAAATAGAAGTGTCATGCATAATTTTATGGATGATGTTTGGGGTGTTGAACCCACTGATAAACTGTTTGTTTATAACTAATTGTACTTGATAAATGTTGATGTGTTATTTGATGGCTAGAGTGTGGTTATTGAGTAAGATCCATGTATTGGTTTCTCACTCTTACAACACATTCAGATGGACCCAGAAATACCCTTGGTACAGTCGAGGGTCCGAACGATCACTTTTGATCGTGCGCAATTTGGTGGTGCTTGGGAGATTAACCTTGGAGCACTTAGCGCCACCTACCATGGACCGAGTCGAGAAGTGATCGGAACAATAGAGGAAGGACCGCAACAGAGAATTCATGTAGTAGAGACGGTCTAGGTATCTCTACCTCCGGTTTGGCTTTACCTACAGTATCTGGAAGAGCACGGATTGATGGATCCAGTACCTCAACCCCATCCTCTTAAGATATTAGGACCTGAGGAACCTCCTGTTGAAGTAGAGTTAGATGAGGAGGAGGAAGATCCGGAGGAATACATTGAGGACAATCCTGAGTTTCAACCTCCTGCGGTTGATGATGAAGATTCTTCAGATGACGCAGCGAAAGCGGAGGCATCATCATCAGATTCGTCAGTTGTAGGTGGGATTGATCATCATGATCTTCCTAATGGGTTTTAGTAGCTTGACCAGCTTTAGGTATAGTTCCGGGGTAGTGAGTCTTGACAGTTTTGATTTGGCTTCAGAGAGCCATAAGTTTTTGAAATGTGGTTTTGAACTACTTGTTGCCGATGTGTATGTACATCTTTATTTTCTTTGCTTAGTTTGATGGAGAACAGCCTGTATTTATAATGGCTCTTTTGTTATCTCCTATTATAGGTTGTGTGTATTTAAATGGTGATGTATATATATCTAGAGATGTTTATGTTGTTTATGGTTATGAAGGTTCTATGTTGTAGAACAAAAAAAAAAAAATTCAGCACTATTTTTGAAAAGGAAAAGTCTCCTATAAATGTATTTTCCGAAAGTAACCAGCGTTTAATAATTTAAATTCCGTAATTGGGTAATAGTGTGATGACCCTAGAGTAGGGTGTCGCAGTGATGAAAATCAATATTCAAATCTTGATATTCCTGAGACTCCTTCTTTTTCAACAAACATGCCTACTATAATCGAGGAGACACAGGTGGACGATGTACATGCCACTCGTGATGATCATCACGAAGGGATATTGATATAGGTTGTTTAAACTTAGTATACATTTATTTTTATTTATACTTCTGTATTTATTTTGAGTTATAACCTATGTTAATAAATATATATTGTTTCTGAACAGGCATACATATGGATCAGTCGGATAGCCCACATGCACGGGAGGACACTGTGGGGCCTACGCAGGACCCGATCGCGCCTACACTTGATTCTAGTGTAAGTTTACATGTTATATACTATCTTTAGTCCTTCTTTTTAATGTAAGTTTATAATGTTACAACCCTCTATTTTATCTTTTTTTTTTGTCCATACAGACATCAAAGGCTCATAGGAAACAGGGTAGAGGAGCCACGACGTTGAAGAAACTAGAGAAGGACAGGCAAAGCGGACAGAAGCTTGAGGTGTCCTTTGATGCTAAGCTAAATGCCCCGGGACCCCGTGCTAAAGAATTTAATAAGTGGGTGTTTCTACAAGCGAAGCAGCACGTAAGCATCAACTACAACCACTGGAATGACGTTCCACAGAACGTTAAGGATCAGATTTGGGAGGCTATCACGGTATTTTACCTTTACATTCGTTTGATTTACATTATTAGATAATTATCCGAGTTATAATCTATCCAGTTGTTATGTATTTAATGTGTAGGTAGTTTGGACTGTGCCAAATGACGAGGATCATCGTCATAAATGTATGAAAATGGCATCAAAGCGTTGGAATGGGTTCAAGCATGATCTTACCAGGTATTATGTATCTGGGAAGAAGCGACTTGATAAAATGTTCTCGGATTATCCCTGGTTTGATCAGGATACTTGGGATATGTTTGGTAGGAGTCGATAGGATGGAGAATTTTAGGTTGGTTGATTAAGTTAATTTTGTATGCTTCTTATAGATCATTTAAATGTATTTAATTATGTGTTTTTGTTTGAATAGGCTAAGGCAGATAAGGGTCGGCAGAATCAGGCGAAGAACGTCCACCACCACACCATGTCTCAGGGTGGGTACCAGACTCGGATCAAGGAGATGATGGCGGATAGGCTAAGGATGAAGCAGGAAGAGCACTCTGCTAGGATTGAAAGAGGAGAGGTGCCTGAGGCACACCATCAAGTCCTCCGTCGGACATCGACCGCGAGGATGTCTGGTTAGCCGGCCGCATGACAAAGACGGGATCTTTTAAAGTTGATGTCACTCGCGAAGTGACAGATAAGATTGTAAGTAAATAATTAACTTGATTTCAATTGATATTTGTATAGATATTTTTAACACTTTTCACTTGCACGTTTTTCATTTTTTCATTGTAGGTGGATCTTAAAGCACAATCCTCCCAGGGCTCATTCGTCCCTTCTGGACGGCGGGACGTCTTGATGACTGCTCTAGGCAAGAAAGACCATCCTCGTTAGGTTATCGGTGTTCCTGGGAACGTGACCATGAAAGAATATTATGGCAAGTCTGCTTCACGAAAGCGGGTGGTCGATGAAGCATCAATTTTGGATGACATTACTCAACACCTCATGTCCAACCCTGCTATTACAACACATCTGATGCAAAGCTTAATATCCAACCCAGAATTCAAGCAGACGCTTGCCAGAGAGCTTTCCTCCGTCGGTTCATCCCAGGACACCGCAGGGCATGCCAACCCTTCACATGTGAGCACAAAAGAGAGTTATAGTAGGGCACATGTGGAGGACGATGAGTTGGCAGCTAGGGAGCGGGAGTTGGAAGTCCAATGCCATGAGTTGGAAATGAAAAGCTTGAGCTTGAGTTAGACTTCAAACGACGTGAGCTCGAAATGTTAACAAAGGTATGTATTCATTATTAATATCCAAATTAGTCACATAATTACTTGTGTTTTTTTTAATTATCAACAACTTATCTATTTTATTTTTCCTAAATTGAAGGCCAAGTCGACGTCGGTGTCGCTGTCACCTGTCACTCGTTTGTTCTCACTTGGTGATGATTATGCGTTTGAGATTTTTGAATTTCCATTGGAGCACGATGGATGAGTGGCACGCCCAAACCAACAGAGGATATTTTCCTTCTGTGGTGAAGATCTCGGGCACGCCTGCAGAAATAACGTCTAGATGGCCAGTACGGTTTTGAGTCTCTGGTGCACATAAGTTAATTTTAATTTTATAACTTATTTATTTTTGGTATTTTTCCATTTAATAATTTATTTTAATTTCAATATATATATATATATATATATATTATGTAATTAACATCCACACCTTTTCATATCTTAGGTATCTCCATCGTCTTCAGCTAGATAAGGGCGTTGCACCAGTTTACGGCTTCTTAGATCCGTCAATCCTTGTGCCCGAATTCTTTGCTGGCGATGCATTTAGTAAATACATAGGGAACTTGTTGGGAGACAAACAGAAAGAATTATATCTGGCTCCCTACTGTAAGAAATACCATTGGCAGTTGTTCGTACTTCACCCGTCTAGGCATACTGTCATATTCTTATGCTCTCTCCACCAACAGCCGCCACAGGAGGTGGTGCAAGCTGTAAATAGGTAAGTAACTAATCTTAAATTTAATTTAAGTTTTAATATCAGTTGTTTTTATTTTATACACACATGATATATGAATTTGTTAATTGACATGATTATTTGTTTATGATAGCGCGCTGAAGGCGAGTAGCATAAGTTGTGCCAACGGGAGAAGTAGGACTTCTAAGGCTAAAATAAATCCTGAATGGACCGTCCTCAAGGTTTGGTAGTTTATTTATCAAATAATTAATATTATAATTACTAATTGATATGTATATTCAACTGACATTGAAATTAATTTTGTTTGTAGTCTTGATTTCAACCTAACGGGTGGTCGTGCGGCTATTATGTGATGCTTCATATGCTGAACATAGTCTCCGCATCTATTAGGGATGGATGGAATAAGGTAATATTTAAACAACTTGTTAAATTATATATTATAGTTTTGAAGATGACTTGCGTTAATGTTATTGTTATTATTTGAACGTGTGTAGGCATTTAACGACCAATCGCCTCTTCAAGAAGATGACTTTAGAGACTTGAGGATGCGCTTAGCTGAATTCTTCTTCAAGTATGCGGCTGAAAAAGGAATTGACAAGATACCTCCGCAATACTTAGATGAATAGTTTTTTTGTTAGACTTTAGAAACTAATTAATAACATGTATATATATATATCCTTAGATTGGTAGTTTTGTTTTTAGACATTAGAGACTAAAATTTATATATATATACTTGTAGATAGTTATGTTTTTCCTATACATGGGTTTTGGTTTTAAGTCCCCCCATTGTTCCTTTGTATATTTCTTTTCTTATTGTTAATATTGAAATTTAAGGGTTGTGTTTGCAATACTGTAATGTGTGTGATATTCTCTGTGTTACTAGGATATTTACTGAATGCAGGGATAGCTTAGGGGAGTGATATTTTAAAACTGAATTAAAAAAAAAAAATCTATTAACGTCAGTTGTATAAAAAAAACTGACGTTAATAGTATTTTATAAAATATACAGTACACTATTAACGTCAGTTGTATTAGGAAACTGACGTTAAAAATAAAACATTTAACGTCAGTTCTTTAACACAACTGACGTTAGTTTGAAAAATATTAACGTCAGTTGTGTTAAAGAACTGACGTTAATAGTTTTATATTTAACGTCATTTGTTTAAACAACTGACGTTAAAATATTAACTATTAACGTCAGCTGTATTTACGTCAAACAATATTCTGAAGTATAAAATCAATTTTAACTGACGTAAAAAGCACTTATTGCACTAGTGTGCTAAAAGGTACGAAAAGTATTATCTACGAATTGCATGGACCAATAATAATTGAGACAATAACTACATATGGAAATTTACCAGTTAGATAAACAATAAAACGCAAATATATAAAAGTGGTAGATTGAATTCGCACATCGTATTACGAATTCATGTTCGTACCAACAAGCATTTGTGTTATAATTAAAAAACAATAAGCCAAAAAATAATGTAGAAATGTTTCATCTATTTATCAATATAAATGATTTTGATACTCTTACACACTCATGCATCTAGCATTGTCTCGTAGTCCTATATGTTGTCCATAGTTATTGTCCAAAAGATCTTTTGCTAACTCAGTCTCATTATTTGTACAACATAAATGATACAACATTTGTACAACACACTCACATTTCAATATGTATTCTTACATCACCTCAAAATACAAGATACTCTCACACAATCGTGCATCTACGGTTGTCCCGTAGTCCTATTTGTTGTCCATAGTTGATGTCTGAAAAATGTTTACCTATACGCATTTGACTTCATTAATATTGTACCTACATGTGGTAATAACATGATAACTAACCAAGTCTCGTTAGATGCACAACATTAATTATACAATATTTGTACAACACACTCAAATATCACCAAATGACTCCAAACTTTTGCATCATCATGCTCAATCACATTGTAGAGAAGGTCTATGTTCCCTCTTTCACATGCAGCTCTCAAGTTCTAGTTGTTGTTCATCTTTGTTAATTTAAGCTATGTTGGTGAATGTTTTTGAATAAAATGAAAATGCAGGTGATAATACTTGGGGGCAAATATTTTGATTTCCTAATTCCTTTGACTCGTTGAGTTTATATTCAAATATTTGCTTCAGATATTTTATTATCCTATCTGCCTCTCTCTTCCATGTCTCACAACTGCTTCTCATGTGTCTCACACTAGTCCGTAAATGCTCGACTCTATCTTGCTTTCCATGTCTCCCGCTGCTCATTGTCTATTCAGTTTGAAAAGTGACAACTTTTATCGCATTTTATTTTTTATTTTGCTATGATTTCCAAAAGGAGCATTATGCTCTATTTGTTTCCATAGAGAGACTGAGAGGAGGGAAGCGAGAAAAAGTGAAGTCCTTGAGAAGAGTGTCACTTTCCTTATTTGGGAAAGGAGAGAAAAGTGTGCAAAGAGATGTGTGGACCCAAGAGAGAGAAGTTCCACTTCGCATATTTGGGACTAAGACTCGTATCTTGATATTAAATTGATTTTCAAATTATGATGTTGTTGGGCTATGAAATATTTCCTAAGATATTTTTTTTATGCTTTTTAGTTTTTTAGGTTCTTTTTTGACATTGTTTTTTATTTTCTACGATAAGGAGCAAAGGCATTTTAAGCATCATTGCCAATTAGACATTTCTATTTGAAAATTATTTTATATATGCTTTTTCAAAGTCCTAGAAATGTGGGTTCGTTAATGGTAATCCATAAATATAAGTACTTAAAATTTTATTATATTTTATATACGTTTTTTTCAAAGTCCATCTTAAAGATGCATTATGAAATACCTCTAATATACGTGATATTCTTTCTGTTAGTCAATTAGTTCCAATGAATCCCTTGTGTCATTCTTTCTAGTTTGTTACTTGACTTCTTAAGTAAGTTGTCGACTCACCTCTCCTAATGCTATATAAATGGGAGCACACAGCACACTTCACTTCACAACTTCAAACAAAACAAACACACTTATATTAATATGTATTCTTATATCTTGTGGCGGATCTTAAACCAAAAATTTAGAGGAGACATAAGAACAGTTAATGTATGAATTTGTAGAAAAGGCCAAGATATCTTAATCTAGGTTCTTTTATCCAACTGTCAAGGAGAATTTTGTCTGTAACATAGTGAATAAAGATACATTATAAAAAGAGCACCACTAAATGGTACAAAAAGTGTTATCTACGAATTGCGTTGACCAATAATAATTGAGACAATAACTACATATGGAAATATACCAGTTAGATAAACAATAAAACACAAATATATAAAAGTGGTAGATTGAAATCGCACATCGTATTACGAATTCATGTTCGTACCAATAACCTTTTGTGTTATAAAAAATGTAACACCTTGTTTTTCCTATATTTTCTGTAGCAATAAATACATATTTAAATGTGTTTATTTTAGATTAAACTCAGAGGATGATTTTAATTAAACTAAAATCATTTCCTTGTGTTGTTATATCATATGAAGTCACGGTAAAATTTTCGGTTGAAAATTCAAACGGAAGCCAGTCTGCATTTTCACTGTCGGTACAAGTTTACTGTACAGAAAACCTAATTTTGACCCGTGAACGAAATAGTTAGTGTTTTTATTATGTTTCCTTCAACCTTGGTTATTTTGAAAATTTTTGTGCAAAAATAAAATATAATATTTTATTCGGGCGAAACGTCGAAAAAATTATGATTGGAAATGCAACCGGGTACGAAATGAAGCAGATTATGGATCATAAAAGAAGTAAGGAGACATGATGGAAAAGACTATGACACTCTAAAAGTTCCATCATCACACTTTTCAAAATATAATACTATTCTAATCCAAAAGTCTTTTCTCTCTCTTCTTCCATCCAATCAAGCATTAAACCACCAAGCTTGCTAAACAAGTTCTCCCTCTCACTCCCTTAGCCGTGAACTCCCCTCCCTCTCCCTATATATACCCCTTCCATTTTCACTTCATCATCTTCCTCCTTCAACCTCCATTAAAGTTCATCTTCTTCCTTTCTTCTTAAAGTTCAAGCTCTTAAAGCTTTAGTTTTTATTCATCTTTTATACTTAACTTCTTCATTAAAGTTATTCCTTATACTAAGGGTAATTCTCTCATATAAATCTTTTTGCAAGTTTCATCTTTTATTTCTTAGTTTACTTTATGTGTTCTTTATATGCTTTAAACTTCTAAAATCTCTCTAAAATGGTAGAAAACTCCTTTTGAGTTGAAACCACTTTCTATAGTCTTGTATTAACTTATGTTTTCACATACTAAGAGGTTGTGTAAAAAAAAAATCTCTATCCATCTCTTCCAATGAAGGCCGAATGCTTGCATTTGTGACCTAGGAAGTTTTTGTTTCAACTTTTGGAATATGATCATGTATTTGAGTTTCTAACTATCCCTTGATCTTGAATCTATAAATCTTGGAAGTTTTGATAGCTTTTTCCTATGATGGCCGAAAAATATGAATAAGTAGGCCTAGGATACTATGTTTCAACTTTCCAAGTATTGATCATGGATTTAGAACTCTTTATAACTTGTTTATTTCATGTTATTAAAGCTAGTATGTGTTACTTTCATTTTTCCAAGATGATCATGGACTTGAGCACCATAATATATTTGGATGCTAAGTCTAAGAGATTGGAAAGTTTAAGGATTTATAACTTGTTTAATTTATGTTATTAAAGCTAGTGTGTGTTACTTTCATATTTCAAAGATGATCATGGGCTTGAGCTCCATAAGATATTTGGATGCTAAGTCTAAGAGATTGGAAAGTTTAGGGATTTATAATTTGTTTATTTTATGTTATTAAAGCTAGTATGTGTTATTTTCATTTTTCCAAAATGATCATGGTTTTGAGCTCCTTAACACATATGGATGCTAAACCTAAGAGATTGGAAAGTTTAGTGAATGCTAGCCTATTTTACTAACCTTGGCCGAATGCCCTATGTTTTTAACTTAGTGAAATTTTAATTAAACTTTGTTAAAAGATCATTGTTTATGAACTCCTAACACTTAAGGATCATAAATCCATAAGTTGTATAAATTTTGGGAATCTCTAACCCTAAGAACTAGTCTTGGCCAAACCTATACCTTGTGGTTTAGTGTTCTTGTTTTGATTTTAACTTGTGATTTTGTGTTCATAACCTTAGACTTCCATCGCGGAGGAAACGAGAACGTTCGTGACTTACCTCGTCGAGCATCTAATCTTCTTACCTTCAAAGAAAGTAAGAGGGGATTGCTTAGGGATATTCAATGACTATATGTATGTGTGTATGTGTTTACTTGAGTGATTTGAACATTATTGTGATATTGAGTCAATTCTTGAATAACTTGTTTACTTGAACTATTGTGGTTATTACTTGAAGTTGAACGTTACTTGCTTTAAAGTGTTATGAATTATATATATGTGATGAACTGTCGTTAACTGTGATATTATTGTTGAGAATATATTACTGTTGATTGAAGTTTGAGAAGCCGGACTTGAGTCTGTGCACAATGATTATAAAGGATTAAAAGCCTTAATAAGCAACTTTGAAAGTATTGGTTTCATTTATAAAAGTTCCTTGTTTAAAACGCTTACTTCAAGAGAATGAGATTCTAGTTTTGAAAAGGAATGTTGAAGTGTTTTTAAGTCAATAGAAACTACCTTTTTATGATCCAAAGTTTGTACGAGAGAAAACCTTTTTCGAACTATGTGTTTCATGAAGGAAAAACCCCTTTGAAAATATTTGACCTTATTCCATTAAGGATTTAAAAAGCAAACGAATTTCCAAATGTTTTATAAAAGACTTTGTAAAGGAAAAGATTTTCTCCTAAATGATTTAGAAACGTTCCGGTTACTTGGATAAGTGACCGAGGCTTTGTTTTGGTTTTTGATTTTCACTGAAAGAAAAGTAAGAACAGGTGAAATCGAATCTAGTATACGAGACGTCGGAATACTAGTGTTCTGTAATTTACATGTAGATCTTTGATCCGTGTCACGTTGCTATGGATTGTGTGTCCTAATTACGTTGTTGTGGACTGTGTGTCCTATTCACATTGTTGTGGACTGTGCCCTAATCACGCTGTGATAAACGTTATTAAAGGTGAATGTTGTTTTCTATGACCACAAGTCTCAACTGGTGCATCGGTCTAAGGTGTTGTGATTGAGCACTTGGACTGCGCGTCCTGTGTTATTGATTTTCAAGTGATGAAAATTGTGAATAGTCGTTAGCCTTGGGCTTCGACAATAGAAAAGAGTGAACACAAAGAAAATTCTCGATAATGAAAAGTCTTTTATTCATATGCATTTCCCCTTGGCAGACGTGCTTGAGTTACCGAATACCCGGTGATGATGTATACATCCGAATGACCGTTATAAGGGATTTGTGATGGTGTTGATCCGGGTACATGAGGTGATGGAGTCAACTTGCCAAACGTGGCGTATGAGCCTGATCAACTCTTTCTTTCTTAATGATAAAATAGTGATGGTATCTCATGAGATTAAGATTAGAGCTTGATAATAGAAGTGTCATGCATTATTTTTATAAAATTGATTGATTCGGGTATGAGACCCACTGAAATAATACTTGTTGTTTACCTAAGAGTAATGTTTAAAATTTTAATATGTCAAGGTGTTGTATGTATCATGTGTATGGTTGTTGTATGATATATCCATTTGTCAGTGTCTCACTCTTACAGTTATATTAGGTCTCTTCGGGTTTTGCTGTAGTACCTTGGTACTCTAGTACCAATGTTGCAGAGGAGTCTTTCTAAGTCACTTGAAGACCTAGTGTTAGAGGTTGGGAAAGTATTCTGATTTGGGGGTCTTCCCAATGAATATTTGATAGAATGACCGGCTTAGGAGTATGAGTTGGGGTTGTATATCTAAAGAGGTCAGTAAATGTAGTGTTATATACATCCATCTGTAGTTTGAACTTTTTCTTTCGAAAGTGGAAACCTATTGAAATGTTGTATGTCATGGTAACTTTGTTACGAACATGACTTTACGTTTTGAATGTATGAACGATGGATTTCAGAGTTATCCTTATAGAAAAAATTTTATACCCCAGTTTTCTGACTTAAAAGAAAACAATTTTCCGAAAGTAACCAGCAAATTATCTTTTAATTTACTTCCACATGTGTTACGTAGTAACGCCCAAGAGGGGGCGTTACAAAAAACAATAAGCCAAAATATAATGTAGAAATGTTTCATCTATTTATCAATATAAATGATTTTGATTCTCTCACACACTCATGCATCTAGCATTGTCTCGTACGCCCATATGTTGTCCATAGTTATTGTCCAAAAGATCTTTTGCTAACTCAGTCCCATTATTTGTACAACATTAATGA
Source organism: Sophora flavescens (assembly GCA_030762895.1). Lineage (NCBI taxonomy): Eukaryota > Viridiplantae > Streptophyta > Magnoliopsida > Fabales > Fabaceae > Sophora > Sophora flavescens. The sequence goes on along the minus strand of CM061062.1, from coordinate 37,198,104 downwards.
TACAACATTTGTACAACACACTCACATTTCAATATGTATTTTACATCACCTCAAAATACAAGATACCCTCACAGAATCGTGCATCTACGGTTGTCCCGTACTCCTATTTGTTGTCTATAGTTGCTGTCTAAAAAATATTTACCTATACGCATTTGACTTCATTAATATTATACCTACATGTGGTAATAACGTGATAACTAACCAAGTCTCGTTATCTGTACAACATTAATTATACAATATCTGTTCAACACACTCAAATATCACCCAATGACTCCAAAACATTTGCATCATCATGCTCAATCACATTGTAGAGAAGGTCTATGTTCCCTCTTTCACCTGCAGCTCTCAAGTTCTAGTTGTTCATCTTTGTTAATTTAAGCTATGTTGGTGAATGTTTTTAAATAAAATAAAAATGCAGACGGTGATAATACTTAGGGGGTAAATATTTTGATTTCCTAATTCCTTTGACTCGTTGAGTTAATAATCATATATTTGCTTGAGATATTTTATTATCCTATCCACCTCTCTCTTCTATGTCTCACAACTGCTTCTCATGTGTCTCACACTAGTCCGTAAATGCTCGGGTCTATCTTGCTTTTCATGTCTCCCACTGCTCATGGTCTATTCAGTTTGTAAAGGGATAGCTTTCATCGCATTTTATTTTTTATTTTGCTATGATTTCCAAAAGGAGCATTATGCTCTATTTGTTTCCATAGAGAGACTGGGAGGAGGGAAGCAAGAAAGAGTGAAGTCCTTGAGAAGAGTGTCACTTTCCTTATTTGGGAAAGGAGAGAAAAGTGTGCAAAGAGATGTGTGGACCCAAGAGAGAGAAGTGCCACTTCATATATTTGGGACTAAGACTCTTATCTTGATATTAAATTGATTTTCAAATTATGATGTTGTTGTGCTATGAAATATTTCCTATTTTTTTTTATGCTTTTGAGTTTATTAGGTTCTTTTTTGACATTGATTTTTATTTTCTATGAGAAGGAGCAAAGGCATTTTAAGCATCATTGGCAATTTGACATTTCTATTTTAAAATTATTTTATATATGCTTTTTCAAAGTTCTAGAAATGTGGGTTTGTTAATGGTAATCCATAAATATAAGTACTTAAAATTTAATTATATTTTATATACGTTTTTTCAAAGTCCAACTTAAGGATGCATTATGAAATACCTCTAATACACGTGATATTCTTTCTGTTAGTTAGTTAGTTAGTTCCAATGAATCCCTTGTGTCATTATTTCTAGTTAGTTACTTGACTTCTTAAGTAAGTTGTCGACTCACCTCTCCTAATGCTATATAAATGGGAGGACACAGCAGACTTCACTTCACAACTTCAAACAAAAAAAAAACTTACATTAATATGTATTCTTATATCTTGTGGCGGATCTTAAACCAAAAATTTGGTGGAGACATAAGAACTTTTAATGCATGAATTTGTAGAAAGATCTTTCATCCAACTGTCATGGAGAATTTTGACTGTAACATTGTGAATAAAGATACGTTATAAAAAGACCACCGCTAAATGGTACGAAAAGTGTTATCTACGAATTGCGTGGACCAATAATAATTGAGACAATAACTACTACAACAACAACCAAGCCTTATCCCACTAGGTGGGGTCGGCTACATGGATCATACGGCGCCATAATGTTCTATCATGAATCATGTTAACAGTTAAATCATTGGCCTCCAAATCTTTCTTAATAGTTTCTCCTATAGTTTTTCTTGGCCTACCTCTACCTCTAGCTATTGGATTGCCCTCCACTTGATCCACTCTCCTTACTACAGAATCTAAAGGTCTCCTCCATACATGCCCAAACCACCTAAGTCGAGATTCAACCATCTTTTCTACAATAGGTGCTACCCCAACTCTCTCTCTAATGCTATCATTCCTAATCCTATCACGTCTAGTTTTTCCGCTCATCCAGCGCAACATTCTCATCTCTGCTACATTGATTTTACTCTCGTGTTGATTTTTTACCGCCCAACACTCCGTCCCATACAACATCGCCGGTCTAATAGCTGTACGGTAAAATTTTCCCTTTAGCTTAAGAGGTACCTTTTTATCACACAAAAAACCCGAAGCCTTCCTCCATTTCGACCACCCTGATTGAATCCGGTGGTTTACATCTCCCTCAATTTCTCCGTCATTTTGTATAATAGACCCAAGATATTTAAACCGTGTGACTTGTGGTATGTTGTGGTCTCCAACTTTCACCTCTAAGCTAGAGGTGTTTCGCCTTTTGCTAAACTTACATTCCATATACTCCGTCTTGCTTCTACTCAAGCGGAAGCCATGTGCTTCTAAAGCTTGTCTCCAAGTCTCCAACCTTCTATTTATATCATCTCTCGACTCTCCAACTAGGACTATATCGTCTGCGAAAAGCATGCATCGCGGTGCTGGCTCTTGAATGTGCTCCGTAAGTACATCCAAGACCAAGGTAAAAAGATAGGGGCTTAAAGCTGACCCCTGGTGCAGACCTATGGTTATTGGGAAATCTTCTATGGCTCCACCCTGCGTTCTCACACTAGTCGTGGCCCCCTCATACATATCCTTGATAGCTCGAATATAGGCAATCCGAACACCTTTCTTTTCTAGGGCTTTCCACAAAACCTCTCTTGGCACCCTATCATACGCTTTCTCCAAATCAATGAAGGTCATGTGTAAATCTTTTTGATCCCTTCGATATTGTTCCATCACTCATCGTAGCAAGTAAATTGCTTCCATGGTCGACCTCCCGGGCATAAAACCAAATTGGTTGTCGGTGATTTTGGTTTCTTTTCTTAGTCTTCGTTCAAGCACCCTTTCCCATAGCTTCATAGTATGACTCATAAGCTTAATCCCCCTATAATTTGCGCAATTTTGTATATCTCCCTTGTTCTTGTAAATCGGAACTAAAGTGCTTCTCCTCCATTCGTCCGGCATTTTCTTTGACCTCAAAATCTCGTTAAAAAACTTCGTGAGCCAACTAATGCCTATATTTCCTAGACTCTTCCATACCTCCACAGGTATATTGTCCGGTCCAACTGCCTTGCCATTATCCATCCTTCTCAGAGCTTCTTTTACCTCATGCTCTTGGATTCTACGATAAAAAGTGTAATTTTGGTCCTCCTCTCTGATGTCAAGCACTTGTGAGCATGATGAAACTTCAAATCATTCATTAAATAACTTGTGGAAATAATTCTTCCATCTATCTTTAATATCTTGTTCCTTAACCAAAACTTTACCTTATTCATCCTTAATACACTTCACTTGGTCCAAGTCTCTTGTCTTTCTTTCCCTATTTTTAGCAAGCCTATAAATAGATTTCTCACCATCTTTGGTGCCTAAGGATTGGTACAACCCGTCAAAAGCTTTAGTTCTAGCTTCGCTCACTGCCTTCTTGGTCTCTTTTTTGGCCACCTTATAATTTTCCCAATTTTCAGCATTTCTACATAAAGACCAAGCTTTAAAACATTCCCTTTTAACCCGAACCTTAGCTTGCACACTTTATTCCCACCACCAGGATTCTTTACCCTTAGGTCCGAATCCTCTTGATTCACCAAGCGTCTCTATAGCTACCTTCCTAATCCCCTTGGCCATCTTGTCCCACATATCATTTGCACTTCCTTTTGCCTCCCAAAACCCTCCCTCCAAAACCTTGTGTTGGAAGATCCTTTGTTTTTCACCCTTCAGTTGCCACCACTTGATCCTTGAAACCTTTTCGTGGCCTCTTCTCTTCACACTCCTTTTAACTCTTACATCCATGACCAAGACTCTATGTTGGGTAGTCAAGCTCTCTCCAGGTATGACTTTACAGTCCAAGCAAATCTTTCTATCCGATCTCCTAATAAGAAAGAAATCTATTTGAGAGCTTGTCACCCCACTTTTGTACGTGATAAGATGCTCCTCACGTTTCCTAAAACACATATTGGCTATAGTAAGATCGAAGGCAGATGAAAAGTCCAAAATAGACTTGCCTTCACCATTTACCTCCCCTAGGCCATATCCCCCATGAAAACCGTCGTAACCTCTAGGTGCCCTACCTACATGCCCATTTAGATCACCTCCTAAGAAAATCTTTTCACCTAGCGGTATTTCCTGAATTAGGCCTTCTAAATCTTCCCAAAATTTTACCTTGAAGTGTTCTTCTAACCCTACCTGAGGTGCATAAGCACTAATCACATTAAAGGTGTCTTGTTCCACTACAAATTTTAGGGCAATGATCTTATCTCCAACCCTTTTTACATCCACAATATCATTCTTCCAATATTTATCCACAATTATGCCCACCCCATTTCTCGATTTTACTTTGCCAGTGTACCAAAGCTTAAAACCCGAAGAGTCTAATTCCTTTGCCTTTTCTCCCACCCACTTAGTTTCTTGTAGGCACATGAAATTGATCCTCCTCCTAATCATAGTGTCAACTACTTCCATTGATTTACCTGTAAGTGTGCCTATATTCCAAGTTCCAAAGCGAATATATAAAAGTGGTAGATTGAATTCGCACATCATATTACGAATTCATGTTCGTACCAATAAGCAATTGTTTTATAAAAAACAATAAGCCAAAAAATAATGTAGAAATGTTTCATCTATTTATCAATATATATGATTTTGATACTCTCACACACTCATGCATCTAGCATTGTCTCCTACTCCTATATGTTGTCCACAGTTATTGTCCAAAAGATCTTTTGCTAACTTAGTCCCATAATTTTACAACATTAATGATACAACATTTGTACAACACACTCACATTTCAATATGTATTCTTACATCACCAAAAATTACAAGATACTCTCACACAATCGTGCATCTACGGTTGTCCCGTACTCCTATTTGTTGTCCATAGTTGATGTCTAAAAAATATTTACCTATACGCATTTGACTTCATTAATATTGTACCTACATGTGGTAATAACGTGATAACTAACTAAGTCTCGTTATCTGTACAACATTAATTATACAATATTTGTACAACACACTCAAATATCATCTAATGACTCCAAAACATTTGCATTATCATCCTCAATCACATTGTAGAGAAGGTCTATGTTCCCTCTTTTACCTATAGCCCTCAAGTTCTGGTTGTTGTTCATCTTTGTTAATTTAAGCTATGTTGGTGAATGTTTTTGAATAAAATGAAAATGCACAAGGTGATAATACTTGTGGGGGGGGCAAATATTTTGATTTCCTAATTCCTTTGACTCGTTGAGTTTATATTCAAATATTTGCTTGAGATATTTTATTATCCTATATGCATCTCTCTTCTATGTCTCACAACTGCTTCTCAGGTGTCTCACACTAGTCCATAAATGCTCGGGTCTATCTTGCTTTCCATGTCTCCTGCTGCTCATGGTCTATTCAGTTTGAAAAGGGACAACTTTCATCGTATTTTATTTTTTATTTTGCTTGTTTTTTGCTATGATTTCCAAAAGGAGCATTATGCTCTGTTTGTTTCCATAGAGAGACTTGCAGGAGGGAAGCAAGAAAGAGTGAAGTCCTTGAGAAGAGTGTCACTTTCCTTATTTGGGAAAGGAGATAAAAGTGTGCAAAGAGATGTGTGGACCCAAGAGAGAAGTGCCACTTCATATATTTGGGACTAAGACTCTTATCTTGATATTAAATTGATTTTCAAATTATGATGTCGTTGGGCTATGAAATATTTCCTAACATTTTTTTTTATGCTTTTGAGTTTATTAGGTTCTTTTTTGACATTGTTTTTTATTTTCTATGAGAAGGAGCAAAGGCATTTTAAGCATCATTGCCAATTTGACATTTCTATTTTAAAATTATTTTATATATGCCTTTTCAAAGTCCTGAAAATATGGGTTCGTTAATGGTAATCCATAAATATAAGTACTTAAAATTTAATTATATTTTATATAAGTTTTTTCAAAGTCCAACTTAAAGATGCATTATGAAATACCTCTAATACACGTGATATTCTTTGTTAGTTAGCTTGTTCCAATGAATCCCTTGTGTCATTCTTTCTAGTTTGTTACTTGACTTCTTAAGTAAGTTGTTGACTCACCTCTCCTAATGCTATATAAAAGAGAGCACACAGCATACTTCACTTCACAACTTCAAACAAAAAAAACACACTTACATTAATATGTATTCTTATATCCTGTGGCGGATCTTAAACGAAAAATTTGGTGGAGACATAAGAACTTTTAATGCATGAATTTGTAGAAAAGACCAAGATATCTTAATCTAGGATCTTTTATCCAACTGTCAACGATAATTTTGACTGTAACATAGTGAATAAAGATACATTATCAAAAGAGCACCGCTAAATGGTACGAAAAGTGTTATCTACGAATTGTGTGGACTAATAAAAATTGAGACAACAAATACATATGGAAATATACCAGTTAGATAAACATTAAAACGTAAATATATAAAAGCTGTAGATTGAATTCGCACATCGTATTACGAACTCATGTTCGAACCAATAAGCATTTGTGTTATCAAAAACAAGAAGCCAAAAATAATTTTGAAATGTTTCATCTATTTATGAAAATAAATGATATTTCGATACTCTCGCACACTCATGCATCTACCATTGTCCCGTACTCTCATATGTTGTCCATAGTTATTGTCCAAAAGATCTTTTCCCAACTCAGTCCCATAATTTGTACAACATTTGTACAACACGCGCACATTTCCATACGAATTTTTACATCACCTCAAAATACAAGATACTTTCACACAATCGTGCATCTACGGTTGTCCCGTACTCCTATTTGTTGTCCACAGTTGTTGTCTAAAAAATATTTACCTATACGCATTTGACTTCATTAATATTGTACATACATGTGGTATTAACGTAATAACTAACTAAGTCTCGTTATCTGTATAACATTAATTAAACAATATTTGTACAACACACTCAAATATCATCCAATGACTCCAAACCATTTGCTTCATCATGCTCAATCGCATTGTAGAGAAGGTCTATGTTCCCTCTTTCACCTGCAGCTCTCAAGTTCTGGTTGTTGTTCATCTTTGTTAATTTAAGCTATGTTGGTGAAGGTTTTTGAATAAAATGAAAATGTAGGTGGTGATAATACTTGGCGGAACAAATATTTTGGTTTCCTAATTCGTTTGGCTCGTCGAGTTTATATTCAAATATTTCCTTGAGATATTTTATTATCCTCTTTGCCTCTCTCTTCTATGTCTCACAACTGCTTCTCATGTGTCTCACACTAGTCCGTAAATGCTCTGGTCTATCTTGTTTTCCATGTCTCCCACTGCTGATGGTCTATTCAGTTTGAAAAGGGACAACTTTCATCGCATTTTATTTTTTATTTTGCTATGATTTCCAAATAGAGCATTATGTTGTTTGTTTCCATAGAGAGACTGGGAGGAGGGAAGCGAGACAGAGTGAAGAAGAGTGTCACTTTCCTTATTTGAGAAAGGAGAGAAAAGTATGAATAGAGAATGTTTTGTGTGGACCCAAGAGAGAGATGTGTCACTTCACATATTTGGGACTAAGACTCTTATATTGATATTAAATTGATTTTCAAATTATGATGTTGTTGGGCTATGAAATATTTCCTAGGATTTTTTTTATTATGCTTTTGAGTTTATTAGGTTCTTTTTTTACATTGTTTTTATTTTCTATGAAAAGGAGCAAAGGCATTTTAAGCATCATTGGCAATTTGACATTTCTATTTTAAAATTATTTTATATATGCTTTTTCAAAGTCCTGGAAATGTGGGTTCGTTAATGGTAATCCATAAATATTAAGTACTTAAAATTTAATTATATTTTATATACGTTTTTTCAAAGTCCAGCTTAGAGATGCATTATGAAATACCTCTAATACACGTGATATTCTTTTTGTTGGTTCCAATAATTCCCTTGTGTCATTCTTTCTACTTAGTTAGTTCGCATGATTCCTTGCCTGTCAATCTTTTTTCATTCATTATTCGATCTTGACTTCTTAAGTAAGTTGTTGAATCACCTCTCCTAATCCTATATAAATGGGAGCACACAACACATTGCACTTCACAACTTCAAAAAAAAAACACTTACATTAATATGTATTATTATATCTAGGGGCGGATCTTAAACCAAAAATTTGGTGGAGACATAAGAACTTTTAACGCATGAATTTGTAGAAAACGCCAAGATATCTTAATCTAGGTTCTTTTATCCAACTGTCAAGGGGAATTTTGATAGTTATATAGTGAATAAAGATACATTATCAAAAGAGCACCGCTAAATGGTACCAAAGTGTTATCTACGAATTGCGTGGACCAATAATAATTGAGACAATAACTACATATGGAAATATACTAGTTAGACAAACAATAAAATGCAAATATATAAAATCAGAAGATTGAATTCGCACGTCGTATTACGAATTCATGTTCGTACCAATAAGCATTTGTGTTATCAAAAACAATAAGCCCAAAAAATTTTTTGAAATGTTTCATCTATTTATCAAAATAAATGATATTTCGATACTCTCACACACTCATGCATCTACATTGTCTCGTACTCCCATATGTTGTCCATAGTTATTGTCCAAAAGATCTTTTCCTCTCCCAGTCCCATTATTTGTACAACATAAATGATACAACATTTGTACAACACACACATTTCAATACGTATTCTTACATCACCTTAAAATACAAGATACTCTCACGCACTCATGCACCTACGGTTGTCCCGTACTCCTATTTGTTGTCCATAGTTGTTGTCTAAAAAATATTTTCCTATACGCATTTGACTTCATTAATATTGTACCTACATGTGGTATTAACGTAATAACTAACTAAGTCTTGTTATCTGTACAACATTAATTATACAATATTTGTACAACACGCTCAAATATCATCCAATGACTCCAAAACATTTGCATCATCATGCTCAATCACATTGTCGAGAAGGTTTATGTTCCCTCTTTCAGCTGTAGCTCTCAAGTTCTAGGTTATTTTGCCCTTGAACGAAAAATATTTGAAAGTTCTTTAAATTAATAATTGTATTTAATGAATTATTAATTATTATTATTATTATTATTCAATTTCTCACATTGTCCCTAGGTCAATGTACTAAATTATCCTTATGATATTATTTAATTTTCTGAATTACCCCAAATTAACCCTAAAAAACCTACACTTGTTTACTTCTATATATATAAATAAATATAATCTATATTAAAAAGATATAAACATGTCCTTTTATGTCATTTTACATTTATCATCTAGTTCAACCACTAGTTTTACCAAACACTTCAAATTCAATCCGCTAGCTTATCTACTATCCGCTATCAGCTAGCTTATTGGTTATAAGTTTATCCGCTATCCGCTAGTTTTTACCAAATAGAAAAGTCTCAAATCCAATCCATCAATAATAACTCACCGAAATTTGATAAAAAATTGCTTGCATCTATATTCACATATTTACACACATATTCACATATCATTTTTACCATCTAATTATAATTGTTCTTAACTTCACAGTCTTGTTAGAACCAAAATAGTTTTGGCTTAAATAATCTCTTAAGTTTTGATGTTAACAAAAAGGTTAAATTTGTATGGCAAAGTATTGTCAAAGATCTAACTTGTCTGTTCTAGTTTGCAGGATTACTATAAGTATTGCTAGTTGAGGAAACCTATATCTAGTTGCAGTATCGGGTCCAATTTCTCAATCGCTAGACGAGTCTTCAAAACCTTGGTAAAAATCTGAGTCTATAAGGCTATCATTAGACGAGGTTTTATATTGGCTAAGGTAAAAGACACTTGACGAGTATTAAGTCTAAGTGTAAAATGAGTAGTAAACGAGCCAATAAATAGCTTCTAGAAAAACACCAAGTCCAAAGACTTGAATCTAGACGAGAAGTTATACAAGACGCCACGTCAGTAGACGAGCTATTAAGAACCAGTCAGGAAAATAGCAAGTCCAAAGACTTGGAACTGGATGAGAGTCATATAGACGCAGTATTAGTAGATGAACCCATCTGTCTAACTGATCAAGTTTGCATGTCCAAAGACTTGCGCGTCCACTGGCTACTGAAAATGAACCCGTTTATTATAAGTGAATTTATTTCAAATGATTGAATATTTAATTCAAATGAATGTATGTCTCTTTCCTTTCTGCTTTGTTGTTTACTCTTTGTTTCTTGAGATTAGAAACATAGTACTATCGAGAACATAAACCTTTGTACACTGTCACCTGTATTGCTGTAAAGTTAAACCAAGTACAAAGAAGGAAAGTCAGAAAGTAACCTTCGGTACAAAAGGGAGGTGACAGCTCTACTTTGAGCATTCCTCTGATAACTATGAGCACTTCTCCGTGAAGCATATCAAGCTATCAGTCTCAACGAATCTCAAGCATTAAATGCTATCTCTAAACGGATATTTTCTCAAGACCGTTGAAGAAAAAGATAAAGATGTCTATATATAGTAGACGACCTCAAGAGAAGAAACAACTTGATGCTATGAAATTTTCAAAGTGCCAAATCTCTGATCAAAGTTCATTTGAATATTTTCAGTTGTATTCTTCCCAATCTTAAACTTTCATATTCTCACACATAGTGAGTTCATAGATCAAAATCTATAAATCTTTTTGTTAAAGTTAGAGCCTGAAGATGCTTGGTAGAGAAAGAATACTTGTAGCCTGAAGAGGTGTTGAATACTTGTAATCTATTTGAAGAATAGTGGAGAAAACATTCGGGTAGAAGGGACTGGACGTAGCTCTTGGTTGGAAGAGAGTGAACCGTGATAAATCACTCGTGTGACTTTGTTTATACTAATTGTGATGATTTGAATATGATGTTGTTAACTCTTTAAAAAAGTCTTCTTGTTTGTGTGTACTTATCTTGTTCTGCTTGCAATATGGTTTGAGAAAAATGTTTTTTCGAAAAACTGTTAAGAAACACAATTCAACCCCCTTCTTGTGTTTCCATGTGTCAACTTCAAGTCTCACCCTAATTCTACACATACCCCGAGTATGAGGTAAGTAGCATATATTTTGATAAATGGCCGGCATGCTAGAACTTGTTACCCAATTCTAGTTCGGACAAAACTTGGTATAGTTTCATTAAGTACCTGTGATGTTATTTTCCAATTAGAAGACCAGTTCATTATATTAATAAAAATATAATAACATATATAACAATTATTACACATATTTTCCTCATTGAAAAATAACAATGTACAGAACACCACCTAAATTTTGTCCTTCCAATTATGTCACTTAACTGCTAATAAATATTAAGGACTTTTCTAGTGTATTTCCTATGAGTTCATTTTTGATATTATATAAAGTTTTTTATATTGTTAATAAATCACAAATCATCTGATAAATAATTTTTTAAATAGTTATAATAAAAACCAAAATGATATAATAATTTATGATTGATCGATATTGTAAAAGTGTACATACTAATGAAGTCCACTTGCTATTTAAAAAGAGCCTCTTGTATCTTATAACCTATTTGATATTTCAAGGTTCAACTTATACTTTAGAACTGGCTAAATTTGAAAGTGAGACGCTTTGGGATCGCCAAAAGAGAAAAGTAAAACATGAGAAGACGAGGGAACATAGAATTCAACAATCTTACATGATATTGATTGTTCTAAGTTGTCAATCTCATTTCAAAGCTGAAAAAGTGTATTTCTCAACGGCAGCTTACTTCTTATCTCTAGTCCTACCATGCACATTACAAAGAAAGTTCTAGTCATGAGAGAAATGGAATTTCAGGCAGGCGCAGACAAAAGAATTTTCCAAAAAACCGATGATATATAAATATAAACCTTTAAGACTTCAACCATTCAGATTTGAACGAGAACCATCAATATGTTATGGCATCTCAAGCTCATCTCCTGAGAGGGTTCGCTCCTTGAGGCAGAGCTTCGTAACCACCTCCGGTGCGAGCAGGCGGTGTCGTAGACCCATAAAACATATTGTTCGCTGGTGGAGCATGTCCTTGGGCACCAACAGCACCTCTTGACTGTGCATCATAGCCACTTGCTCTTGATGCATCATAAGCAGGTCCTCTCTGCATGTCATAACCTTGACCTCTCTGTGGATCATAACCCTGACCTCTCTGTGGATCATAACCAGTTCTTTGAGCATCAAACATTGCCCCTCTCTGTGAATCGTATGCAGATCCTCTAGCTGCATCGTAACCAGTCAACCTCTGTGCATCGTAACTAACAGCCGCCCTTTGTGCATCATAAGCATGCCCTGCAGATGGATCGTAACCAGGACCTCTTGGAGGATTGTAACCAGTGCTTGCAGAAGCTGGGACAGGTGGAGCTCCAGCAGCAGTCGTAGTAGCAGCACCACCACTGGCTGTGGGGAGGGGACCACGTCCCTGCAAACAAAAAAAGGACGGAGCAAGAAGCATTATTATTATGGTGACAAATTAAAGAGACTAGATTAAAATTGGACAATTTATTTGAACTTCCTTACAATCAGAATCAACCAAATAACATGCAGCCCTTCTAAATTATAATTGATAACCTCCAGTAATCCAGTTTTCAGCCACATGTTAATATTATAAATTAAATCTGGCCCCCTTTATCATTATACTAATATATTTTTTTTACTATTTTAAAAGACGCACAAGAAACAGTTGACCATAACATCTATGCCGTATCTATACTACTTCTAAATAAGTCCAACTCCAACTTTCTGTGCACATACATGCATAGTTGTCCATATCCTTGTCATGAAAACCACGTAACAGACATACCAACAAACATGACATTTCTATAGATATTAAAATTATTTCTCAGAGTAAGCAACATTTCTGTTTTATTTAAAGTCGCATCATTAGAATGCTGATTATTACAAACTAATGAGCAACAATATCTTACAGAAATCAGATGAAGTATGTTCTATCAAGGTATTCTCCAGATTATAGGAGACAAAGTCAAACTACAGCTAAGTATTTAGTTTTGTAAAAACTTCATATCAAGTTGGAACATGCAGCCAAAAATCATAGAAATTAGAAAGTACCATTAGACATTAGACTAGAATGTCGCACTCCCACAAGAAATTTGAAAGAACACAACACACAGGTTGCATATACCTGGGCAACAGCATAACTATCTTCATATGCATTTTGTCCCAGAGGAAGACCAGAAGCCTCATTCTCCTTAGTTCCAGGGGTGCCACCATAAGGCCCACCTGCATTTTATTACATACCATGATCAATCCCTAAAGCATGAAAAATTTAAGAGAAAAGGCCCTGACAAAGAAAACAAGTCACAGAAGGAGATACATACTACTTATTTGATCAACATTAGCATTTGTAAGCTCCGCTCGGAGTTTTTCCATTTCTCTAGACATAGAAACATAGTTCTTTTCCATCACCTGAAGTGACTCAAGGTGGTCATTGTACAACTTTTTTTCATATTCAAAAGTGGCCCTGCATGATCAGAACTCAGAAGTCAGAACAAAAGATTATCAGTGACATTTAATATGGTGGACTAACACTGTAAGCACAATCCAAGGATAGTATAATCATTTCACAGAGGAAGTATCTTATGGACATTCTTGAGGAAACAGGTTAGTTGAATTCTAATAATATTGACACTTCTATGGATCCAAATATCAAATTCTACCAAAGCAGGAGGAGCCACTGTCAAATACAGAAGAATAGTCAGGAAACTAAACTACCTCACAGTCACCCGTCCAAACATTTCCTTTGTAGTCAGTTTGGTCAACCAGTTCTTAAATTCCCCATGTCAAGACCAATGGAATGTTGTGATCTGTATCCTAAAGTATATTAAAGGAGTTAAGGAAAATGTTTCATCCAAGAAGACAAGGGTCACACCCAGATTTTTGGATATTCAAATGCCGATTGGCAAGCTCTCTTACTGAAGATTCACTCCTGGTTATTGTGGATAATCTGTGATATCCAAGAGGAGTAAGAAACAAAATGGGGTCACAATATCAAGTGTCAAAGCAGAATATTGAGCCACAACTTCAACCACTTGCGAATTAACTCCATTAGAATCACAGCACTAAACTCTCCTATCCAGAATGAATGACATAAGGAACAAGTCATGCAAAAGAAAGTCTCTATCGTAAAGTAAATAGGATCCAACAAAAATGAAAATTCGAGGATGGAATAAAATGTTAAAACAATTAAATGTTGGACAAGAAGTTACATAAATTTGAAAGATAATAAAGGCAAGGAAAGACCTCTTAAAAGAATTTCCTTCACCCAATGATCCTCCTAAAACCTTACCTACTTTAAAGGAAACTAGTTGATAGAAAGAAGAAATACCCCCAAGAAATAAAATTCCAGGGGCTTCAGTGAGTAGCAGACACTACCAGACTGGAATCCACCTGTTCTAGTCCAAACTGTACTTGCTCTGTATAACCCAAGAGCCCAAGAGCAAGAAGCGGTTGTCTCTACATGAATATGCAATAACCATTTAGACTGGCCAAAGTAACATTTTCAGAAACCAAATCACCAAGACCCCTCCAACATAGGCTTACAATGATTATCCTGATAATAGGTTAATTCAATTTTTCTTACAAAAAGTAAGCATTGTTCCATCTTGGTATAAATTATTTGAATAATTTTGCCACGTGTTAATTAATTTCTTTAAAATAAATAATAATAGAATTTTCATGATAATTTATAAGCAACTGGCTAAGATGGTTTGATAGGTAACTTGATCCAAAGATCATTAGAAGGACAAGATGCTCTCAAAGGGTTGGATGGAACATGAAAGCTCGCAGTAGAAATCAAGGTACATAATGTGTGCATGTATAATGCAGCACACGAGGCTTGAGCAGCTGATTTAATAGGATGTTGGCCCATGGTTCAAAGGGCTATGAAAAGAAGAATTAGAGGCATGAATCCGTGAACAAACTAGTAAAGAAGCTTTGCAAGAATTGGATGTCGCAAGGCAGATCCACAGAGAGGTCCAGGATATGATGTGCAGAGAGGTCAGAGTTATGACATTCGGAGAGGACCTGCTTATGATACATCAAGAGCAAGTGGCTATGATTCACAGTTATTTGTTATTTGTAAGTAGGGATACAGTTAATGGTTTGAGAAGCCATAGACAATTAGGAGAGTAAAAAATACAATTTATTATTTTAGGGCTCAATTGATAGATCATCCAAGATTACATGTTTTGCTGCTAGATTTTAACGAGATAAATAATATGGGTCTAATAATTTGGTGTAGTTAATGTTAAAATCAATCATAGTGGATTTTGAACCTTGGTCATCTTTCATCTAGTAAGAGCCCAATTCATTTACTAGCTTTGAAGTTTATTTTATAGTAAATTATTTTATTCCTGTATCTTAAATTTTACAGATGTATGTGACACCCTAAACCCAGCATCACATGGTTGCCCATTACGGAAAAGAAATCTATTCAAAACGCTGGTCGCTTTCGGAAAAATAACCTTTTATATAGAATTACTGAAAAAGGATACTCAATTTTTTTTTGTTAAAAGAAGTTAAGAAAAGGTGATGAACACTCGGAACATGAAAATAAACATCATTCGTATAAATATAACTGTCCCACTTGAGATCTTAGGTTTGATTACAAAACAGGTCTTGTCGAACCGGCCAACATATACTAAAACAGCTAATGAAGAAACAGGTGAAAAAGAAACATCAAACCGGGGATAGCGAACTGGGTACAAGACTCAAAAGATGACTCTAAAGGCCTAGGGACTATCGGGACAACTCCAAAAGCCGATGAACGATTTACCAATGCCTCCTGCATGCAAAGTGACCACAGACGCCACCCCCAGACGAGATATCAGATGCCGGATCGATAACGTCGCCGCCATCGTCGATAAGGACGTCGTCATCTCCGGGATCCTGCGGATGGTACTCTGCCTCCTCCTCCTCCTCCTCCTCCTCCTCCTCGACCTCAATCAGCTCAAGAGGCTCTTCCTCGGGATCCTCTTTGGGATCCTCCTCCACTGGATCCTCCGCAAACGGTTCAACTGGATCAAAATGCTCATGAAGGAGACCGGTGACTTGTAGCGTATGAAGGTAGTACCATGGAGGTGGAAGCGCCACAGTCCTCGTCTCGACGGTATGTACCCTTCGTACGGGCACTCCGTTAGTATTCGACTCGATGGTCGTGACTGGTCATCGATACGTCGCGGTCGTCGCACCCTCATGTATAGTCCAATTCCCTGTCGTCCCAGCATGATCAAACACTCCGCTCCTCGAGCTCGACTGTGCCATGGGAACGTTCAGATCCATCTAAAAGCACGTGCATACCCGGTACAAGAAAAAAAGAACAGAACATACAAATGTGCAAGAGTGAGATACCGTCATAAGATATATCCCACAACAACCATATACATGATACATACATCACATAATCATATAAGCAGTTAAATCATGTATATACATGACATAACAGTATTATATCAAAGGGTCTCAAACCCGCACACTCAACCTTGAAAATATGCAGGACACTTTAATATCAGGCTCTAACTTAATCTCAAGAGATATCAACACCGTTTTCCACTGGAGAAGAATTAGAGTTGGTCAATCTCTAACCCACCGGGCAGTTGCCTCCATACCCTCATGCATTTAAGGTCTCAGGACGAGCAATGTCACATGTGCCTCTGAACCGGTCACATGGACTGACTCCCAGATACCACCTTGTATCTGATATGTAAGAAAGCACGTCTGCCTGGGGAAATGCACAAGAGAAAATATTTTATTCAAAAGGTTTTCTTTGTGTTCATTCTGTTTCGTTGTCGCAGCTCAAAGCTAACGACTTAATCATCATTTCCCCATCACTTGAAAACTCAAACATGGGACACACAGTCCGAATGCTCAATCACAACGCCCGAGACCAATGCCGCAGTCAAGGGTTGTGGTCATATATATCACTTATGTTTTTATTCATGTTTTGAACTTATCATGATAAGGACAATAGCCCACAACAACAAAATCAGAACGCACTGTCCTTGATTTCGAGAATTGGACTCTCAGTCCAGAACATCATGAATAGGACTCATGGCCCCGAATTAACACTGATCCAAGATCACACGCGTGTAACTGAATACTAGAGGCGACGTCTTGCGTACTAGATTCTCTTTCTTAAGTACTTATTTTTCGTTCAGTGAAAATCAAATTCAAAACCGAATCCTCGATAACCTATCCAGGCTATCGGAAAGTTTCTAAAACATTTAGAAGAAAACCTTTTCTTTGAAAATCTTTTATAAAGCATCTTTGAAATACTTTTATCTTTGAAAATCCCCAATAGGATATTCCCAAATAATCTTGAAAGTTTTCACTTGAAGACACAGTTCGAAAAGTATTTTTCTCTTGTATAACAATAGTTCACCAAAACCATTTCAGCATTTAAAACAAGTACTTTAAGTTGATGAGCTTTTGGAAAAGAACACCAATCCTTTCATCTTCAAAGCTTATTAAGGTTTTTAATCCTTATAACAGTTGAGCATAGACACAAGTCTGGCTTAGCAAACTTTCAATCAACAGCAGTATATATTCACAGTTCAATGCTAATATCACAGTTGAAAGCAGTTCATCACAGATATGCATTATAACATTTAGAACAAGCACAGTTCAACATCAGATAATAGCATAACGGTTCGAGTACATTAGATAACCAAGTAAGCTCAATCAACATATAAATATCCAGTTAAACACGTACACACATGCATACAGTTATTGAATATCTTTAGGAAATCCCCTCTTACATCACATCGGAGTTAAGAGTTTTGGATTTGAAAAGAAGGTTCACGAACATCCTCGCTTCTCCAACGACGGAAGTCTAAGGTTACCAACATAAAATCATGAGTTAAAAAAAATCAACTCGAGAACACTAACCACAAGGTATAGGTTCGGTTCATACAATAAACTAGGATTAGGGGTTTCCGAAATTTATGTGACTCTTGGATTTATGATCCTTAAGTGCTAGAAGTTCATAAACAACAATCTTTTAACAAAGTTGAATTAAAAATCCCACCAAGTACTTGACTTAGGGTTTCGGCCAAGCATAGGTAAATAGGCTAGGAAATTTCTAAACTTTACAATCTCTTTAGGTTAGCATCCATACATAGTAAGGAGCTTGAAACCATGATCATTTCGGAAAATGGAAAAATCAAATGTCTTAGACCATGAACTTAGGTTCGGCCTTAACAAGTTTGTGAGGTTAGAGATCTTTAAATCATCCAATCTTTTAGACATAGCATCCTTTAACATGAAAGAGCTTTAATCCATAATCATCTTGGAAAACAAAATAAAATAACACATCCTAGGTCAAATGTTACATTCGACCATCATAGGAAAATAAAGCAAGAAAATATTTTAAACTTTCCAATCACTTAGACATAGCATCCTTTAACATAAAGGAGTTTTTTAGTCCATGATCACTTTGGAAAACAAAACTCGACATCTTTGCCATAACCATTTAAGGTTTCGCCCTTTTCAAGAAATAGGGGTTAGAAATCTTCAAACTTTCCAATCTCTTGGACTTAGCATCCTTCTATATCAAGGAGTCTTGATCCATGATCATTTTGGAAAACAAAACTTAAACACCATTGCCTTAAAACTCATTGGTTTTGGTCTTTACATAAAAATAGGGTAAAAATCTTTAAACTTTCCAATCACTTAGACATAGCATCCTTTAACATAAAGGAGCCTTGGTCCATGATCATCTCGGAAATGAAACTCAAATACAAACTCATACATGTAAAAGTTGAAACAAGATTCACCTAAACCATATACATGGTTTCGGCCTCCTTAGGAAGAAGAGGTTAGGAAACTTTGTTTTACACAACCTTTTAGTATGTGATAGTATGAGTAAATACAATAATATAGAAAGTGGTTTCAACTCAAAAGGAGTTTTCTACCATTTTTTAGAGGTTTTAGAAGTTAAAAGCACATAAAGGACATATAAAGAAAACTTAGAAACAAAAGATGGAACTTTGAAAAAGAACTACATAGAAGTATTACCCTTAACAAGATGAACAACTTTGATGAAGAACTCTAAGAGAAAAGCTTAATAAAAATATAAGCTTTTTAAGAGAGAAGAAGAAGAAGAAGAAATGTAGTAAAGTGTAAATGTGAGAAATGGAGGAAAGTGATGAAGTGCGGAAATGAAGAGTGTTTATAGAGAGTGAGAGGAGAGGGTCACGGTTTTGGGAGAGGAAGAAAGAAGGTGAGTTGCTTGTAGAGAGGATAAGGAGTTAAGGTGATGTAATGTGATGTGATTGGCAAGAGAAAGATGAAAAAGTGATATTTTTGAAAAAAAGTCATGATTCACCTTTTGAGGTGTGTCATGACCTTCACATCAAGTCACTTCATGTCACTTCATCCTCTTGATGCTCTGCTCCATTGCGTATCAGATGACTTCCCCGATCGTATTTCCCGACGATTTCGCCCGGGAAATCCCTAAGATTTGGCCCCGAACAAGATTTTTCGAAAAACTCCAAACACACACAAAACATCATAAAAACACTCACCGTCTCGTTCCCGAATTAAAATTTGGTCTCTAGCTCAGTAAACTCGTACTGGCAGTGAGAACCCAGATCGGTTTTCATCTGAATTTTCGACCGAAAATTTTACTGTGACTTCATACGGTAAAACAACACAAGAAAATGATTTTATTTTAAATAAAATCATCCTCTGGATTTTATCAAAAATAAACACATTAAAGCATGTATTTACTGATAAAGAATCATACGAAAAACAGGGTGTATAATGTACAACTAGATTAGGAAAAGTTTTCAGTACCAAATATTAACTCTAATTCTCTGGGGGATCAACCTCACAATTGCTCGATTATACTATGATAGGGACTGGGTATTATGGGATGCCTAAACCCCACGTTGAGTAGTCTGGGATGCTCGGTGGAGTACTTAAATGGCTTACCCTTAATGGCCAGTAAACGAAACCAAGATAGAGAGCATAGAGAGAAGAGAGATAGAAGTGATTTTGTATTTATCAATCTGAATGAATTTCAGTTACAGTAGGCTATTTATATTTATAACTTTTGGTCCTAGCAACTGTTTGAGTAACAGTTGTAACCAAATTATGCTGACTCAGCATATTCGGTTGAGTACATAATAATCCTATACATAGAGTGTATACTATCTAATGCTATACTCTATTAGTCCCCCCTTCAAGATCAAGGAGGTTGCTGACAAGAGATCACCTTGAGCTTGCTTCTAAGAGCGATGGCGAGCGAGGAGGAGAGGGGTTTGGTCAGTGAGCCTGCAATCTGATCGGTACTGGGAACATGGTGCACTGTGAGGTCCTTGGAAAATACCTTCTCACGCTCAAAGTGAATGTCAAGTTCAATATGCTTTGTCCGAGCATGCAACACAGGATTGTGTGCTAGTGATACTGCACTAAGGTTGTCACAGA
The DNA here is from genome assembly GCA_030762895.1 of Sophora flavescens. Taxonomy (NCBI): domain Eukaryota; kingdom Viridiplantae; phylum Streptophyta; class Magnoliopsida; order Fabales; family Fabaceae; genus Sophora; species Sophora flavescens. Next base: position 37,177,755 of record CM061062.1, on the reverse strand, counting down.
AGAGCTGAAGCACATCAAACCGAATGCCCAACTCTGTCAACAGAGATTTGATCCAGGAAACTTCAGCTACTGTGTTGGCCATGCTGTGATACTCAGCTTCTGTACTGGAGCGTGCAACAAGTGGCTGCTTCTTGGAGCTCCAAGACACAAGGTTGGGACCAAAGAAGATGCATGAACCAGAAGTAGACCTTTTGTCATCAGGGTCACTGGACCAATCAGCATCACAAAAGGCCTGCAGAGTGAAGGGTGAGGTGCTTGCAGCTGGTTGCAGAAGAAGGCCATGGGAAATGGAGCCTTTTAGATACCTCAAGATTCGTTTGACTACTTGCCAGTGAGTCTCAAGTGGGTTGGACATGAACTGACACACTTTGTTAACACTAAAGGCAATATCCGGTCTAGTCAAGGTAGCATATTGTAATCCTCCTACCACTGATCTATATAAGTGTTGATCGGACAGTGAATCAGTTCCATGCATGGTGAGTTTACAGTTACTCACCATAGGGGAAGAAATTCCCTTAGCTTCAAGCATGTGAGGCTTCTCTAGAAGATCCCTTATGTACTTTGTTTGAGTCAACAGTAGAGCACCTGATGGTAAATGCTTGACTTCTACACCCAGAAAATAGTCAAGAGCCCCTAGTTCCTTAAATGCAAATTGAGCATTTAGCTGTTGAATTAAGTTGTTGATGAATGAGACTGAATAGCCAGTGATAATAATGTCATCTACGTACACCAGAACATAGATGCAGAGGCTGTTTTTGGAGTAAACAAACAGAGAATGATCACAGCAGCTGGTTGCAAACCCAAACTGAACTAGTGTAGCTGCCAACCTTTCACACCATGCCCGGGGGCCCTGTTTTAGGCCATAAAGAGCTCTATTGAGCTTGCACACTAGAGATTTGTCACTGGCCTCAAACCCGGGGGGTTGTGACATGTACACTTCTTCTTGCAAGAGGCCATTAAGAAAAGTATTATTTACATCAATTTGTTGTATAGCCCATTTGTGAGTGAGGGCAAGGGTCAGAATAATGCGGATGGTTATTGGTTTCACAACCGGGGAGAAGGTCTCATGGAAATCAAACCCGGGTTGTTGGTGAAAGCCTTTGGCTACAAGCCTGGCTTTGTACTTGTGAATGGTACCATCCGGATTTTCTTTAATGAGAAAGACCCACTTACAACCAATGGCTTTCCTATTTGGGGGTAAATTGACAAGAGTCCATGTGTTATTTTTGAGGAGAGCTGAGTGTTCATCTCTCATGGCAGCCAGCCAATGTGGGCTAGACAAGGCACTCTTGACAGAAGTTGGCTCAAGTTGGGCAAGATAGAGACTAGGTGGGAGACAACCAGTCTTAGCACGAGTCAACATGGGATGTGTGTTGACTGGAAGAGGAGGATCCTGGGAAACTGAAGAGGATGAGGAGGGTGACATGGGGGGAGAAGTTGGAGGAGGAACTGGCTGCACAGGCTGAGATGCAACAGAAGATGATGCCTGTGCAGGCTGAGATGGAACAGAAGATGGTGTTCCAGAGGCTGCTGCATCAGGAGAATGCGCAACCTGACCCGAGTTCGAGGAAGAGTTTGTAGATTGGGATGAAACAGGGGACCCGAAGATAGGAGAAGGAGGATTTGGAGGACACTGAGTTATAGGAATAGGTGATAGTGGGAGATACTGTAGAGTGGGAATGGATGCAGAGTAGGTGTTGTCATTAGTGGAGACTGAATGAGTGGTGTTAAACAGGGTTGGGTAGGGGAATTTGAGCTCATTGAAGAGTATGTCTTTGGAGATGTAGATTCTCCCAGTGGATGCAAGCCATTTATGTCCCTTGTGTTGAGGGGATATGCCAAGATAAACACACTCTGTGGAGCGGAATTGTAGTTTATGTTGGTTGTAAGGCCTGAGAAATGGAAAGCATGCACAACCAAAGGTCTTAATGGACTTGTAGTCAGGTAAAGTTCCATATAAGGCATGAAAAGGTGATGAGAAGGTTTTGAGAGGTTATGTGGGGAGTCTGTTTATGAGAAAAACTGCTTGGGTGAAGCTGTGGTCCCAATATGGCAGTGGGATGTCGGCATGGGCAAGCAAGGTGAGCCCCATTTCTACTATTTGGCGATGCTTCCTTTCTACTGTCCCATTTTGGTGGGAAGTATGAGGACAAGTTAGGCGATGAATGATGCCTAGGTCTTTGAGATAGTTGGTGAAGGGTCTAAACTCCCCTCCCCAATCAGATTGAACAGCCTTAATTTTGGCTAAAAATTGGGTAGAAAGGAGCATAGAGAATTGCTTAAAAGCATTTAAAGCATCGGATTTCTGTTTTAAAAAGTAAATCCAAGTAAAACGTGTGTAGGCATCTACAAAGGTAATATAGTAAGTGTAACCACGAGGATTTAGAGGGTGCTGGACCCCATAGGTAAGTATGAATTATTTCAAAAGCTTCATGATGAATAGTAGAGGATTTGGGGTGGGGGTGGGGGGTGGGGTGGGGGGGTATGCAATCTGTGGGCCTTGCCCATGCAACAAACATCACAAAAGTCGGACTCGTTTTTATTTAGAAGGGGTATATTACACAATTCTAGAACAGTTTTTACAGCATTGAAGTGGGCATGTCCTAGACGACAGTGCCAAGTATTGTATGAGCTAGAGTTATTAGAGATAACACTGGAATTTACAGAGGCAGAAGGATTTGGAGACTTAGCTAAGGATGAGATAGCTGCACTTGATGATGCAGTGTTCTGGACAGGTATGAGATTCTTGAAACAGTAGAGGCCATCGCTTCCAAGATAGCCTTCAAGCAGGACTTGGCTAGAGTCATGTGATTTAACAAGGCATGAGTGTGGATGAAACTCAAAATAGACCTTATTGTCTCTTGCAAACATAGATAGTGACACTAGATTTTTGGTGATATTAGGTACAAGTAAAAGATTTTCAAGAGAAAAGACAACACTAGGATTGAAAGTAGAATAGAGTTTAGAAGAACCTATGGAATTAATGGGGAGACCTTGTCCATTACCCATGAGGACCTGATCTTGACCACCAAAAGGAGAGCTATGGTTGAAATTCTGTGAATCCGCAGTGATATGGTGGGATGCACCAAATTCAGGGTACCAGTTTTGTCCCTCAAGCTGTCTAGGAGTACTGAATTCAGGTGTAGCTGGTGTCCCTTGACCATACTGTGCCACTTGACCATACTGAGGCACTTGAGTGGCAAGATATGCTCTTGGTTGATAATGCTGAGGAGCTGAAGGTCGTGGTAGCAGTCTTTGAGACATGGAGTGTGGATATTGGCCTAGCATTGCATAATTTTGACCTTGCATCATAAGCTGGCCCTGGTTTGGAAACTGTGTAGAAGGTGGAGGTAAAGTTGGAGGGACAAAGGTCTGATCAAACCTGTGCCAACAACTGAAGCAATCATGACCATACTTGCCACATAGTTGGCAAGTTGGTTTAGGACCACCACGTCCACGGCCTCCTCTACGTCCACGACCACCACGATTCTGCCCTTGGTAACTATCTTGCTGAGGATTATAGTGTGAATCATCAGCGTTAGGGTTCGCATCTGGTTAATTTGGGGCTTGAGCCACATTTGCCGAAATGGAGGAGGACGAAGGCAATTCTTGCCTAAACTTCTCAAATTGGCTGAACCATGAGAAGGGCCTCAATATCATCAATCGATGGCGAATCAGCTCGCTCATAGATCAACATGACGAAGGAGTTATACTCCTCTGGAAGGCCTTCTAACACTGTGTCTATGTGATCCATCCTGATCACTGATTGGATCACCTAAGGCTTGCAGAGCATCAACAATTGCTCGAATTCGAAGGAGATACTCAGGAATAGTTCGAGTCCCTTTCTTTGTATTTTTCAACTCTGACCTAAATTGACGCACCTTTGCCCTGAGATGCGAGTAGAAAAACTTGTGTATTTTGTCCCAAACCTGATACGAGTGCTTACATCCTAGAAATCGAGGAAGAATTGACGCAGATAGCGATCCAAGAAGCCACGTAAACAGCATCTAGTCCTGAATAATCCACAATTGGTATGCTGCGGTTTCAATTCCTAGGACGCGATTTGCTTCTGACGCGAACTGAGGAGGAATTGTTGGATTGACTACATAGCGATGAAGCTTATGAGCAATAATCACAGCTTCTACTTGCTGTTTCCACAGTAAGAAGTTTTGATCATCAAGATTCACAGAGAGGGAAGGATTGAAGTTCGTCGAGGATGATGAAGTTGGATTTGAAGTAGGTTCATGGAAAGGATTTCCAGTTTGCAATTGCGACGCCGCCATTGAAGCAGAGACGAAGGTCCCAGAATATAGCTCTAGATACCATAAACGAAACCAAGATAGAGAGATAGCATAGAGAGAAGAGAGAATAGAGATAGAAGTGATTTTGTATTTATCGATCTGAATGAATTTCAGTTACAATAGGCTATTTATAGCTTTTGGTCCTAGCAACTGTTTGAGTAACAGTTGTAACCAAATTATGCTGGCTCAACATATTCGGTTGAGTATATAATAATCCTATATAGAGAGCGTATGCTATCTAATGCTATACTCTATTAGCCAGCTAACGAAGGGTTCCCCAAGTATTTGGATGCTTATCATTTGGTATCAGCGTTGGTTGTCGGTGTCTCGGAAAGGGTTGCCTATGAAGTGCCTAACTAGAAAGGCCGAGTGAAGCGACATAGAGTGCAGCCACCAGGACATCGACTATCAGGGGCGGTGCTATGATAGGGACTGAGTATTATGGGGTGCCTAAATCCCACATCAAATAGTATGGGATGCTCCGTGGAGTACTTAAGTGGCTTGATTCTCCCCCCTTAATGACTAGCTTTTAAGGAAGGGTTCCCCAAGTGCTTGGGTGCTTATCATACTACTGTATGGCTCATGCCCTTGCGAGTATATTAAGGGATTTTTAAAAAGATACAAATATCTCCCAGTCAGCCAAGTGATCTATTCTCTTTTCTCCTACTCCAGCTGAAAGAAAACCTTCTATAATTTTATGGAAAACCCATGCATACAAAAGGAAGTTTCTAGTCTACACACCACAATTTTAAATAAAAGATAATGTTTATAGTTTTTTGTTATTTTATAATGTGTACAACCTGTATAGTTCTCGATATCATCACAATTCTTCCTAATTGATCTATTGGTATTCACCTTCTCCAATGCTACTAATTTCATCACATTCTTTTTTGGTAGAAAATTATAGGCAAGTCATTTCCAAATTTTAAAGGTACAAATAACACTTGGGATATTATTAAAAAAATAAAAAATACTAATCCTTCCATTTCCTGTTTATGAATTTGAAGTCAATAAACGGACAGTTTATATCAGTAAAGCAGTAAGACAATGGTATTATTCCTATCATGTACCACAAACAGAAGAAATCATTGACCTAAAGGAGGCACTCTTCAGTTCTATCATAAGTATCTACCAGTTCCATACGTCAGGACTCGGGATAGTGATAAATAAACATTTATTGAAGTCCACAAGAACATGAGCAATAAGTGACAATCATGCTTATCCCACCATACCTATATCAAAGCACAAGCTTACCTGCAATGCTGATATTCCTGTCTGAGGCACTCAAGTTCCGACATAAGAGCTGCGATCTGCTGCACATCCGCATAGGTCCTTTGAAGCTCCTGACTCAACTGTTGAGCTTTAGAAACAAGCTCTTCCCTAGACAGAACCAAGTTCTGAGCCTCAGCATGTGCTTGCTGCAATTCAACCTTAATCGGTTCCGCAGCCTTCAGCTCAGCCTCCATTCTTGCAACCCTATCCGCAACATCCCGCAGTTGCTGCTCCCTCTCAGCCCTCATGGAGCCAGTCTGCGCGTGCAGCAGCTGCAACTCGTGCTGCGCTGCGGCAAGCTCCTGCCTCAAGGTCCCATGGGTAGTGGCAAGCCTGTGGTTCTCGGAGTCCAGCCTCTGCATCTCCACGTGCTGGGCAGCAAGCTTCTGCTCCATAACTTCAGGGGGTGGTAACATATTGAATGGTGGGTACGGGCCAGACAGATGGTGCATCTCGGGATGCAACATGGAACCAGACCCTGGAGGAAGAGGACGCCTCATATTTGGAGATGGTAACGGTATCCTACCTTTACTTCCCATGTTGTTATCGACCTATCTGAGACCTAAAAAAAAGAACAATTCAAGATATAGCATTAAAGAGCTTAGTTTTGATTTGTATGTTATGCAACATTTGGCAAAATCATTGAGAAAAATCCAAACCCCCAAAATAAATTTTAAAAATTAAAATTTGTTACGGTATTCTACCATTATTACCTATGTTATGGTCCTAATTGTAACCTAAAACTGAAGATACATAAAACGACCCAATAAGGCCACAGAACAATTCATAAAGAAAAAGACCATAATTGTGACCTAAAACTGAATAAAAACTAATAAAGATTCAAGACCATAGCATTAAGAAGCTCAATTTTGATCTGAATTCGAAATTAGGCAAAACCATTGAACAAAACCTAACAAAAGTTTTCATGTAGTGAATAATAATAATAATGGAACAGTGAGGGAGGAACAAAAATATCGTACCCAATCGCGCGAGATTAGGGAGATGAATGCTGGGTAGGGATTGCGATTAGTGTGTTGTATCGTTGGATTTGGTACGAGAGTATAGAAGGTCGATTGAGAAAAGGGTTTTTATGTGTAGGTCGCAAGTCCTATGCAACTGTCACTGGTGAGTGAAATTGTGAAGAAGGGTTTTTAAGCGCAATAGTAGGATTAATGTCTCTTTTTTAAGGGTTGGGCTACAGTGCACTACCCGCATTTTACATCACCCACTACATTATTTATGTGGCAAATTTTGGACCAATCAAATTGTCACATAGGTTGGTCGAAATTTCAAACTTTCTAGTTGTATTATACTGTAGTCAAATTATATGAATACAGTATATTATAGTATAATATATATGTTTTTTGTATTTACAAATTTAACTCATATTAAAATAATATTTTTTGATTAAAAAAAACTGATTATATTGCAAAATATTCTTGACAACGAATATTATTTTAATTCATATTAAAATATTATTTTAAATATAATCAGTTTTTTAATAAAAAACATTATTTTAATATGGGTTAAATTTACGAATACAAAAAGTACATATACTATACTATAATATACTGTATTTATATAGTTTGACTATAGTATAATACAAGTAGAAAGTTTGAAATTTTAACCAAACCCATGTGGCAATTTGATTGATCCAAAATTTACCACATATAAATGGTGTAGTGGGTGGTACAAAATATGGATGATCCTAAATTTCAACCCCTTTTTTAATCATATGATATGACGTGATAAAAAATTTATGACTAAAATGTCCTTTGACAATTTCTGCTACCGTGGCACCACTTTTTGTCTGCACAAATGCTATTTTCACATAGAATTCGGAAATCAATATCGCGACATCGTATGTATCGCACTATGCGGTACTGTAGTTGTATTGTGTGGCATTGTAGCGGGTTCCTTTTTAAAAAAAATTATTTTTTTTATAAATAATATTTTTGATTAAGTATGTGTAAATATCTGGTGAATCGGGTACAAATATCTGGTGAATCCAGTTCATTATATGGTGAATAAGTTTTTTTGAGAAATAATTTTTTTGATTAAGTATGTGCAAATATATGGTGAATCCGGTATAAATATCTGGTGAATTTAGTTCATTATCTGGTGAATAGGTTTTTTTGAGAAATAAATTTTTTGGTTAAGTATGTGCAAATATATGGTGAATGGTTTTTTTTGAGAAATAAATTTTTTGGTTAAGTATGTGTAAATATCTTGTGAATTCAGTTCATTATCTGATGAATGTGTTTTTTTTATAAATAAAGTTTTTGGTTAAGTATGTGTAAATATCTAGTGAATCGGGTACAAATATCTTGTGAATTCAGTTCATTATCTGGTGAATGGGTTTTTTTGAGAAATAATTTTTTTGGTTAATTATGTGCAAATATCTGGTGAATCAGGTATAAATATCTGGTGAATTCAGTTCATTATCTAGTGAATAGGTTTTTTTGAGAAATAAATTTTTTTGTTAAGTATGTGCAAATATATGGTGAATCAGGTATAAATATCTGGTGAATTCAGTTCATTATTTGATGAATGTGTTTTTTTTTATAAATAAATTTTGTGGTTAAGTATGTGTAAATATCTGGTGAATGAGTTTTTTTTATAAATAAATTTTTGGTTAAGGATGTGCAAATATCTGGTGAATGGGTTTTTTTAGAAATAAATTTTTTTTAAAAAAAAAAGACAAAATTTAAATAAAAAAAAAAAAGAAAAAAAAAAGTGCTGCTATAGTAACGCTACTGTAGCAGATGTGGCGTATGATGTCGAAAAAATGTGTTCAATTAGCACGGCTCTTTTGTCTGTGAGAAAGAAAAGACAGAAACACATATGGTGTAACCGTATGTACACCGGGTCATTTTCGTAAATAATGAGTAAAATGTGGGTCCCACCTCATTTTTAGTTTCTGAAAATCTAATACACATTTCACGCTGACACAATCTAATAGAACATTTGAAAGATGAATGTGCCGATGCATATGAAGCCGCGGCTCCAACAAAGAGAGCAAGGAAGGGGAATATGAAAGAGTCAGAAGTTCGAGGATTACTAGCAAGGATAGAAGATCAAAAAAAGGCGTTGGCACAAATCTTCAAAGAAAAAGAAGACTTTGGGGCAAAAATCGAAGTGCATGTTCAGACAATCCGGATGTTGGAGGAAAGCATAGGATCTATACAAGAAGCCTTAACTCATGCTGAGCGCTACTCTGATGAAGGTTGGAATGCAGCTGCAACTATACGCGAATCATTGAAAAAATCACAAGAGAAAGAGCAACAGTTATGGATGAGGGTCCAGATGTTCGAAAGGGAGAAAAAACAGTATGAGGATGAGATTAGACAACAGGAAGAATGGCTAGAGAACTGGGAATCCGTGGCAAAAGATTTGAAGGCTGACAGAGATGCTTGGAGAAAAGATATGAACACCTCTCAGGAAGTTTGCAATACCATACCTATCAATTTGTGGGTCACCTCGAGGAAGCATTAGTCCAAACTCGCATGAATGACGGATCTACAATACCTCCAAAAATAGCTCGCTTCATGAAGTATTGTAGGGGTCTTGCTAGCGGATTCAAAAGGAAGATTTTTAAACTTTTGATGTAATTCTGTTAGATGGGAGGCATTGTATTTTATCTTCAAAGAAATAAAAGCCATTTTTTAGGGTTACATCCATCAATGAATTCTGCTCTATCTTATGGTGTGTTACAAGTAGGCCTGTATGATTGCATTGCTAGTGAATGATGCTGTCTATTGAGGGACACATGTTCCCATGGATTTATCATCAACCACGCATTAACCTAAGGGGGATGTGCCCCTAGAGTTATGTGTCGGGATGAAGTTGCTTGCTACAAAAAAAATGGTCTTTCCTTTGCAAAAGAAAGAATTCATGATCATTTCGAAGCAAACTTTTATCTTTCTTAATAATAAATAATAATGACAAGAAAAATTATATATATATATATATATATTAAAAAAAAAAGGGTTACTGATTAGAATAATTGACGATTTTTCGTAACAGAGCTAAAAACACGAATTTGAGGGTTCGAGAATCATTGCGCGACCTAAGAAAGACAATACCAATCAAACCCGAGTTTACAACACAAGATCCCGGACCAGGATGGCTGCCAACAATCCTGAGACAGGAAGGAACTTGAGTTTAGAAGTAGACGAAGTGAGGGGAAGGGTGACTGAAATCTCTGAAACTCAAGCAAGGTTGTAGGTTATACTATATGATATGAGGGAATCTCTTAGCAGGCTTAGTGCAAATAGAATTGGAAACGAAGATGACCCACAGGTGAGCGTACAGCCGGCCCTCTCCATGGTAACGGCACCAATGTTTTCAAACATAAACCATAGCTTTACTCAGGGAATGTCGGGTTACACAGAACCCATAGTAATCCCCATCGAGGAAGGATATCGCCCCATCGAGAATGTGTATCATGAGGCTGCTGGCTATGCGGGACTTACATGGGAAAAACCCCATGCATCCATTCCTGAACAATCAAGGGGAATTCAGTTTGGACCCGATAAGATGAAGGAAGAGTGGATGGAGAAGGTAGAAGAAGAAATAAAAGAGATCAAGGGCTCAAATACTTATGGCCTTCTCAAGATTGAAGAACTTTGTCCTGCCACAAATGTCGTGATTCCTAAGGATTTCAAAATTCCTAATTTTTCCAAATATGACGGAAGTGGGAACCCACGATTCCATTTGATTAGCTATGCCACCAAAATGGCCATCTGGTCTAAGGATGACAAGTTCCTCATTGGCTTTTTCCATGAAAGTTTGACCGGAATCGCACTAGAGTGGTACCTTGGTTAGACCATTCTAAGATCTCTCGGTGGGCCAGAATTAGCCGATTTGTTCATGGATCAATACAAATTCAATTTGGACATAGCTCCGACCCGTGAACAGGTTGACTACGATGCTGAGAAGAAGAGTGATGAATCCTTCAAACAAGTATGCCCAAAGGTGGAGGAGTTTGGTCTGCTCAGGTTCACGCCGCCGCGATGTTGTCCGAAATGTGCTCATACTTTTTGGGAACCCTAGGATCCCCCTTTATCGGAGCAATGGCAGGAGTAGCTTATAGGGATTTCTCCGACTTGATGCTTGTAGGGGAAAGAATTGAAATCCTAGCCGAGAGCGGGAAATTGCCAACCGACATGGAAGGCGGTGCATCCAAGAAGGGGTTCGGCACCAAGAAGAAGGAAGCGAAGCAAATTATGTGCAACACCAAGCAAAACTTTGGACCTCGACATGTCCCTTCATACCCAAGGTACCAAGCACCATATCGGACCCAAACACCATTTTACCCACCTCAACAGGCCTCGTCAACCATCACCCAGCCACAAAACCAAATAAATAACATCCCTACCCCTCAACCATACAACCCCACTCGCCCAACATATACTCATTATCCACCTGCACCTCAACAAAACCATCCAAGCTACCCTCAACCTCGCTCAAATTTTCCAAATCAGGGACGTTCCCAATATCAAAATCTGTCTCCTTTCCCAAGACTGTCTATCTCCAATGCAGATTTGTTCAACCAACTATTTGATCGTCACCTAATCCCTGGAAACCCCCAGACGGCCTATGGAACCACCTTTCCCTGCTTGGTACAATCCAAACTTGACTTGCAAGTATCACATGGATTCCCTGGGGGATTCCATTGAAGAATGTGAGGCCTTCAAGACAGCGGTAAGAAAATTGATTGCTTGTGGAAGTTTGGGTTTCGAAGAAGATTCTGGGCCTAGCATTGTTAATAATCCAATCCCAAACCATAATGCGGGAAATAGTGTGAATAACTTGGAAGTGGAAGGGCCTCAAGTTAAGAAGGTTTTGGAATTGAGAACCCCGATGCAAGAAGTATTTGCGGGTCTCAAGAAAGCAGGATATGATATTGTTGCACCGGTGAAGCTGATTGGGGAAAAAGAGAAGTATGATGGTGATTTAAGTTGTGATTATCATCATGGGCAGGTAGGGCATGATATCGAAACTTGTTGGGACTTTAAGGTTCGAGTCCAAGGATTACTTACCTTGGGGGTGATCCAAGCTAGGCGAGGTACGACTGAAGAAGTTAATGTGGTTGAAAAGGTTGTGCTCCGGATACCACCTATGAATGATGCGCCGGCGCCAGAAAAAGTGATTGTAAAGGTGAAAAAGCCAACTCCTTTTGTTTATAACGATACACACGCTGTACCATGGGATTATGAACAGAAAGTTGAGCTAGTAGGAGGGGCAGGAGAAACTTCGAAGGCCCAGGTTACTAATGTTGTGAGAATTGGAGGCATCACAAAGAGTGGGCGATACTATGACCCGGTAGAAGAAGAAGCAAGGAAGAATACCAAAGATGAAGGAAAATAGAAGGAAGAAGAAGAAGAAGAGTTCTTGAAGATCATGAAGCAAAGTGAATACGATGTGATGGAGCTGTTGAAGAAAACACCGGCAAGAATATCCCTTTTGTCGCTTGTCCTCACATCAGGGATGCATCATAAGGCATTATTGATGGTGTTGAATGAAGCTTATATTAATCGTGACGTCACGCCAAAGAATGTAGTAAACATGGTGGATCCGGTGAGGCGGATCAACATGATCAATTTCTCGGAAGATGAGGTGTTTTTGAAGTTTAGAGGTAGTCCTAAGGCACTCCACATTACCCTAAGGTGCAAAGGATTTGTGATTGCGAAGGTGCTTATAGATGGTGGCTTGGCATTGAATGTGATTCCGTTGTCCACTCTAGAGCAGCTAAACATAGGCTTGACGGATTTGACACCCCAAGAGATGATTGTGCGAGCCTTTGATGGGACAGCAAGAGGGATCTTAGGGGAAATAACTCTGCCCCTCGAAGTAGGGCCTAGTTGTTTTCGTGTTCTCTTTCAAGTCATGGAGATCCAGCCAGCTTATACCATGCTCCTAGGAAGGCCTTGGATTCATGAAGCTGGTGTTGTTCCATCAACATTGCATCGATTGTCCAAATATATTCAGGATGGGGCTGTAATTAGCATCCGCGGTGAAGAGGAAATCATGCTTTCAAAGCCTGTTTCGGTACCATACGTAGAAAGTACAGAGCAAGTCGAGGATGATTCCCTACGTAGTTTTGAAATCCTGAAGCCGGAGAGCAAGAAGGAGGAGCTGCCAATACAAAATGTGAACGAAGTGGCAATCCGTATAATGGAAAGGAACGGGTATCAGAAAGGAAGAGGTCTAGGGGCAAGCCTCCAAAGGATCCCTCAACCGATTGCAGCAGTTACAAGAGATGGAAGACATGGACTAGGATACAATCCTTCTCTAGCAGAAAATATGAAGTACCTGACCCTCAGAGGCAAGAAAGAAGAAAGAAAGGAATTTAGTTATATCCCCCACTTGACAGATACTTTCTCAGCATCAACTGAAGTGATCTCGCCAAAAAAGTTGACTTCCCCTCATTTTACTATCAGTGCACTTGAAGAGGAGCAAGCAAGAAACCCTGTTATTTATCTCTCTGCTGACAATGAGGTCCTTGGCAATTGGCAGTCTGAACCATTTGTTGATGTTATTTCCATGAAGTAATTACCTTTTTGTATCTCGTATAAACTGATGTTTACTTTGGTTGAGAAATGAATAAAATGAGTTAGTATGATTTTTCAGCATTTTTCTTGGTGTCTTCCTTTCCCTACCCTTTATCTTATATCAATTGCGCTTCATTTCTTGAATAATATCCTTGCCTATATTTCTCTTGTTTCAAACATCTTCTTTCGGGAACCTCACCACCGTCGAAGGTTTATCTCACAAAAGGAAGCTTGAAACCTCATTTACTGATTCCCTTGCGGCTGTGGACGAAGACGATTTTGGGATTAGTAAGGAAGAAGAAGCCATTGAGGAATTTAAAAAGATGATAGAGAGCTCAGAAAATGGGTTCACTTCAAATGATGAAGTTATAGAAGTGAGGAAGACAAGAAGGAGTTGAAAATAGTGGATAATCTAGAACATGAAGAAATGGTCGCGCTATTTAATGAGTACCTTGATGTGTTTGCATGGTCCTACAAAGATATGCCAGGATTGGATCCAGATATAGCATCACATAAAATCCCACTGTACCCAGATACGGTGGTGAAGAAACAAAGACTGAGGAGGATGCATCCGGATATGTCACTAAAGATCAAAGAAGAGGTAACTAAGCAGTTAGAAGTTGGGTTTGTGGAAGTGTCGAGACACCTAGAGTGGGTTGCTAATGTCGTACCAGTACCAAAGAAGGATGGAAAAGTAAGAATGTGTGTGGATTACAGAGATCTGAACAAAGCAAGTCCGAAGGATGACTTCCCATTGCCTCATATTGATGTCCTCGTAGACAGCACAGCAAGGAACCCCAGATTCTCCTTCATGGATGGGTATTCGGGATACAATCATATTCTCATGGACGTCCATGACAAAGAGAAGACGACTTTCATCACCCCTTGGGGAACTTTTTGTTACAGAGTAATGCCTTTTGGGCTGAAGAATGCCGGAGCTACCTACCAGCGTGCGATGGTAACATTGTTCCATGATATGATGCACAAGGAAATAGAGGTATACGTGGATGACATAGTGGCTAAGTCTAAGGAGGGGGAAAGTCATGTAGCAGTTTTGCATAAGTTATTTGAGAGATTAAGGAAGTACAATCTGAGACTCAATCCCACAAAATGTGTGTTTGGAGCCTCAACTGGGAAATTGTTGGGTTTTGTGGTCAACGGGGAAGGAATACAAGTGCAGGCAGAAAAGGCAAAGGCGATCAGGGACATGCCAACTCCCAATAATGAACGAGAAGTAAGGGGTTTTCTAGGAAGATTAAATTACATTGCCCGATTCATTGCTAACTTGACAAGCACGTGTGAGCCTATTTTCAAGCTATTAAAGAAGAATAATTCGGGGAGATGGAATGAGGAATGTCAGGAAGCCTTTGACAAAATAAAGGCATACCTATTAAACCCACCAGTGTTGGTGCCGCCCACTCAAGGTCGTCCTTTGATACTGTATCTCACGATCCTACCAACCTCAATGGGGGCAATGTTGGGGCAACATGATGAGTCTGGCAAGAGAGAACATGCAATTTACTATCTGAGCAAGAAGTTTAATGACTGCGAAGCCCGATACATGGATTGAGAAGACTTGTTGTGCATTGGTATGGACCTCCAAGAGACTCAGGCAATACATGTTATACTATACCACTTGGTTAATCTCTCGAATGGACCCTTTGAAGTACATCTTTGAAAGTCCTCACATATCATTAAGGGTCTCAAAGTGGCAAATGATATTATCAGAATTCGATATTAAGTATATGACCAGGAAATTCGTTAAGGGAAGTGCAATTGCTGATCACTTAGCTGAAAACCCTCTTGAGGGAGGACATCCAATTATATCCGAGTTCCCTGATGGAGAGATACTGTCATTAGAAGAAGGTGAAACAGAGGAAGATGATATGTGGAAGATGTATTTTGATGGAGCAGTTAATATGCATGGAAGCGGCATAGGAGCGGTGGTTGTCTCTCCGGAGGGCAAGCAATACCCAGTGGCTGTTAAGCTCGAATTCGAATGCACCAACAATATTGCTGAGTATGAAGCATGTGCAAGTGGATTACAAGCAGCAATTGGTCTTGGAATAAAACAGCTAAAGGTCTTTAGAGATGCAGCCTTAATCATTTATCAAGTCAACGGCGAATGGCAAACTAAAGATCCCAAGCTTATCCCGTATCCGAAATACTTGACTCAGTTAGTTGCGAAGTTTGATGAGATTACTTTCTCGCACTTGACTCGAGACAAGAATCAATTTGCGGACGCTTTAGCCACATTAGCCGCTATGACCAAGCTGGGTCTCCATACCACCGTCCAGCCTATTCAAGTGAAGGTACAAGATGAGCCCGCATACTGTGCACATGTGGAAGAAGATCTCGATGGTAATCCTTGGGTTCACGACATCAAGCAATATATGAAGAGTAGAACGTACCCAGCTGGAGCAAATGAAGTAAACAAGAGGACGATTCATAGATTGTCAATGTCCTTTTACTTAGATGGCGAAATTCTATATAAGAGGAACTATGATGGGGTCCTCATAAGATGTGTTGATGCTCGTGAAGCTCGGACTATCATGACAGAAGTTCACGAAGGGATATGTGGAACACATGGCAATGGTCACATGATGGCACGAAAGATCCTACGAAATGGTCACTATTGGCTAACAATGGAAGGCGATTGTCTGGAGTATGTCCGAAAATGCCGTAAATGCCAAATATATGCAGATCAGATCAAAGCTCCACCGCTCCAACTACACAATCTGGTGTCTCCATGGCCATTTTCTATGTGGGGAATAGACGTCATTGGACCAATCAATCCCAAGGCTTCAAACGGACATCGCTTCATCCTGGTTGCAATAGATTACTTCACTAAATGGGTAGAAGCAGCATCATATGCCAATATAACTCAAAAGGTGTTTACCAAGTTCCTAAAAAGAGATATTATTTGTCGCTATGGAATACCAGAAAGAATCATTACAGATAATGCTGCCAATCTTAATGGGGCCGATGTAAAGAAGTTATTAGAGACTTTTAAAATCAAGCACCATAATTCCACCCCATATAGACCTCAGATGAACGGGGTGGTAGAAGCGGCCAACAAGAATGTCAATAAAATTGTTGCTAAAATGGTCGTAAATTATAAGGATTGGCATGAAATGTTGCCATACACTTTGCACGCGTATCGTACCAATATACGATCAAGTACTGGGGCAACGCCTTTCTCATTGGTGTATGGAACGGAAGTTGTTTCTCCTATAGAAGTTGAAATCCCTTCATTAAGAGTGCTGATGGAAGCTGACTTGGAAGAATCAGAATGGGTGAAAGCTCGATATGATCAGTTAAACATGATTGAGGAAAAAAGACTGGTGGCCCTTTGTCATGGACAACTATATCAAAGAAGAATGGCTAAAGCCTTTAATAAGAAAGTCCGTCATAGAGATTTTCAACCAGGTGATTTGGTGTTAAAGAAAATACTTCCCAACCAAGAAGATGCCGGAGGAAAATGGGCACCCAATTATGAAGGGCCATATATAGTAAAGCAGGCATACTCAGGCGGAGCCTTGGTCCTGACAGATGAAAACGGACGAGAGCTACCGAGACCTGTAAACTCTGATGCCGTGAAAAAGTTCTATGCCTGATAAAAACAGAGAAAAAAAGAAAGGGAGAGCCCGTTAGGTTGAAAACCCGCGAGGGCGACCTAAGCAAAAGTTAGGGCATAAATAAAATAAAATAAAAAGAAGTCCGTTAGGTCGAAAACCCGCGAGGGCGGCCTAAGCAAAAGTTAGGGCATTAAAAAGAGAGAGAGAGAGAGAGAGAGAGAGAAGTCCGTTAGGTTGAAAACCCGAAAGGGCGACCTAAACAAAAAGTAGGACAAAGAAACTGAATCTTAGTCTGAAAACCTGCAAGGGCAGTTTAAGAGATATCTTAATATTCACCACACTGGGGCAATTTTGCTCATGACTTGCTACACTGGGGCAATTTTGTTTGTGACTGGCTACAATGGGGCAAAGAGAATCATGGAAAGGTTAACGAAAGGATGTATGTGGAAGCTGAGACCAGGATCTGCGACGTCAAACAGTTGTTGGGAATCGGTTAAGAGGATCGAAGAACCAATACTGGGGCAAATTTTTATGCGGTTTTCTTTCGTTCCATTATCCCTTTTCATACAATTCCCATACACCCCTTTGTATTTCCCCTTTTTTTTTTCTTTCCAATTTCCTTGTGTGCAATGTAAATTCTCATATTAAGGCAAGGATTTTATTCATCCATTTCTCCCTATTGTGCTTAAATCATGCTTGCGCATTGAAATCATGTCTCAATTTAAGTAAATTTAAGTTTAATAGTATGATTGAATAATTCTAATGGTTACTTCAATGAATGGTTTGAACCAAAGAAAGCCCAGCATTTCAAAGTCAATAAGGGGGATAACGGTGCACAATGAGGAGAAAAGAAAAGCAATAATGAAAGTCTCCACGAGTCCTAGTCTTGAAGGAAATAATCGCTCTATGTGTCTTCGCCGCTTTGAAAAAGAAGCCCCTCTAGTCGAAAGACACTGACTCAGAGTTGTTGATAAACAAAGGTTTGATTGGTCGAAGTCTTTTAATGGAGCGTGTGGTTCAGTTGTAATCGAGACAAAGGTAAAAGAAAAGTTTTTAAGAGAAAGTAAATTACCATCATTTTATTTCTGGGGTCCGAGGCCCACTGCAATTTATTTTTGGAGCTCCAAGGCTCACCGCAAATTTACTTTTGGGATCTGAGGTCCGCTGCAAATTTATTTTTCGAGCTCTGAGGCTCACTACTAATTTTATATTTGGGATCTGAGGCCCCCTACAATTTATTTTTCGAGCTCTGAGGCTCACTGCAAATTTATTTTTGGAATATGAGGCTCGCTGCAAATTTATTTTTCGAGCTCTGAGGCTCATTACTAATTTTATATTTGGGATCTGAGGCTCACTGCAATTTATTTTTTGAGCTCTGAGGCTCACTGCATTTTATTTTTGGGATCTGAGGCCCGCTGCATTTTATTTTTCGAGCTCTGAGGCTCACTACTAATTTTATATTTGGGATCTGAGGCCCACCGCAATTTATTTTTGGGATCTGAGGCCCGCTGCAAATTATTTTTCGAGCTCTGAGGCTCACTGCTAATTTTATATTTGGGATTTGAGACCCACTGCCATTTTTATTTTCCAAGTTCTAAAACTTAATTTTCTCCAGCCTGTTTCCCATCCCAGCTAAAATATGAGTTCATTTTCTTTACTAGTTCCTGACTACTATCACATGAAAAATCATTCTTTCTTCATGTATTCTAGTAATGGACAAGTAAAGAGGGGCAACTGTGAACACCCCATTTTGACCGGGTCTTTTAGTCTTCACTAAAAATTTCAAAAAAATAAAAAAAAAAATTGCAAAGAAAATAAAAATAATAAAAATAATAAAAAGATTTTTAATTGGGTCAGGCCAGTTAAACCCATTTCATCCTCTTCCAACAAACCTAGCAACCACTTTATTTTGAATTTGAATCTATGGGCAAATCTCTTAATTTTGGCAGATCAGGCTCAGCAGTTTTGGTTCTATTTTAAATCTGAGATAAATTTTTTTAAATCTTTAGCAGATTTTTAGGATCAAAACCATAACAATTTAGCTTATAAAATCAAAATAGGGGCTACCAGAGGGAGAGGAGGCTCATCTGTGCACTGTTCATCACACTTCTCATCTGCTCATTGTTCACTTTTCATCTGCACACACTACGTTCTTGTAGCCATTCTCTTCAATCATCTCTTTCTCTTTTCTTATGAAAAAAAAAAACTCCCCAAGTCCAAACCCGTAGTCTCTATCATCCCATTCAGGCTACTATAACATATCGCCTTCTTCCCCAATTAATCCCTTTTATGCCTCTGCGTCGTTCTGAGTCATTCAGCATTCTTCCTTCAACCTTCATCACCGTCTCCATGAAACTCAGCAACTCAACGCCGCCACTCCGTCCACCTAAAACCACCACGCTCCGCCTCAGACCAGACCTGAAGCATCGGCGCCCCGATCTGCCGCGTCCCCACCGAGAGCAGCACCTCAGACCCGCCGTGCAGCGCTGTTTCATATTCCTCCGTTTGGTTCGGATCTCCTCTTAACCAGGGACCTATCCTTGCTCGCCTGAACCACCGCGCCACCATCGGTTGCCACCGTGCGCGGACCACACCACCGCTTTGAGCTGGAACTGCCGCGTCTTGATCCCAAGCCACCACCTCCTTCCTTGTTTGCTCTGCTGCGTTTTGCCTCTGCAAGTTCTCTGTTTGTTTTGTTGTCAGAAGGTTTTGGTTCTCCTTTTCCTTTTGTTTTATTCTCTGTTTATTTATTTATTTGTATTTTATATTTGTTTTTTTAGTCTGACCTAACCTTCTCTTTTATAGTGTTTGGGTTTGGTTTGAGTGCCTTGTTGGGCTAAATATGGTATTGATCTTGATGTGAGTATTTTAGTGGGCTGGTCACTTAGCCCGAGTTAAAAAAAATGCTATAAACACTTATATGAAGTCAAACTTTATTTTTATTCTTTAATTTCCAATTCGTAAGCAATAAATTAAATAAAATAGAATATTTCTTTATAGATAATTTTAGGATTACTTTGTGAGAGGTATCACATTTAATCCCTTAGGTCTAAGATCGTTCTGTGGACGTTTGTGCCATGTTCTATCTCACTTAGGAGTTTTCGATAATAAAAAATGAAATATATAAAAAAAAACCTTCTTTTTTTTTTAATAAAATGAAATATAAAACTTTTTTCATAAAATTTAAAATAAACCAACAAATAAAATGTTTTCTACAAGAACTATGTGGCTTTGAGTTTCCCATCGAAGCAGGGAATACGTAGGAGCGGGATCAATCATCTCGTCAAGCCAAAATTAATTTTTCCTTTATTTTTGTGTTCTTTTTAATTAATTTAATGTGGATAATTAATTAATCATTTACTTAATGTTTTGTTTTTGGGGTTACTCCATGACAAGAGTCATACTCAATCCCCTAGTTTTGAGGTGGCCCTATGGACTTATGTGCTATGTTCAACCTCATTTAGGATTTATCAATAATATTTTTTAAAAAATTTTAAAAAATAAAAAAAAACAATAAAGAAACACAAAAATAAAAAATATTAATAAATAATTAAATTCTTCCTTGTAATTATTTTTGGGGTAAAAATAAATAATTTAAAAGTTATTAATTTTGTACAATTAATTCAAGGTACCATTCGTATAATGGGCGTTGTAAGGTGCCTTCCCTACTCGTAACCGACTCCCGAACTCAACTTGGTTCCAAAGACCATTTTTAAAGGGTTTCCAATTTTTCCTAAATTAAATAAAATTGATGACGACTCTATATTTTTCTTAAAATCTCTTTTTATCGTCGTCCTTGCCGCAATTTTTGGTTGCGACAAGGACTATAGAGCATTTCTGTTTGTGGATGTTGGGTACTTTAAAAAGATGTAGAGGTTGCTTATCAAGTGTTTGTGTTTATTTCTCTATGAAGTTAGTGTTTTCTTTTTCAAATTTTTTTTCAATACCTTTAAGAAATAGTCTGAACCATATCTTTTAATGCATGTTTAAGACTACAGAGCATTTCTGTTTGTGGATGTTGGATACTTTAAAAAGATGTACACCTCCCTTATCAAGTGTTTGTGTTTATTTCTCAATGAAGTTAGTGTTTTCTTGTTCATAATTCATCTGACTGGTACTATGAAGCTGCTACTATGTTTCACTTCTGAAGACTGTATTTTTTGAAGGTCATTTGCAACCTGTTTTAGACTATTGGATTGACTCTTTGGAACATATAAGTGTGGTTTCATTATAATTCTTAGGCCGAATATACTTGAAAAGGGCTAACGCTGCTATTAATGTATTCAGGGCCTATATACAAATGTATCACGTTTAGAGTTGCATAGATCACTTAAGTTTAATAGAAAGAGAAAAAAACAAGGCTACCCTTGTTCATGCAAAACTAATTACTTATTCTTTCATATGACATGCATTCCATTTACACCAGTATAAGATTGGTCTAAGACCCTTTCTTTGTTCCATCTTTTGAGTCTTTTCCCAGACACATAAGAAATGTGATGTTTAATGTCCAGAGATGTGTAAGATGTATTTTGGATTAGTGTCCAAAAATGTGTAATTTATCCTGTACACTTTGACTAAATTTGATTTTATAGGTTGGGGATGTTGCTCTGCTAGCATTAGCCCTACATAGACACCCCTTTGGAGTATCTTGAGTATCTCTTGGTATCAGAGTTCACGAGAACACTCGAAGCCCAGTTGGTACCAACTCAGTAAAGCTTTTAACAATGATAAACTAGTCTAACAAAGCACTATCGCCTGCAAACAAAACCAGAGACATTGGAAGACAAGAAGGAAGGTGGACAAGCAAAAATTTCAGCATAAAAAAAGATAGATGCTAGATAGAAGAGTTTGAGAAGATTGTAATGAAGTTGTTCAATAGTTGAACTTTTCATTTGTGGCTTAGTTTCTCTGTTTGATAGAGAGGAACATATTTTAGGTGTAGAGATACCATTGTGTTTCTTGGTACTGATATATGCAGAGCTATTGTTTACATACAATTTGGCAATTTGCATTTGTTATTATTTTATATGGAAAACAATTGCTATAAGTTCTTGTTGACCACTTGGTTTGTTATTTTTATTTTTATTTTAATTAAAACTATCTTTTGAAGCACAATGCTATCATGGTTGGTATTCACAATGCTTCAACACTTTAAAGGTAATCAAAGCAGAATAATGTCAAGAACATTCTATTTAGCTATAGTATCGTTGGGGAATAAGTAAGTTACAAAATCCATCAATAACTTTAGCTACTCTAGTTGGTGAGAAAAATGAAAGGTAGGATTTAAAATGTGTGACTTAAAATGTACAAAAGAAGTATGGCTTCTTGCTTGCTATATATATTTTGTTATGACCAAATTCATTGTCTTTTCATTTATACAAGGAAATCACCTAAATGCAAAGCATTGTCTTTTGCGTTAGAGAATGTTGTGTATCTGGAACTCAGAACCACTCCTAATTAATTAAACAAGATGTAGGCAATTCATAGTGTTCTAATTTCCATTTAGTTGAAATACAGATTGATAATTGATATTATTCCTCTTAGTGAATATCAATCAATTCAGTTGATGTTGCTTTCATTCCTCTCGCTAAAGATTCTAGAACTCTTTTTTGACCATTGATAAATCATATCATAGAAATATACAATTGGAAGTCATTATTTGGGAAAGTTTTTACACGTGTCAACTTCTGGGAGCTTGCTTGGAGAGGTAACCTTGATTTATTTGCCATAAATGGCAATTTTGGAGGGATTTGAGTGTAAAAGTAATGTTTTGTTACCTAGGCCATATTTTGGAGGGATGAATTGCTTTTTTGAATTTCAAAATTTCAATTCTCTAACCACCCCATTCTTCTTTACGGCTGTCAACAACTTACTATTACTTTCAAATTTCAAATTTTGAATTTATTCTCGCTTCTCATTTTCTCTTCTATTTTCACATTTTCGTTTCTCTTTCTGCTTCTCAGCTTTCTCTTTTCTTTCCAATTCTTTGATTTCTTTTCTCCTTCCATCATCCCTCTCTTCTTCTCATTCTTTTCTCCTTCTCTCTACTCCAAATATGGCTGGCACACACAAATCCTCACAATGGATGGTTTCCACAATACACTTCACACCGTCGCCGTTCTCTTTTCCCTATGTCGAAACCACCACACACTGGGTTGGAAGGATGAGTTGGTGTGGCATTTTGTTTGATAGATCTGTAGGTTGAGATGTCTGCGTTCTTTTCTCCCCGAAACAAGGAAAACGATAACATCGACATGCAGGCACCAGAGAACAACGAAACAATACCGGTTCCTTTTTCTTCCTTTCTTCGATTTTTCTTTCTTACATTATTTTGTTGAACCTTGATTTGCTTGATGCTACTGTGAAAGTTTTTACACGTGTCAACTTGTGAGAGATTGCTTTGGAAACTAACCTTGATTTATTTTCCATAAATGGCAATTTTGGAGGGATTTATTTTCCTCCAGTCTGGCTTTCTCTTCATCACCCAGAGACATTTTCTCTCCAATCTCCATTAAGCAAAAAACCCATCTTCTTCTCGAGTTGCATTTTTTATTACATCTTTGTTTCTCTCTTCTCTTCTCTGCAATTTTTTTAACATCTTCGTCCCTCTCTTCTCCCGTTGAACGTTTTCCTTACATTCATCTCTTCCTCCATTGACATTTTTTTGCAGATCTACCAATGATGGAGATGAGCGGGATTTCGAGACCATCGCTGATGTCAGGAGACAACCACCGTTGTCAGGAGACCACCGCCGCTCAGCCACCGACCACCGTCTCAATGTTTCGTTCTCAATCAGACGGTAGGTTCGAGATTGCAAACCTAGCTTCGTTTCTAGAACATAATGTCACATCTGACACTCTCTGACTCTCTCTCTTCTTGTTGCGATTTGCTAGATATGAAGCCTTTAGGGTGTCAGATTGTTACTAATCACTATGGCTTGATATGAAGCCTTTCCACACAAATGTAAAAAAATATATCCAGTTTGAGGTTCTCTTTTATCGTTATTTTGTAACTTGGCTAAGCTAAAACTCTAAGTCAATGGAGTTAAGTGTTTTTTGATTTTTTTTAATAACAAATAAAGGTTCAAAATATTTGATTTGTTACTTCTGTGTATTTTTCATGTTGGTAATATTGATCAAAGTTTGAAATTACTATCCCTATCAGTTAAGCCAGGTAGAAGCATATTTTAAGCTATTAGAAAGATGGATAGCCAGCTATGAGGAAATAGTTTCAACACCTTGGCTTGCATTTGACTGTAGTTCCTGATAAATAATACAATTGGAAGAATCTTTATATTATGGTCAATATAGACTTAAGCTATTTGGTGTGTTACCCAAAGAGTACTATTTTACTCCTTATTACCAGCCTTCTATTTTTTTTTCTTCTGCTTTTCTCTGTTAAAGAGTGCTTGGTCTATCTTCTCCCAGTCTTCATATTTTTAGTTGCTATGTAAATGACATCTATAATTGCATTGCTTTTGCCTGTTATGAACAATGAACAATATAGTACATTAACATTAACAAATTCATACAAACAAATGTTCAGGAAACTATTAATATAGTTTGGCTATCTTAGCTAAATACTTAATAGACTAATACATCCAAGTTCACAACATTATACATATTACTTTGAACGGTAATGTTACGGAATTTTTTGTCATTTTTTCTTTTGTGACTATTCAGTCACAATAGGATTTGTTCTTATGTCAAAAAAATTCCTGCTCTTCTACTTTGCTTAGGGGTTTAGGGTATGTACTTTGCTCCTTATTATTGAATCATCATTGTTTTTTACGATTCTGACTATGTAGAATGCTTTACTGGTTTGTGACTTTTTTTCTTCTTCTTTTTTTGATTTATATTTATTTATTATTTATTATTTATTATAGATGGCACTTGGCTGGGACCTATGACGTGAGTACAAAGAGCGATGGTCCATTCTGAGCCATAAAGCATGCAGCTAAAGGTATATGTGAGATGTAGAATCTCAGGTGTAAAAGAAACATATCACTATCTGAAATTCCTATTTTATCTCTCATTGTGATACATATGTAATATGTAATTGACGTGTTTGGCTTTTTAGGCCTTTTGGCAACATGTAATTGTTGTTATTTCTAGCCTTTAGGTGCTGGCCACACTAAATCAACCATAAGCTACTAGATGTGACATAATCTTATGTTTTTTTTATGGATACCTATTGTCTACTATATTTTATGGAAAGAAACACGATGAACCTGCAATAAAATACCTTAAACTCTTTAGTGTGCTAGATTTAGTTTGATACATCTACGTTTTGAACTGATGCTTACATGGAAGGATGTCTAGATTGATAATTGATTCTATATTTTTTAGACTTCCATTGGATGTTGGTTAATATGTTTGTGATTGTGGACTGTAACCTTGGTTAATTTCTGTTTTGTTAAAATATCATGTAAGTTTCCTCTCTTTTGGTTCATATTTTGAAATTTTCAAGGCATCTGATACTGTAATTAGTGTCACAGGCTGCCTGGATTAGTGTCACATTTTTCTGATATTGTAATTAGTGTCACATATGATATTATTTCCCTGATCAGTTGCCATGTACAGGAAAAGAAGAGAACATTTGAAGAGCAAATCAATGTCATAAAAGCTGAGATACAAGTGAAGGGCCACCATGCAAGGGGTAAATGTTACTTTCTCTACGTAGTGTTCACTTTTATTTGTATTTGGCATTGATCTAGAGGCAGGTGGATATCTTATTAGGAATCTGCAACTTGCTCACATGGGACTATTTTTCAACAAACCCAATTCTTATTTCTTATGTTTTCTTTAGATATTTTTGTCCTAAACCAGAACCAGAGGCTAACTTGGAGTTCCTAAAGTCCAATGTCATCAAGCTTTATCACTTTTAATGATGTCTTTAAGTATCTATTCTATCTATGTCTTAAACCTTTTTTCTTTTTCCTTTTAAAATTGTGAGTTGATTTGATTTGACTTTCATTGTTTCCATTTGGGTGGTTTCCGTTGGCTTTAAATGTATGAATTTAGACATGTTGGACTATGTTTTATGACTCCTGATTATAGATTCATTTCATTTTCAATCATTTTGTAGACAGAGAAGAGGAGGAAAATGTGGATAAATTAATTACCTCAAGCCAATTTGGATACTTACATTTGAGGTATTCCTATTTGTCTTCTCAGATCTTTTGGGATTAAATATCATGTCTAACTCCAGATCTGTGTAGTTTGCTGACTGAAAAAAACAATAGGAATAATGAAGTTAAAACATCATAACTGGATCTTTAAATTAAATTAAAGCTTTGACGGAGAGGTTGAAAAATGAAATTGCTAAAGCTAAGTCATATGACAGGGATTTAATAATTGGATTTCAGCATGATAACCATATCAAGAAGTACATATCTGATTTCAAAAAATTTGAGGTCTAAGAAAGGTGTAAAATTGCTGAAGATGAAGCTGCAAGGGTTACCAAAGTGGGTGACAAATCATGGGCTGAGGTAGGTATGACTCGGAAGGAGAAGAGAAAGATGCAGAGGCTTGCAATAAAGATGCTGGCACATATTGAGAATGCTTAGAGGAAAATTGAAAGTTTGGAGAGCCAGAGTGTTAAAACTAGAGGAAAAGATGGAATAGAGAGAAGGATATAGATGCAGGTCATATGGACAGGAGGTAACTTCTAATGTAATATTCATGGCATATTTCTTGGGCACTATTAGAAAATGTATTTGTTTGCATATTTCTTCATGTTTAGTAGATTTATATCTCTGTCCCAATTATTTAGAAGAAATTTTACTCATAACAAGAATGTTTAAGCATGCAGCAAAAGTCCTCACCCTTGAGGTATTTGTCTTCTCTATGATTTGAGGAGTTTGTAATGAGATTGTCACTGATCATATCAAGTCATTAAAGATTTCTTTATTGATAGATAGTGTTCAGATTAGATTTTGAACAAATGTTATATTTGACTGACTGGCTCACCTAACATTAAATGATATATTTCCAATGAAATGTAGGGTGTGCAATTTGCCTGACCAATGAGAAGCACATGGCCTAGCAGAAGATGGTGATCTGAATAGCATAGCAGAAGATACCACTAATCTATGTACAACTTAATCTTTCGTCGATCTGAATAGCATAGCAGAAGATACCACTAACATCAGAAGAAATTGAAGCATTATTGTTTAATTAAATTACTTTCATAAATGATTGATAAATGCAGGTTATTAAATGGCCACTCCAGGTTTTTTATATGGTGAGGCAACATACTGATTAGTCTTTAAAGTGTGGTTTTGCAGAAAAGCAAAGTAACATCTTTCTGTCTTTCCCTCTCTTCAAATCCTTTATCTCTCAATGAAGTTTTCTCCGGTATATGTTATTTGTAGTATATGAATGACCTCAAGGTCTTATTTTTCCAATAGCTGAAAAAGAATAAGGGGGTATTGGATCAGGGTTGCTCTGTATGTATTTTTTATACCAAGTATTTCCACTTCAACACCTGCTTTTCGGTTTGTGCTTCAAATGTCAGATAAATGTTTAACTCATCGTGTATCTTTGCTTCGTAATTATTGAAAGATAGTGGTTTTGTTATGCCCTATTAATCATAAAATATTATTTTATGGACTATGTTGTGGCAAGATGCAGATTCCATAGAGAAGGCTAATAAAACATCAGTAAGTTAGTTTCGTTTTGTTTATTTTCTTCAGCACCATATTTAAAAAAAAGATTAGTAGTTTCATTATTTTGATTTATCAAATAACCACATTCAAATTTTAGATAACTATGATTAAATCCTACCAATTTTTGTTTTGGCAATGCAGTATTAGTAATATTGTACTACTCGTCATAAGTTGATGCGTTCATTTTAGAACAATTATTTTAGTAAACAAATCTTTATTTATTTGTCCTTAAAATCTATTTTTAAAAAAATTAAGATAAACTTTATAAAATAGAATTTACTTTTCATCGTGCTATTCATTATTAGTGGGTGGGGCATTATGATAATGTAATGAAGGTCATACTAGCAAATTGCAAACCGAACTTTATTGCAAAGTTCGCACTAACCAGAGTTTCTAATGTTTAATATTGCATGCATTGAGAGATTTTTTTTGTTTTTTTATGACCGATTTTATTGTTACTTTAGATGGGTGATTACAAGAGCTTTAGAATGGTAGATAGCAATTGGGTGGTCAAAGTTTTGCCAAACAAGCGGCTTGAAAGGAGACAATGCTATTGAATTAGTGTTTGTTATTGAAGATATAACAATGATTTATCATTACATTTTTTTATAACAATGATTTATGCTTTTGTGTAAAACAAAAAAAAAACAATGATTTATGCAAAATAATTTTTAACTAGATTCCCAAGTTAGGATTCCTCGAAAACTAAAAATATTCTCCTTATTAAATTTTCTCTTAAATGTTTAATTTCTTAAAAAAAAGATGGTAATTGTTCATCACTTCATCTATGATGGCATTGATTATTTCTGGGAATATTTAATATTTTTTTAATTTTTTAATCTATATACTGGATATATGTATCGTATGGCTTTTTTACTAAAATAATGCAATGTTTACACAAATATACAACATCTTTATCAGTTATATTGTTATACTACTATATAACGACGTTTTACGTTTTCAATGTTGTTGAAAAATATTTATCATCTGTTTGTAATCCGGCTATGATGGAATCTTTTTATACATCAATAATAATATATTTTAAAATATATATATATATAAATAAAAATAGTTTTCCTATATTTTTCTTTTCCTAAAGCAAATAAATTATCTATATCTATCTACTTTTTATATTATACAAATATTGTGATATTACCCCGTGCGTTGCACGGGTAAGATACTAGTTATGACTACAACTAGTAATCAAATATACAGTCCTAGATAAGATTAAGGTATGAGCTTGATTATTTTTGTCTGTCGAATGTCGATTCAATAAATCAATATAAAGAAAATAATACATTCTAAAAGTAACCTTCAATTCCTGACACTTAACAAGTCTTTGGACATCCCATTGAGATATTTGGTTAATTAAGTTCAAATATCTGGTTAATGTTATCCATTATCTGGTTGATGGCAAATTGTGAAACTTTTAACAAGCCTTTGGACATCCCATTGAGTTATTTGGTTAATCAAGTTTAAATATCTGGTTAATACTATTCATTATCTGGTTAATGGCCAATCCTGAAACTTAACACAAGTCTTCGAACATCCCATTGAGTTATTTGGTTAATCAAGTTCACATATCTGGTTAATGCTATTCATTATCAGGTTAATGCCAAATACTGAAACTCTAACACAAGTCTTTGCACATTCAGTAATGACCTCCTATTACATATGAGTCAATCACTGTTGTAAACATGATCAATAACCATAAACTTTTCCAAACACCCCATTAAGTTATTTGGTTAATCAAGTTTAAATATCTGATTAATGCTATTCATTATATGGTTAATGGGTGGGTTATCATGAAACTTAACACGTCATCCACTTCCTATTGAGTTATTTAGTTAATCAAAATCAAATATCTGGTTAATGTTATTCATTATATGGTTAATGTTATTCATTATGGGCCAAACTTGCATCACCCATAACTACAACAAAGTTGTGCAAAATTCATGTATAACCAAAATTCATTCATTCAACTACAAAGTCAATCAAAATACATCCTCCAAAACCAAAAATAAACCAAAATTCATTAATTTAGCTACAAAGGTTCTGCTAGATACATCATCTATAACCCTAAGGCCTAAATACATCATTTATAAACAATGCACTGTCTTTGGTGTCTATATCTCAGTACATCTTCTCTTTGTACCCCTTCTATCACAGGTTCACTACTGACACCCCATATATGGCAAAGTTGTAATTGGAGGTATCAAACTGAGCAGCTACCAAACTGAGAGCAAAGCTGAGAATTCGGCCCTTGAAAAGTAACTACCAATTTGAGAACAAATGGACACCAAACTAACACAAAACTGAAATCACATGAGCAAACTGAGACAAACATGATATAACTTAGACCAAAATGGGAGCAAACACAAACTTTATACTCACCTTTGCAATTACCATATTCACTTGGACCAAAATGAAAGCAAACACAAACCTATTAACTCACCTTTGGAATTACCATATTCACATTATCAATGGTTACTTTCTTCTGGCATTTTGATGTTTTGGAATAAAACCAAAATACTGGAAGTAAAAAAAAAGATCAGGAAAAATAGCATACACCAACAACTAAATTGAAAGAAAAACATATGGCATATACGAAGGAGGGCCAACATCTTTTCTTAAATTTGTTATTGTTATTAAACCTTCATCAACATCATCACTTCCAAAAACCCAAAATCGATTCTGGTAAATGGGTTCGATTTTAGGGATTCCAATTATCAATCAAGGAAATGCAGAAAGGTCCTTATTAGTGCAGTGAGGTGGAGCAGGGTAGTCGACGATTACCATGGTGGCGGCATCTCTCAGTGTCGAGCGGTTGAGGATGGCGGACAACGGAACGCGCGTGTTGCGGTGTCTCTCAGTCTCGCGTGGTGGCGGTGGATGGTCGACGGAAACCAGAGTAGCGGAGTCTCTCGGTGTCGCGTGGTGGCGGAGGGTCGAAGAGAGGATTAGTTGTTGGACAAACAAATCAACAAAACAGGAAGGGAAGGGAAGCCACCCTAGAATTTTTGAGCTCCTGTGCAGAGGGAACAAGTGAGCGTGCCAAGGGAGAAAGAGGGACAGTAAAGAACCAAGTGTCGAGCTGATAATGAACCAAGATTCGAGCTGGGAGGGTCAGCAATCACACACCACCATGTCTTGGAGCTGATAATGTAGCAAGTTTTTCATTTCAGTGGTTAGTGGGGAAAGAAACGAAAAAGGTGGGAAATGAAGGAAGAAACAAGTGGCAAATGAAGGAAGACCAAATATTATTACAAGTGTTCCATTGTACATACGCTTGTCCCCGTTGAGTTGTCCGAAGTTATTGTCGAAAGACAAAAGAGATACAGTAGTCCCTTTATTTGTTTCGGTCACAAAAAATTGTTAGAGTACTAATATGTAGTGTTAGTGTGCTCAAATGTATGTTAAACTCCTCTATTTGACCTTTGTTGGAGCATGTAGTGTGGTGTATTTGGTGCATGACTGCATGTGGCATGTTGCTTGCAACACGTAGGGACTAATTTGTTCCACAATAGGAATTATCAAGGACTACATGGAGTTACTTAAACAATAATTGGTAACTTTATTGGGTCAATGCATAATTGTTCTCACGCTCTATTCTACATGCAAGAATTGTTAACTTTGAGTTTAGTTATTTAGTGTACTAGTTTGATGTTAGCAAAGTCTACGGTGGGAGATGTTGACATGTCTCCCGCTATGAGCAATCCTTTTTGTGTGATTTTTTTATCTTTTTTAAATTCTTCTTTTTCAAATTTAGAAATTTGACCTAATCTCCTTCTTTCTTCTTCCTCTTCTTCTCCCCAACCCCATCCAATTCCAAAAACAGAACTCAAACCCCAATCATTATTACTACCTACAAACAAACATATTGCTGCATTTGGTAATAAGAAGAACGTATCTCAAGCCGCACCGTTGTTGTCGCAGCCGCCCTCCGCCTCTTCCTCCACTATTGCCTCCTCGCCCGGATCTGGTTTCATCACCGTTGTCGGCACGGTCACCTTTAGACTCCAATGGGAAGAGAGTGGAGTCTTTAACCTTTGGTATTCATTCAGCACCTCTTTGCAACTTGCAAACATCCCAAATCTATGAGCACCGTGATTGCGAGGAAGACGAAGATCCAATCTTCGATCTCTACATACATTTTTCGCGTTCTCCCAAAATTCAAGAAATTTTCCTTTCTTTAGTTTTTAAATTTTAATATTTTTACTTCCCCATTGTATCTAAGCAAAGCACATCAAAGATTCAACTAATTGAGCCAACCTACTAACCTTATTGAATTGATTTTATAATTGAACTCGTTTTGACTCATATCCAAGTCTTTGGTAACTAAAAGGATCTTTTTCTACAGCACTTGGTTTTGGGAAATGATGCATTGCTAAAGGCGGTCACATGTCACTAATGGCATCGATGGCTCCTTACGATGGTGGACACAGTCGGCAATGGTAGGCGACTATGGCTGGGCCTTGACTGCAAACGGTTGCTGACGTGGTTTTGGGATGGAAACCTTTTGGTCCGATGGCTGAGATATGAGGTATGGGTGTCCAAGGATCAATTTGGATTGGTTTTGAGGCAAA
The DNA here is from genome assembly GCA_030762895.1 of Sophora flavescens. NCBI lineage: Eukaryota > Viridiplantae > Streptophyta > Magnoliopsida > Fabales > Fabaceae > Sophora > Sophora flavescens. The sequence continues at coordinate 37,145,793 of CM061062.1, read as the reverse complement.
AAGTCATTCGATCCAAATATTAAAACAGCATGTTATCTGGTTTGGATTAATTGCTTTGTTACCTTATCCGGTCGGTTCCGATTAAATACTGTTTGGATTGGATCAGTTGATTCAGATTTTACCAAAATATCATTACATATTTATATTACATCAAAGAACATATTACAAGTTAAATTGAGCAGAATATTAAACATGTATATAACGCCATCCATATAACAAGAATAGAAACTGAAATGAAATATAAAAACATCAAAAGAATTGAAGAAGGCTCACTGATTAAATGTTGAAAGAGATTATCATTGAAAAACCTAGAAGCCTCAGGACCACCATAAGGCTGAAAACCGGAAACCGAACAAAACCAATCCATTTCCAAAAAAAGTGATCCAAAATTATTCAATAAAATCGTGGTTTTGATCGGCTTTCGGTTATTTTGGATCAGCTTGCAGTTTTTTTATCAGTTTGGATCTGAATATCTCTAATACGGAGGAGGAGGTGAGAGAGAGACCAGCAAGGAAGAGAGAAGGAGATGAGATCATATTTGTAAATTTGAAAAAGTATAAAACTTTGAAATAAAAAAAATGCAAATAAGGGGTTGTACATGGTGGTCGACATGTCTAGTCTCCCATCCCAACCTTCGCCATTTGATGTTATGGTTCTGATTGGTACAATTAACGAAAAGAATAGTTGAAAGTTGTCTAATTAACTAAAAGCTGGAAGCTAGAAGCTCAATGTTGATAAAACGACCAATTGAATTAGAAGTGTTTTGTTAAACTCGTTGATTAATTAGATGATACATGTAAAATGATATAAAAGCACATGTTTTTATGTGTGTGTGTGTGTGTCTATATAAATTATAATTAAAAATGCATAAATTTATTACAGTTATTATTAAGAGAATGAGTCGAGGTGGGTTTCTTTCATATTTTCAATGATGCACAGATACTGATGCAGTATACGATATGATATGTATCCAATATGGAAACACACCTTTTATTGAAAAATTTAGAATACGATATGTTTAGGATACATGTATATGTATAAATTCACAAAATATAATAAATATGTTATTGTAATTCAAAAAATCCAAACTAAGAACATACCTCCTAAACATTAGTAACTATAACTTTATTCATTTTTTTTTATAAAGCACATTATACATACTCTTCCATATGAGTATGCAGTCGATGGCAGAAGGCTGAAAAGTCAAAAACAGAATGCAAAAGATGGGTGACTGAAAGTTGATATGAAGATCGAAAACATAGAAAGTGGAAGAGTCGAAGATTGAAAAAGGGTCTAAGTGTCGTACTGTTCACTGGCGTGAAATTTTGAAGATGGGGTTGTCGGGTGGGTGAAAGTTTGAAGATGCAATTTTTGTTGGCTGGCTAGAGTCAAAGCTCGAGAGAGAGACATTACAACTGATATAGGTTAAGAAAAAAGGAATTAGGAGCTGAATCAGTTAATATAGCATTTATTACAATTAATGAGTTGGGTTTCAACTTTCAAATAAAGAAATGTAGGAGAGAGGTGAAGATTCACGAAGAGTGAGCATCCTCTCAATGTATCGACGATGTATCAATGGCATATCGACGACGTATCGAGGTTTTTCTTTTTTCTTTTTTTAAAAAATGTCTTTTTTTTTGTTACAAAGCAAAAGGACGAAAAACAGAAAAAGGGCTAATGTCTCACAAATGAGACTCTCATGGCATCCGCAAGAAGAGTGAGCATCCTCTCAATGTATCGACGATGTATCAATGGCATATCGACGACGTATCGAGGTTTTTCTTTTTTCTTTTTTTAAAAAATGTCTTTTTTTTTGTTACAAAGCAAAAGGACGAAAAACAAAAAAAGGGCTAATGTCTCACAAATGAGACTCTCATGGCATCCGCAAGAAGAATGGAGTGTGTCTTTGGTTCCAAGTTTGAAACCTCCAGAATTGATTTTGCTTTCTGTTAAATATGATTTTAGAGAAAATGAGATGTTTTGTTACCGTAGATAAAATTGATTTTACCTTCATAAGTGATTCTGACTAGAAGCTAAAAAAAGTAGCTTTTGAGTTGAATTGAAAAATTTACCCTAAGTTTTACATCAAACTTACTTTCAAAGTTAAAACATCCAAACATAAATCACTTCACTTCAAACTCAATTCTATCCAAATCAATTTTACAGAATCAATTACATTCAAAATCACTTTTATCAAACGCTCGTCCAAACACACACGGAATCCATCTCTTGAGGAGCAACATCCATCACTGGTAAAAGCAAGTCATCTCTAGCTCCCATTTTTGCCAAAAAATCAGCAGCAAAATTGCCTTCCCTGAGGGTATGGACTAGGGCACAGTCCCAGTCTTGGCGCATGAGTCTCTTGGTCGCAGCCACAATTAATATTGCCATACCTATGGTAAGCGCTCACCTCCATATTGATCAAGTCCACAACATGTGCAGAGTCAGAGAAGCAGATAATTAAAAAAATGTCTTTAATACTACGTAGACACATCATGCATCATAGATTATTTGACATTAAGGCTGAAAAGAAGTATTAATTAGAAAATTATTATTATTATTATTATTATTATTATCTCTTCATCACTCATAGTCAAATCTGGAATAAACATTAGATATTTATAATTTGATTAAGAGAGGGAAAGAAGAAAAATAAAACATTAAATGTAAATTGTATAATTTAAATAGTATACATATACATACCTTGACAGTCTGTTACTCTTCTTTGATGATGAAGAATATCATCAAAGAAGTATTTCCACCATGTCTCCCAAACATAGTCAGGTCTAGTCATACTATTAGAAAACGACAAAATTATCAAAGAGCCTCCTAAGGCAATGAGCAGAGCTAAATCTTTGTTGTTCGACATGGTTGTTTATGCTCAAAATGGTACTTTGAATAAGAGGAATATCTCTTTGCTCTAACTTTTAGACATGTATAAGAAGATGAAAATGTATACCATAGTAGATATATTTATACAAAAATATGTAATGCTTCATTAATGGCTTTAGAACCGTTTTTTATCAATGGGAAAAACAAAAAGACAAAGAAAGCTGCAAAACTACACTCTCAGCCTAACATGGCCAGAAGCATCTGCCAATGGCTTTAGAACCGTTTAACAACTATCATTACTTTCAATAAAATTTAATGGCATGATTGAGTGAAATTTAAATGCTCAAGCAATTTTTGTATATCCAAAATCAAAAGGTCATCATTCAATGGACATAGATGACAATGTAAATTAAGAGGAACTAATGTCATTTTATCTAATAAGCATTCAGTCATTGAGAAACTTGTAATTGTAAGTGTAAATATTCATATTTGAATTAAATCGTTTTATATGTAAATATTGTTTGGAAAGTAAAATAATCGACGAGTGATTTTTTTTTATGAGTGATATTGGAAAGTGAATAATTGAAAACTGTAATAGTCATTATACAATTGTTGTTTTAAAATGAACGCAATAAACCTTTTATGATGAATTCATATGATTTGTAAGATAATTTATTAATGATTATTGATTATCTTGAAAGGTTTTATTTGTTTTGAAAACATGAACGTAATACTAAATTTTGAGAGAATAATTATGATTAATCATTAGTTGCTTTGGAATTTTTTTAATATAAATAAATTTTCTAAAAGGAATGTTCTACCAATTATCAAAATAATTTAAATTTTATAGTGATTATGAAGATGACACGTGGCAATGCAACTGATAAGGACAAATCTAGGCCTTTAGATCATACATGAATGATAATATTAGAACATAAAGTCATGTGACTTTTTTAAGTGATCACATGACAAGTAACTTCTAATCCTGACCATCTATCTATGGTTTAATGACCCACACTTACTCCTCTCACATCTCATAATAAATCTGTTGGTTGTGGCTACAAACTCAAGAGGGGTGGGGGTGAATTGAGTATTTAAAACTTTTCCAGCACTTGGTACAAAAACAAAGTTTTCTTGCAAAAAGTGTTTTCAACCAATTTCAGATTTTTCCTTTCAAGATTCAATTTGCAACTTGTTTAATGATTATAACAGTAACGCACAAATACTTCTAGCAATGCTTAACAACGGATTTCAGCATATAGATTCAACTACAATATGCATTCAATCATATCAACCAAGTAAACATACATATGACAAATATATCAAGCTTAAAGGTAATAAGAATGCACAAACCGATTTATCCTGGTTCAGCTGCCTCTTCTGGTAACCTACATCCAATCCCACTCCTCTGTGGTTTCGTCCACTATAATCAGAAATTACAATATCCAAGTACAATCAGCACAAGGCTTCACTACCTTGCACAAAACTCACCAAAAAGCACACTAGCTTTTTCTACCCAAGGATTCCTTCTATCCCTGTGAAAAACCTAAGAGATACCCTCTCTTAAATCTGTGAAACAATTGAGTGATACCCTCTCTTAAATCATCAAGGCTTCACTACCTTGAAAACCTTCAGCAAAAGCACACTTGCTTTGCAACCCAGAGATCCCTTCTATCTCTGTAATACAACAGAGAGATACCCTCTCTCTAATCAATAAACCGAAACTTGAATGAAAAGAGTATGACTCTAGAAGTCATATATTATAAATTGAAGCACCTAGTGAATATCACAGTCTTCTTTCAAACATGAAGCTCAATGAAAACTTGGAATTCGTATATGAAAATTCAGAGTGATTAGATTATTGAAAAATGTTTCTATAATGTCCTTTTTATAGTAATTTAAAGAAATAGATCCGTTAGACAAATTATAGAATCAGTTACAAGTGAAACAGAATAAGTCTCAGAAAAATTGTCACGACTTAATCTGTGTAGTACATCTGTGTATTAAACTGTTTTTGAACTTTTGTACATGTATACACAGATTACGTTCTTTGTATATCTGTGTATCTCTTCCTTTGTTCTTGAGTACACATATTATCATCTTTATAGATCGATGTATATTAGAACATTCAACCCAGAACCTCATACACAGATTTTGTACACAGATTGAGTTCACAAACTCAAATCCTGAAGCTTCTGATTTAAGCTATACACATGTGTTTGATTATGTACATCTATGTATGCTTCAATTTTCTCAAGAACCAGCTTTAATACACATGTGTACAACTCGCGTACACGAGTGTACTGCAGGATTCTCACTTGTACTTTGCAAGTTAACTGAATATACACAAGTGTAACACACATGTGTATAACTTCACTCAATTTCCTTTTTCATTTAACATATTTTGAAAATCCTTTTTCTTGAAAAACTCATTTAATTATTCATTTGAAAACATAGTTTTTCCTTTGTTTCCCAAGAGCTTCACTAAGTGATCAAGTGTGCTATTCTTACAATAGCATCTAAGAACATAAGGTTTTGAATCAACTTGGTCTTCATGCTTTGTTCCATGTGATCTCCTTTGGATCTTTGAATCTCATAATCTTCTTCGAGCTTTATCATTTAATCCTTTAATCCTTTGACGTTCTCCTTCATGAGTAAACTTGCAAACACTTAAACACTTTATTAGTATATAATCAAATTGACAAGCTCATATAAAATTCACATTGTTTGTCGTATATCAAAACATCAAAAGAGGTTAGCCTTACAAAAACACTAATTTACTTTACCATTTCCTATTCTTTTATTTTATTTAGTTTTCTTTCTACCCTCACAATTTTCATGGTTACGAGAACTTTACCAAAAATGACAAACCTTGATTTGATAAGACTGAACCAAAGTTAGGGCTTTTTCTTGGGTGAGCAACCTGTCAGAGTCTCTCACCATGAGAGGGTTAAACTTCCCTGCTCTAGCCGCCCCCCCCCCCCCCCCCCCTTTTTCTATTCTTTCCTCATCAATGTCGTGCATCACCGTCATCATCTTCTCCTTTATCTCCTTCTCCTTCCGCCTTGATATTCCCATTTTTTTTATTTTACAGATTAGATTCTTCAAAAAATCTCTATTCTTTATATAGAAAAATGATACAAAACAATAAAAGAAAGTGAAATAAATCTCTAGAACATTATAAAAACAGGGAGAAGAAGAGAAATCGGGAGAAGAAGATTGGATCTTCGTTTAAGTCAACACCTCTATTTGTCTCTGAATCTATTCCATTCCATTGCAAAAGTTTCAACCTTTCTCTTAACGGGTTCCGTAAAAGTCATTGCTTGCTGAAGATTCTTCATTCATCTTCTCAATCCAACCGTCGAATGTGTGAGATTGAGAACTAGGTCTTCTCCATCACTAAGTAGACTGCATATCATAGAAGTGAGTTTTCTTCTCATACTTAGATGGAGGTTTCTTCACTTTTCTCCACAAAACCCTCACCTTAACCTCTGTATAAATAACGTGTTTCCAACAACAACAAAAAAAAACCTTGAGTCTGGTTGGTTCACAACATGATTCCATGTCATTGGCCTATTTCACGAAGGGTGTCGATGTGGCCAAGAAATGGCACCGGCAGCCTTATGGGTGGAGGTTTGGTCGACCATGTCTTCGGATGGGTTGGGAAGGGGGCTGGTATCTAGGATGACGGGTGCACTTCACCGATAACTTTACCGAAGCAACCAATTACCTCTGATGTATCTGGACCCTTCAACCTTTTTTTTTCACTTGCTCACCATAGCAGCTGCCCCCAAGTTAGTGATACAATAGCTTTGCAAGTAAATTCCATGTACTTCGTCCCGCCATTTAATATGTTCCTTGCTCAAGCACTAGTGATCTCAAGTGAGGTCCTTTATAATGGACATTCTCCCACCATAATTTTACCAACCTGAATTCACCAACTTATTTCATAGAAACTAATCCATTGATATATCTTAACTAATAGGTAAAATGTTTGAGATGGGACATCCCATGCTCTGGAGCCAATAGGTTAAATGTTTGTGGAAAAAACTAAAATGAGGCATGGGTAGATAAATGTTTGAAATGAGTTATGGGAGATACACCTTTCTAGGTCATATGATCTGTAACCAGATAAATGTCTGAAATGAGAACTCATCTGCACTCTCAACCACTTTCCATTTGGTTGCACAGCGAATGAAGCCCCAAAGTTATGATATTTTTATATTGAAAGAAAAAAGAAATAAAGAAAATGAATTTGCAGATATGAAGTTCATTGTCATCTGGGAGGATGGAAGTTGAAATCAGAGAATGAACAATAAATGAGCCATTTGACCCTTTTGATAATTTTAACCAGAACCGACAAACTACAGCTATAATTTATGAACTAAGGATAGGCAAACTAATGATACACATACTTTTCCCTAAAACAACTATTCTTACAAGAATGGAAGCTTCTTGTTCCCTCTGTTACATCATGTGCCTATGTGAATGTCCTACAAAACTGAAGTCAGTTCTATCCGGTAATTAGATGGGAGTGATGGCTGAATGAATGAATACTGCTCAAGCATCCTTCCTGCTTTTATCAACAATTAGCCGAAAGCACAAGCAGAGGCAAATCCTTAAGACCAAGCATTCAAATGTGGATTAAATTACATCAAGTTAGCGGTTCTGCACTTCATACAACAGCTACAAGTTGTCTTCTATCTCATCGGGCACATGCAATTTCTCGATGGCAGCCTGATAGAAAAGAATAAGAAGCTTCACGTCACAAGGGAAAAAAGTGACAATAACAAGAAGTTCCAATATGTTCCAGAGTGGTCATTCTACAGTTTACAAAATTACAAAATTATTTAACTTTCACCAAACCCATCAGAAAGCAGAAAGATTAGTTGTGTGTAAAAATTGTTAAAACGTTTAGAGCAAAAGAATTGGTATTGTAAGCCAATCACCTTAATGGCAGCAGCATCTGTTGCAGATGGTTTCAAATCCAAAGCAAAGCCATAATGAAGCATTGCTCTGTCATGCATGTTACGTCTCTTGTAGATATTGCCCATCAAAGCATATACACTACTTTCACGGGGAGCATACTGTTTAACCTCCTCTAGGACATCCAGAGCCTCATCAAAGTTTTCCAAGCTCATGAGTATGTTGGCCTTTTGATACATGGGAAGTGGATTTTTCCCATCTGCTAAAATAGCCTTTTCCATTATGACCATCGCTTCCTCACTTCTCTGTCAAATTATCAGAACATAATTTCAGAATCCTGGATACAAAAAGACAAGCAAAAGACAAATGCAGTTCAAGTCTGTACTACTACAATCAGTGCAGCAAGAGATAAACCTTTAAAGCATGCAAAGCAGTTCCAAGGTATGACATTATAATAGAAGATTGGGAATTGATTTGGAAAGCCATCCGGAAATGATGTTCTGAGAATTCAAACTTCTCCTGGCGAAGATATATCATTCCAAGTCCATGCCAGGCGTTATAGTGTCTTGCATCAACCCTGAGTGCACTCTGGTAGCACTTAATGCCATTATCAAAATCTTCTAGCGCAACATGCCTGCAAGTAGCAATGAATTACAAGAGCATAAAAAGTTGCTAAAACCATGTGTGTGTGCATATGTGTATGTATTATAAACAAAAGGTCTATGTTCACACTCATGTCCACAAAGGGTGTGTGCATATGCAAATCTAGGATTCAGTTGAACAGCTCGTTGAAAATTCTTCAGTGCAGTTTCATGATCTTTCTGCAGGCTGTAGCAATTACCCATGGCACACCTGCCACAACATTAAACAAATGATTAACTAACATAAATGATAATAATTAGGATTAGGATAAGACCGCAAAATACAGTAAAACAGAGAAAAACTAGATGGAAAAAAAAAAATTCAACTCTCATGCTTTAACTTGCCTAAGCACATTCCTCTGATGCTTGAGTAGCAGATAGTATTATCATAAGAATATTTATGAATACCCATGCAACACCCTTTCTTCCTGAAAATACTTCAGACTCTTTTGGTCTTGTTCGAATCATGAAATGATTCTTGGGCATCATCATCCCAGCTTAGAGAAAATGATAGCACCCCACAGTTCATCCAATAATTTCTGTGTGACAGGAATTGCAAATTTATTATGGATAGTGGTGCTATCAAGAGCTCAGTAGTCCACATAAAACTTCCAACTTCAGTTCTTTTTGACTAAAACTAATTGGCTAGAGAACATACTCACACCAGGACGTATCAACCCAGCTGACAGCATATCCTTCACAGATTTTCTCAATTTCTCCCTTTCGGCTATGGGGATAATGGTTGAATAGTAGGAATTTGAGAGCCTTCTTTCAACACTATATCATGATCACATTGTCTTTGTGATGGTAAATTTAGTTGACTCCTGAAATAATGCCTCATACTCTTTCAATATGTCTTCTATTCCCTCCAAGTTGTTCTGCACTCCTTGATGTAACAAGATCATCATCCCCAATTCCACACAGTAAGCTTCAGCTTACTTTCACGACTCCATCATGGCTCAAAACAGAGATGGATCTCCCATGATCTCCACGGTTTCTCCATTCACTTCCACTTTAATCACGTGCTCCTAAAAATTGGCATATATTCCCACTAGCCTTTCAACCAGTCATGATCCGGAAAAACTCCTAAATCAAAAAGATAGAAATCCTGCACTACCTGCAAGTTTACCATCCCCAACCTCCACCGCATATTCGTTAATCCCCTTCGTTCATATAACCAGTGCATTGACTAAGTCACATAACAAGTGTGAAAATGTTTCTATTTCTCATTAATTGAACCAAGGGAAAAACAAACTATGTAAATACATGTATATGGGTCATGGGCCTTAGCCTATTGGGCCTGACTAGATAACAACAAAATAGCTAATAAAGAAAAACCTATATACATTAACACTCCCCCCTCAAGCTGGAGCATATAGATTATATGCACCCAGCTTGTTACAAATGAACCCAATATGTGGACCCCTAAGGGACTTAGTGAAGATGTCCGCAAGTTGGTCATTGATGTTGATGTAGTTTGTAACAATACATCCAGAAAACACCTTTTCTCTAATAAAATGACAGTCCACTTCGATGTGTTTGGTCCTTTCATGAAAAACTAGATTAGAGGCAATATGAAGAGCTGCTTGATTATCACAAAACAACTTCATTTGGGAGACTTCTGTAAATTTTAGTTCTTGAATTAATCGCCTAATCCAAATGTGCTCACATGTAACTAAGGCCATAGCTTGATTCTCTGCCTCGGCACTAGATCGAGCCACAACCTCCTGCTTCTTCCTTTTCCAAGAGACAAGATTACCTCCAACAAGAACACAATATCCTGAGGTAGAACGTCTATCAGAAGGGGACCTAGCCCAATCAGTATTAGAATAACCAATTACTTCAGTGTGACCTTTATTCTCATATAATAAACCTTGACCAGGGGATCCCTTGACATACCTTAAAATTCGAATAGCTGCATCCCAATGACTATCACAAGGAGACTGGAGAAATTGCCTCACCACAAAAACAACAAATGAAATGTCTGGCCGTGTGATGGTAAAATAATTCAGCTTGCCAACTAGTCTCCGATAACTTCCAAGATCAGCCAGAGGTTCCCCCTGTCCTGGAAGGAGTTTGACATTAGGATCCATAGGAGTGTCTATCGGCCTGCAATCTAACATGTTAGCCTCTTCAAGAATGTCCAATACATACTTCCATTGAGACACAACGATACCACAGTCGGATTGAGCAACTTCTATACCCAAAAAATAATTGAGCAAGCCCAAGTCTTTGGTTTGAAAGTGATGAAAGAGATGTTGCTTCAGTTCATTAATGCCATCCTTATCATCTCCAGTTACAACAATGTCATCTACATAAACAACCAGATAAATGCATTGTCCTTGAGAATTGTGCCTGTAGAAAACAGTATGATCAGATGCACAACGAACCATGCCAAATTCTTGAATGATAGTACTGAATCTTCCAAACCATGCCCAAGGAGATTGCTTTAAGCCATAGAGAGAGCGACGAAGTTTGCAAACTAGATTAGACTCCCCCTGAGCAACAAAACCAGGAGGTTGCTCCATATAGATTTCTTCCTAAAGTTCACCATGGAGAAAGGCATTTTTGATGTGGCAGCCATTGAAAGAAATAGACGAACAGAGGACATCTTGGTCACTGGAGAAAATGTGTCAGTATAGTCTTGACCATAAATTTGAGTGTACCCTTTAGCAACAAGACGGGCCTTGAGACGACCAACCTGACCATCAGAACCAACCTTCACAATGTAAATCCAACGACAATCAACAGGAGATTTACCTGGAGGTAGAGGAACTAACTCCCAAGTATCATTAGCATGAAGTGCAGTCATCTCATCCAACATTGCCTGTTGCCATCTTGGATGTGAAAGAGCCTCTCTAGGCGATTTAGGAATAGGAACAACAGACAGAGAGGAGATAAAGGCACAATATGGTGAAGACAAACGATGATAACTAACAAAATTATAAATAGGATGAGGGCTGCGAGTGGAACGAGCACCTTTTCGAATGGCAATGGGAACTTGATCACTAAGAGTATGGTCCGCAACAGGTGGAGATGCTGGAGCAGGAAGTGAGTCAGCATGGGCCACCGGAGAGACATCGGTAGGAGACTGAGAGCGGCAACGATAAACCTGCAAAGGCATAGAGGGGGTAGGAGACTCGGGTACACTAGTGAAAGTCGGAAAAAAAGAACATGGAAGAGGTAAAACTTCTGTCATGGATTGACATGGAGGAGGAGAAGAAGAGGAAGAGGAAAGATAGAAAGGAGAAGACTCAAAATGTAACATCAGAAGAAAGTTAGTACCGACGAGTGTCTGGAGGGTAACATTTGTAACCTTTTTGAACACGAGAGTAGTCAAGAAAGATGCATTTAATGGATTTTGCTGACAACTTTTCATGTCCAGGAGTCATGTTATGTACAAAGCAAACACATCCAAAGACATGAGGAGTAAGAGCATATAGTGGCTGATCAAGAAATAAAATGGAGTGGGGAACCTGGTTTTGGAGAACAGAAGAGGGCATGCGGTTAACAAGATAGCATGCAGTAATAACTGCATCACCCCAAAAGCGAACAGGAACATTATTATGAAGTAAGAGGGTACGAGTTGTCTCAATTAAATGTTTGTTCTTACGTTCAGCAACTCCATTTTGTTGAGGTGTATCAGCACACGAGGATTGATGAACAATCCCGAGTGAAAGCTGCAGAAAAGTACTCAGGAGCATTGTCACTTCGTAAAACTTGAACATTTGTTTTAAATTGATTTCTAACTTCAGCACAAAAATTCTCAAGCATGGATAACACCTCCGAACGATTTTTCATTAAATACAACCAAGTGCAACGAGAATAGTCATCAATAAAGATTACTAAGTATTGAAAACCAGACACAAACTACACGACTAGGACCCCAAATATCAGAATGAACTAAAGCAAATGGTGACGCAACCCGATTATTCATACGCCTAGGAAGAGATGTTCTAGACTGTTTACCTAATTGACAAGACTCACAATTAAAATTTGATAAAGAAGAAAGACCAGGAACCATCTTCTGAAGCTTGGATAAAGTTGGCTGGCCTAAATGGCTGTGAAGAAGATCAGGAGATGGAGCAGTGGTGCAAGCAACGGACGATGGTGAAAGATGATAAAGGCCTTGTGACTCACGTCTTATGCCAATCACCTGTCCCGTACTGCGATCCTGGATAACAATATAATTATTAGTGAAGGTGAGAGAACCATTTAGGGTACGAGTAAGACGACTCACAAAAATAAGATTAAACGGACAATTAGGAATATACAAAACCGAATCTAAAGGAATTGAAGGTAAAGGTTTTGCACTCCCAACAACTGTAGCAACTTGTTTAGTGCCATTGGCCAAAGTGACAGGTGGCAAGGAGTTGGAGTGCGTAAAGGTAGAAAGTAAAAGAATTACTAGAAATATGACCAGAGGCACCAGAATCAAGGACCCAAGGGCCAAGAGGTGATGAGTGGGTAATACAGGCAGTGGGATTACCAGAATGAGCAACTGAGACAACGGATGAGGATGACTGCTGTGATGCACGGAGCCTCAGATACTCGTCATAATCAACACCAGCGAGTGTGACAGAGCACTGCTGTGGAAGGCCAAGATACTACTCTAAAGGGCCACTAGGATGAGCAGGCTGAGTCTCATCAGTATGAACAAGGTTCACGCGAGGAAGACGACCATGTAACTTATAACACTTGTCTCTAGTATGTCCCAATCTATGGCAATAGGTACACTTAGGGCGAGATGACCGATTGCCTCCACGGTCACCACCCTGTTCCTCCTGAGGATTCCGCTGAAACTGAGAAAAAGCTAATGTAGAACTCTCCCCAGTAAAGGGTCCTGGTGAAGGTACAGATGTCACACGAAGAAGACGGGAAAAGACCTCCTGTAAGGTAGGAATAGTTGCACTAGCAAGAATCTGATCCCTAACAGCAACAAGATCAGGGTGCATAAAGCCAAAGTATAGACCATAAAGAACTTGTCACGTTGTTTCAACTCCTCAGCCACAGTTTTACCAGCAGGTAAAAGTGCATTAAACTCAACCCGAATGGAGGATACCTGACCAACAAAATCAGGAACCGCCATGCCCTCCTGCTTGTGAAGTTGAATCAACTTATCAACAACAGAATACAATCGCTGAATGTCATTGGTATAAAGTGATTTGGCTTGGTTCCACAAGTCATAGCAAGTATCAAAATTAGTGTAGATATTATGAAGGGAAGGATCAATGGACTGCCACAAAAGGGTACACAGTAATGCATCGGCTCTTTCCCAGTTATCCTGATCAATCTTCACATCTTTTAGCTTGGTGGTCAAATGATCCTTAAGGCCTTAGCCCATGCACCATTTCTCAACAGCCTTGGACCATGAAATATAATTAGAGGAACCCACCAATTTTTCTGTTGCAATGGCCGGTGAAGAGGTAAAGGTACCAGAAAAGGTTCCAGACTTCCCTATAGAGGATGGTGATGCCATGTGTGGAAGAAGAAAGCTCTAAAAAAGTGCAAACTTGACTTTTAGAGGCGGAAGTGGGAGAAACAAACCCCAAAAATAGAACAAACACAAAAACAGCCCAAACCAGAAAAGTCAGCAGTGATGGACGGCGGCGGAGGAAAAACTAACCACTGGGTCAGACTCGCCGGAGTGAGGCGAGCAGAACCATGGCAACGGTGAGGACAGACGCGCACCGGAGAGGAGGAGATCTGCTGGAGAGCGAATATGGCGACCGAAGCTTGTGGCGGCGCGTGGAGGCACATGGCGGCGCGGTTCTGGATTCCGTCCGCAGGGATGGGCCGGCGGTGAGGAGACGAACACGGCAGTACCGGCGGTGAGAGCGGAGGCACACCGAAAAAGTCGCCGAAGGAGTCGCCGGAATCTGGATTGAGCTCGCCGGAGAGGACAGCCGCCGGAATCCGAGTTTTAACCCAACCTAGGGTTTTTGGCTCTAGATACCATGTGAAGAATGTTTCTATTTCTCATTAATTGAACTAAGGGGAAAAACAAACTATGCAAATACATGTATATGAGTCATGGGCCTTAGCCTATTGGGCCTGACTAGATAACAAAATAACTAATAAAGAAAAACCTATATACATTAGCAACAAGAAATTGTGAGAAGCTCCAGAGTCCAACAGTATAATATTAGGATCCAATTGCAAGGTATAGGACTTGGGTGCCACATCGGAAGAATGGGATTCCAGTGTAGGGTTTATATTGCCTTGGACTCTCCAACCACAATGACTCGCTTTTGTAGAGTGGTTCTCCCAAGGTTCAAATATCAATTGGTATTAGAGCCTTCAATCATGTCTGTCGACTGCAAACGTGCGACACAAGTAATGACGTTGACATTGTAGTCTTTGCTTGGGACTAGTCAAAGGGATGGTGCATGGTCAGCCCGTGTGGGCGCTAGGGTTTTGGAGCATGGTGGGATGTTATGATCCAATTGCAAGGTATGTGACTTCGGTGCTACATCGGAAGTAAGGGATTCCAGTGTGGGGTTTATGTGGCCTTGGGCTCTCCAATCACAACGAATAGCTTTTGTGGTGTGGTTCTCCCGAGACTAATATCGTACTATTAAATTTTTTCTCAAAATGGTCCCCCATAATTTCATAGACCTCTTCAAAGTAACCCCAGCAACACTGCTTATGTTCAGCTACGTGGTGCTACCTTCCAACCCTTCAACCTCTCCACCTTGGCTACCTTCCTCTTTTGCTTCCTCTTCCACCAAGAGAAGGATATTTAAGTATTTATTTCAACACACGACCCCCAAAAAGAATCGCTCATTGCAACGAAAACAGACTCGTCCTTGCAACTTGTCCTGCATCTCTTCCATCAATTTTTTGAATCCAACGTTCCTCTAATTCTGTGAATGGTATTTCTGTTGGACCCAACAATGTCTGCTCGACCTATGTTTATGGAAGGCGTTACTTGATGCCCTAAACCAGTTCGGGTATCTCCCGTAATTTCTCAAAATGGTCTCCCATAATTACATAGACTTCTTCAAAGTAACCCCAACAACACTATTCATTTCAGCTACGTGGTGCTACCTTCCAACCCTTCAACCTCTCCACATTGGCTACGTTCCTCTTTCGCTTCCTCTTCTTCCCCGAAGAGAAGGATATTTAAGTATTTATTTCAACACACGAGCCAAGAACCACTCATTGCTACGAAAACAGACTCGTCCTCACAGCTTGTTCTGCATCTCTTCCGTCAATTTTTTGAATCCAACGTTCCTCCAATTTCCACCACCAGAGCTTCCTCCAATTCTGTGAATGGTATTTCCATTAGACCTAAAGAGAGAATATCGAAGAATTCATAGAGAAGTTTCACAGAATTTTGTAATTTCATTTATTGCCAAGTAACTGTTACAGAAGGCATTTATATATAGCCTTTGGTAGTTACAGAATCAGTTAGACAATTGTAGAATCAGTTACAAACTCCTAACTGAATATGCTGACTTGGCATATTTAGTTATGCAGATACTTAATACATACACTAGACTTAATACATATACTTGTACTATACTCTAGTAGCCCCCCCTCAAGCTTAAGGTGGTTGCTGCAAGCAGACCACATTGAGTTTGGTTCTAAGTTCAGTGAATTTGGATGAAGACAAGGGTTTGGTCAGTGAGTCTGCAATTTGCTCTGTGCTGGGTACATGAGTAACTTGTAGAGCCTTAGACAGAACTTCCTCTCGAACAAAATGGATGTCAAGCTCCATGTGTTTGGTTCTGGCATGAAGAACTGGGTTGTGAGCGGTGAGGCGCACCGAGGTTGTTGTCAGAATAGTTGAGGGGCGTGAAGGAAACTCCAAGTTCGATGCAGAGATTGGATCCGGATGATTTCAGTAGTGGTATTTGCCATATATGCACTCGGCTTGAGTCTTGGACCTTGCCACTAGAGGCTGCTTTTTGGAACACCAAGAGACTAAATTTGGCCCAAAGAAAATGCAGGAGCCCGAGGTGGACCTCCTGTCATCCGGGTCACTTGCCCAATCAGCATCACAATAGGCATGAATGGTGAAGAGACTAGAAGAACTGGCTGGCTTGAGCAGCAGGTCATAGTGAATAGAGCCTTTGAGGTATCGAAGGATCCTTTTGACTGCATGCCAGTGGGTTTCAAGTGGTTGTGCCATGAACTGGCAGACTTTGTTGACACTAGGCAATGTCAGGCCGAGTGAGAGTAGCATACTGCAGTGCTCCAACAATGGACCTGTAGAGGTGTGGATCTGAGATAGAATCAGTCCCAAAACGAGTGAGTTTGCAATTGCTCACCATAGGTGAGGAGATACCCTTTGAATCAGCCATGTTGGCTTTGCCCAGGAGGTCCCTGATGTATTTGGTTTGGGTGAGCAAGAGTTCACCTGTGTGCAGATGGGTCACTTCAATCCCAAGGAAGTAATCAAGATCCCCCAGCTCTTTGAGTGCAAACTGCATACTGAGTTTATGAATGAGATTCTGTATCAGGGTAGGAGATGGACCAGTGATGATTATATCATCAACATAGACTAGGACATACAGAGAAGAGGAGCCCCTGGAGTAGATAAACAGAGAAGGGTCACATTTGCTAGTGTGAAACCCAAACTGGATGAGTGCAGTAGCTAATCTTTCATACCATGCCCGAGGAGCCTGTTTGAGGCCATAAAGGGCCTTGTGGAGCTTACAAACAAGAGTCTTGTCATCATGTTCAAACCCTGGAGGCTGAGTCATATACACTTCCTCACTCAGAATGCCATTTAGAAAGGCATTATTCACATCAATCTGCTTGATAGGCCATTTAAAGGTGAGTGCCAAGGTGAGAATAACCCGAATTGTCACTGGTTTCACTACAGGTGAGAATGTTTCATGGAAATCAAAACCATGTTGCTGGTGGAAGCCCTTGGCAACCAGCCGAGCCTTAAATTTGTTAATAGTGCCATCAGGGTTTTCCTTAACCCGAAAAACCCACTTACAGCCAATAGCAGTCCTATTGGGGGGAAGAGGAACCAGGGACCAGGTGTGGTTCTTTAGAAGAGCTGTATGTTCTTCTTTCATGGCAGTAAGCCACTGAGGATGGGAAAGGGCCTCTTTGACAGACTGAGGCTCAACATGACTTAAGAACAATCTTGGTGGTAGAAGGCCAGTTTTGGACCTAGTAAGCATAGGATGAGTGTTCACAGGAAGATTAGGGGGCAATGGTGATGAGGTTGAACTAGTCTGAGGGTTAAGAGATGGGGAAGAAGAGATGGCAGGTGAAGTTGGAGATGTGTTATCAGGCTGACTCGGCATAGGGCTGAGGTTAGGTGAGACAGAGGAGGCAGGGGCAAGTGAAGATGGACTAGAATGGGTATGCTGACTTGACTGAGGACTCAATAGATGTGAGGAAGAAGAGGGAGGTTCAGATGAAGGGGAACCTGAACCAGAAGGGGGTTGAGAGGAGGGAGGATGTCGGTTTAAGGGAGTGGCATTGAGAGGTGGGTAGACAGGGACAGGTATAGAAGCTGGGAAAGTTGTGGATGACTCGGGTATATTAGGAGCAGAGGGGAACAATTTTGGGTAGGGAAATATACACTCATTGAATAAGACATCTTTTGAAATAAAAATACGACCAGTAGAATCTAAGCATTTGTGTCCTTTGTGTGGAGGAGATAGGCCAAGATAAATGCATTCGGAGGACCGGAATTGCACCTTGTGCTGATTGTAAGGTCTCAAGAATGGAAAACAAGCACAACCAAAAATCCTGAGACTTGAGTAGTCTGGAATAGTACCAAACAAAGCATGAAAGGGAGAGGAATGAGACTTGAGTGCTGCAGTGGGCAGTCTATTGATTAGGTAAACAGCTTGAGTGAAGCTGTGGTCCCAAAATTTAAGAGGCATGGAGGCATGAGAAAGTAGACTAAGTCCCATTTCAACAATTTGTCTGTGCTTGCGCTCCACTGTCCCATTCTGATGGGATGTGTGGGGACAAGTGAGTCTATGAATGATACCTAGATCTGCTAGATATTTGGAGAAGGGTCTGAATTCTCCTCCCCAATTAGTTTGTACAGCCTTGATTTGGGCTGAAAACTGAGTGGAGATAAGGGTTGAAAACAGTTTGAAAGCATTTAAGGCATCTGATTTTTGTTTTAGAAAATATAGCCATGTAAAGCGAGTGTGTGCATCCACAAAAGTGATGTAATAGGTGTAACCACCATGGGATTGGTAAGGAGATGGACCCCAGAGGTCATTGTGTATTAGTTCAAACGGAGTGGGATGAATGGAAGTAGAGGGTGAAGCATATAATCGATGAGATTTTCCCAGGCAACAAGCAGTGCAAAATTGAAAATCAGTTTTATTCAATGAGGGTATATTACAAAGTTGTAGAACAGATTTAACAGCATTGGTATGCGCATGTCCTAATCTATAGTGCCATGTGGCAAATGTAGTTGTTACAGCAGGTAAAGTAGAAGAAGACTTAGCTAAGGGCTCAGTAGGAGCTGGATTGCCAAGAGTGTGTTGAAAACAGGAGGAGGAGGAAGGCTCCTTGAGAATGTTGATGTTGTCAAAGCTATATAGCCCATCACCTCCAAGTGAGCCTTCGAGAAGAACTTGGTTAGAACCCTGAGATTTCACATAACAGGAAAAAGGGTGAAACTCAAAATAGACATTATTGTCTCGAGCAAACTTGGAGACAGAGACCAGGTTCTTAGTTATTTTAGGGACAAGTAATAGATTACTCAGGGTGAAAATGATATGGGGATGGGAGGGAGAGGAGAATTTAGATGAACCTACGGAGTCAATGGAGGGACCTTGACCATTTCCCATAAGAACTTGGTCCTGGCTTGTGAAGGGACTGCTACGACTGAGGTTATTGAGATCTGCTGTTAGATGATGAGAGGCTCCTGAGTCAGGGAACCATGACTGATTATCAAATGGTCTCTGCAGCACCTCTTGAGTGTTAGGAACAAACTGAGGTTGTTGCATCACTAGATTGGCACTGGGCTGGGATTGCTGTCGTGCAGAGGAACTGTTAAAACTCTGCCTGAAACCTTGAAATTGAGGACCATAACCATGCTCAGAAGACCCTGAATTCTGGAATTGACTGGGTTCTTGAAATTGATTACGGTTCTGCTTCTGACTTTGAGGAAAATTAGATTGGAGTGGAGCTCTTTGGGGTGGTACAAAGGTTTGGTCAAACCTATACCAACAGCTGTAGGCATCATGACCGTATTTGTCACATAGCTGACAGGTAGGTTTTGGACCACCACGCCCACGCCCACGCCCACGACCTCCTCGACCGCGATCTCCACTATTGAAATCATCGCGATGCTGTTGAAAAGTCGAAGAGGAGGACGAGTGAGGGAGAGTCGATGCTTGAGCCACATTAACAGTGATCGATGGCGAGGGTAGTTCTTGTCGGAATTTCTCGAATTGAGCATCTTGCATCAACAGGAGAGCTTCTATGTCATCAATCGAGGTTTGATCTGGTCTAGCATAGATCATCATGACAAAATTGTTGTATTCTTCCGGAAGGCCTTCAAGAACAGTGTCGATATGGTCTAGATCAATGACGGAATCTCCAAGAGCTTGCAGAGACTCAATTAGGGCACGAATTCGAAGGAGATACTCAGAAATCGAACGAGATCCCTTCTTTGTATTTTTGAGCTCCGATCTGAACTGACGAACTTTCATTCGAACATGAGCTTGGAACTGCTTATGAATCTTTTCCCAAACTTGCCAAGAGTGTTTGCAGCCGATGAATCGAGGCAAGATCGAGGGAGAGAGAGAACTGAGGAGCCACGTAAATAGCATTTGGTCTTGAACAATCCATAGCTGATAGGCTTCCGATTCAATTCCTAGGGCTTGATTTGCCTCTGTTGTGAATTGAGGAGGAATCACAGGATTTACAACATACCGATGCAATTTGTGTGCGATGATGACAGCTTCAATTTGCTGTTTCCACAGTAGGTAATTTTGATCATCAAGTTTGATCGATATCGAAGGATTGAAGCTCGCTGGCGCCTGAGAGTTCACCGAAGCGCCATTGTTGTTGATGAAAGGATTTGTTGCAGCCATGGAAGAATCGATTGAAACCGAAGAATAGAGAAAATGACGAAGAAGAATGAAGGAGAGAGTCTAGGCCCAGAATTTGGCTCTAGATACCATAAAGAGAGAATATCGAAGAATTCATAGAGAAGTTTCACAGAATTTTGTTATTTCATTTATTGCCAAGTAACTGTTACAGAAGGCATTTATATATAGCCTTTGGTAGTTACAGAATCAGTTAGACAATTGTAGAATCAGTTACAAACTCCTAACTGAATATGCTGACTTGGCATATTCAGTTATGCAGATACTTAATACATACACTAGACTTAATACATATACTTGTACTATACTCTAGTAGGACCCAACAATGTCCGCACGACCTATGTTTATGGAAGGCGTTACTTGATGCCCTAAACCAGTTAGGGTATCTCATGTGGCCTCTCCCCCTTCATACGCATTAGAGATTCTAGCCCAATGATCCCCAAAGTGGGTCAATGAGAAATGGATCCAGTCCATTCGGGTGCTACCTCTCCAACTCGGTCCAAGACCCAATTTCTATCCTCCACTCCCTGCGCCAGCTTTAAGTTGCCCGAACTGTGAAATCTCACTTTCGCTCGTACTTCATCCTTGAGCCCAGTCATGATGGCCCCTTTCAACACCGAACATCAGCATGTCAAAGTGGTGTTGAAATTAGCTCAAATTGCTCCCAAGTCCCGACATTCTCCCACCATCTTGGTTTGTCACAAGCTCATCAACATTTTATAAGGGTTTTCGGAGGAGGAATTTTGGAACCAACCCAACAATGAGTGTTTGAAAGTGTGCCACGATTATCGCTCCATTTGTGTATCCGACCATTGGAACCGATTCAATGCCTTGCCCTCTAAACATACAGATGATGCCAGCACCTTCAATTCATCCGAAATCCGGTTGATCTCTAAAAACCGCTCAACGCGATATATCCATCCATATAGATCATCACCAGTAAGTAAGGCGCCTCGAGACTCCTCATTCTTTCCGCCCTCTTATCCACTTCTCTTTCTCTATTCCCCGCTCTATTACTTCCGATCCCTTTCATCATCCCTAAGATTCTCCACATTCCTCGTTAAATGGACCGGTCCAGCCTTTAATGCTTGCATCATTTCTTCCATCGATTTTCGATGTGTTTCTTGCCAATGTTCATCTTCTCCATTCCAAAACTTCGACTCTCCTTTCATCCTGGATAACATTAAGCTCCCAGGATCGAGAGCTCTGATACCAAATGATTGGAGCTGAAATTCTCTGGATATTATTTATTTGACAAAGGGACCAATGCTCCTTACAACAGAGGTTAGTCCTCCGGAAAAAAAAAAGAACAACACTAAGATATAGTTATCAATCCCGGATAGTGGCCGACCCCCGAAATTGCTATAGCAGGATAGCAGGAGCGGGATGGCCGCTATTGCAATGTATATATATACAAGCTAAAAAATTAGATATACACTTATGTAAATGCTAAAACATGACAGACTACCCAAAATTGCATACACAAACTCATAATTAATAATCTTCATGTCAATAATAACAAAGTAAAAAAACTATTGAATATGAAGGAGCTAAAGGTGAAAATTATTTAACCTTGGTCCGAAAAACCAACAATACCCCCAAATATGACCATTAGATGCCCATTTGAGGAGGGGTACAGATGAGTTCTTAACACATTTTCTTTTAGCGGTCGCTATTGCCGCTATTTCCCGCTATAGCAGCCGCTATCAGAAAACGCTACGCCATTCGAGAACCATAGCAGCCAAGGGCTGATCCGCTACACCGCTATTAACTACATAGAAGATAGCAAAAAGAAAAGAAGATCGGTCACACATGTGCCACCACCAAGCCAAAGGCCAACCCCGACCTATAATGGTTTGTCCATAACCCCTATTGTGCCCCCCCCCCCCCCAAAACCCAAACCCAACTGTATGGCGACCGCATCTCTCTACAGTCACAAAGTGATTGTCGAGTATCCTGATCCCCTATGTATTTTTGCTCCCCTTCCCCCAATGATTACTGAATCTCCCTTTGTGAGAAAAAGAGCAAAACAGCAGAGTTCTATTACTAGCACTTCGAAACAGAGAGAAAAGAATAGGGAAAGAATGACTTTTTTATTGAAAAGAATGAAAAGTAGAGTACAAAATGTATCCAAAGGAGCACTCTCCTTTCGCACTAGGGAAAAACCCAGTCAAAGCTATCTTATTACAACACATGCCTTATTTTATAGGCAAAATCCTAATCAACTTCTAATCCTACTAACTGAATTAGTTTTTAACCACCTACTAATTGTTTCTGACTAACTCCTAACTAAATCCTAACAATACCACCCTCCTCAGAAACCTTGTCCTCAAGGTTGTAGACTAGGAATTAATCTCGGACGATGAAGATGTCCTTAAGGTTTAGTCACCCCACGTCGTGGTTGCTATCTTTCTCAGACTCCATGCTCGTAATCACCCCTTCCCTATTAACTGGTTCATCTTCTGCCAGAATGATGACCCGTAAGCTCTTTTCTGGACATCTATGTCCTGGACCAAAAGCCATCTCCACTGATAACAACGCCCCTCCTCCCCCCTCTTCACATATTCTTGGTAAGGGGGGGTTCTCGTACCTCTGCTTCTTTGCCCTGCGATGCCGCTCTCCCCTGGTTTCGTCATAGAGGTCACCTTACTTCCTCCTTGTGAATTCTCTGACCCATTCTAACTTGTGACACAATTCCTCCTCCCCCTTGTTACCGGAATCCGGTACCCAAGTTTCGAACTTGGGAGCCACCATCTCTTCGGACCTCCGTCATTGCTTCTTCAATGTCGCAGGCCACTTCCATGGCTCGGGTGAGGTCTTTTGGGTCATGGGGTAGAACCTGACCTCTGATATCTTGACACAAACCCGCCAAGAAGTACCCAAGCAACCGATCTTACAAAGTAGTTGCCGATTGAGCCACCAAAAGTTCGAAATGGACATAGTCCTCCACACTTCCAGTTTGCCTTAGAGATGCTAATCTCTCATACACAATACCACGGCCATTTCTTTCGAATCTCCGTATCAGCACTGTGGTGAACTCTCCCAAGATTGGTTCTGCGATTTCTGACGCCAAAACTGGAACCAATGGACAGGGTTCCCCTCCATGCTAATGAAAGCCAACCTCAGCTTCTTCGAAGGTTTCACTTGCTGCACTTCGAAAAACTCTGCCCTAGCCACCCAACCTAGTGGGGCACTCCCTTCGTAGGTAGGCAACTCCACCTTCTTCATCCAAGAATGAGGCGTTTTCACGTCGTCGTCGATTCCGCCGCCCTCGGCTTCCTCCTCTATCACCTTCTTGCCATTGGTTTCTTCTTCATCGATAGTAATACCCTGTTTCTGCATCCATTTGGCCAACAATTCTTATATTTCACCCACGTCTTCCATGCTCTTCTTGATTTCAGCTATATGGGCCCCGTGTTTGCTGGTCACTTTCTTCAAGAACTCAACAGAGGATTCCAAAGCTACGAACCTTGCTTCAACCTTCTCCATCGCTCCTCAGTTAGGAATCAGCAGGTCGGACCAAATTTGTTAGGAACCTTTGTGAGAAAAAGAGCAAAACAGCAGAATTCTACTGCTAGCATTTCAAAACAGAGAGAAAAGAATAGGGAAAGAATGAAAGAATGACTTATTTATTGAAAAGAATGAAAAGAATAGTACAAATGTACCCAAAGGAGCACTCTCCTTTTGCACTAGGGAAAAACCCGGTCAAAGCTATCTTATTACAACACATGCCTTATTACACTTTAGAAATATTATTTATAGGCAAATTCCTAATCAACTTCTAATCCTACTAACTGAATCAGTTTTTAACCACCTACTAACTGTTTCTAACTAACTCCTAACTAAGTCCTAACACTGCCCCACTCATCTTATATGCTACCAGTCCATTCTGTTTTACTTTTCCCTCTCTCCTCTAACAGATTCCTCCACCTCCTTACCCTTAGTATCATCCTTTTTTCTCCTATCATAAACACAGAGGCCTACGTTATTAGACCCATCCTCCCTTCTCCTATACACGTGTCAGTTGTCTATCAATATCATATATCCCTTCATAGTGGTATCACAGCAAAAAACTGAAAAGCACTTTCTTCAAACACAATGCATTTTTTACTCAAAGTGCATGCATGCACACACACACACACACACACACACACACAGAGAGAGAGAGAGAGAGAGAGAGAGATGCCATCTATCAAAAATGAAGAAAGACAGTAAGCAAAAAAGACTTCAAGGGAAGAAATTTCAGTCAGATAAAAATAAAATTGTGTACTCCAAATAATTACAAGAAAGTGTAATGTATACCTACCAAGATTGTGGAGCTAAGCGATCAGTTGATATCAGTTCCTGTGCCAGGTAACTCAATTTCATATCTTCCTGTAAATGCTGCACCAGATATGAATTAATCTTTTGGTCAAGCAGTAAACTTGCAGGTATACCTTTGATGTTTTAAACTTGAAGTGGGAGCAGGATATTAGAGAAATACGTGGACATAGTGTTAAAAAAGTTATTGCTACACGTCAATGTTCATGGTTCTTTTTGTGTTTTGAAGATGACAACCATAAAACAAAGGAATATTTTTATATAAATAAATTGCAGCATCAGAGAAATCTTAGCCTAAAACATATTCGAGGAGCAATTTTAGGCTAGGAGCCTACAACAAAGACAAAAAGAAGACATTATCAGTGAAGAGAATATTCTTCTATTAAGAGACTTTACCGGTTGAAACAACCCAAAGGTAACAGAGAAAGAGAGATAATTAGTTTTTTCATTTGATAAATAAAGAAATACTCACAAAAAACCAAAACACCTAGAAACTAAGTGTAAGAGCCATACAACACCACTAAAAAACCCATGTGCAGAACACCAACGGGATGCTAAAGGAGTCGCCCTATCCCAAACGAAATATAGAGACGAAAAGGAGTCATTGAAAATTCTATTGTTCCTTTCCAACCAAATACACCAAAAAACAGCAAAAATAGAGCACTGCAACAGAATTTTGGCATCTTTACGTGTGCCAAAACCTCAAAATTTAGTAAGGAGAAAAGTATGCAAGTCCATAGGGCAGATACATGACTCTTCAAATATCCAAACAATCTATTCCAAAGTACTTTTGCCGCTGAACAATGTAAAACTTAAAAAGAGAGACAAACAGTTTGAATTTTGCAGAGAAGAAAATATATGTTGACTCACATAAAGAACTGTTGAGTATATATCCATTCCTTCTAAATTATAAGGTGTAATCTGACGAGCAAGACTGAAGGCTCGATCAGCTTCTAAATAGTCAACTAATTCAAAGTATGCTTTTCCAACCTGCATTAAAACATTTTCAAGTATAATGACAAATAGTTAGAGAGACGCACCTGTAAGAATCTCTACCACAGGAACCACCAAAGAGTACAATGGCATATAAATGAACTAGCTTTTACAGTCAGAAGATCCTCATATTGAATTTGGACAGGTTAGCCATAAAAATAAGTCAATTTAAAACCTCTAGAATTGTAGGAATATGAAAATTAAGAGGATGCCAAATTGATTGAATGAACAAAACAAATTTGGCCCCGAGTTTATTTCATCTAAAGGCTTTAATGATGACTTCAAGTTACAAAAAATCACAAATTCGACATAATATTTGCAATCTTACAAATATCAAATAACTCTAATCCCAATTAGAACTGTCGGTGAACAAATTGTTTGGATTAAGGTGAAAATTACTCATAATAAAGACAATTGAAGGAAGACAGCAAAAGAAAATGAAGCAGGAAAAGGAAAACTTGATCACATCAACAAAGGGTTTAAATACAGGACAATTTGCAGGAAGCACTGAATATCACTCAGAAAAGAACATAAAATCTAGTAGATGCAATCAAAGTGTGGAGATGCACTACTGCAACTTCCTCAACTGAGCATGCTAAAAGTGGAAGAGAAGGCCTTCTTATAAAAACACATTATTTCACACATTTGTTACTATCTCTTTCCACCTCCAAGTCCACCCCAATTTTCACTTCCCCTTACTTCCATCAGCTCAGCTTCTGTTTTGAGCTTGGTCATCAATCATAAACAATAGTACAACCTCCTTATACCCATTAAAGGATATCATGTGGCCCAGGAGAAAACAAATGGTACAGATTCACTGCTCCTTGTTCTATGATTCTCTCCCACTTTCTTATTGTCAAAGACCAACCCTCCAAAAAAGCTTAAGCAGATGAAAGCCCACCAACGATTTTATATCACTAACAGTCCCCTCAGGCAAGGGCTCTCCAGGATTAAAGTGGACCAAGCTCAGGCCAAATTTACCTTCTGCGGGAAATTAACTTAGGCTTTGACATCATGTCAAAGACCAACTTGCTTAAAAGCATAAGTTGTATATCTCTATCACTTGAAAAAACAACTATGACTAAAACAATAAATATCTTAAAAATAAAGTCACTTTAGGTTATATAGATAATATTTTTTGATCTTTGACTGGGTATCCCCACAACAAAAGCTGTGAGACTAGCCCTCGGCCAGGTGGTGGTTAGGCAAAGCCCTTCTCAAAGTGGCGACTCCAAGATTCGAACCCCTGAGATTGCAGGTAAAGTTCACCCGGAGGTACAGTTAACTGCCACTGCGATTACTTTTGAGAGGATACATAGATAATATGATTACTAGAGATATTGCTTCTTTTATACCTTTCCAATTTAACTTATTCAAGATGGGAAATTATAAGTCTGATCCAGGGTACAACCATTGATCAGACTTATAATTTCCCATCTTGAACTAATGAAGTTCATTAGGGAAAAAATATATTTACAAATATTGCTATCTACTTACTGTTAGGCATCCAAATTTTCTTCTAAGGTGAAGTCTTTTGATTGGATAGTGGTAATTAGAAGGATAAACAAATAAGATATTTCAGATTTGTAGGCCTTACAGTGTTCTTTCACCTGATATTTGATGTACTTGCAGAAACAGAACTGGTTCAAAAACAGCAGACCATTTTTTGGAGGGGATCTTAGCAACCCCTGGGTGGGAGTGCCCTACTTCGAGGTCCTTTTGGGCAGTGTTGTTAAATGGCCGCCATGGCGGATTTTATGCCAGCCACCATAGGCTGCTCCAATTATATCCGCCATAGGCTGCGACGTCGTATATATATGGCGGACTTTTGGCTGGCCGCCATAATCCGCCATCTGCCATTGATAACAATGCTTTTGGGGTAATATGCAGTTTATACTGTCTTTTGGGGTTGGTTGCAGTTGAATGTTTGCATCCTTAAGGTTATCCCTTTATCCCTAAGGACAAAACTTAGGTGGAATTCTCTAGGTGCTGTTTTCCAATGAGAAGAACATGTGTAACAGCTAATCAACGAAAATATAACATGTGCAATAGCTGTTACACATGTCCTGTTATCATTGGAAAATAGCACCACAAGCACCTAGAGAACAACCCTATCCCTGAACATGATATGGGATAGGAATAAGATTATGTTTATGGCTTCTAGCAAGTGTTCTTCTCATGGCTCTTTCAATGGAGTTGCTGTTTGGGATATACAAAGATAAGTTTTTTCTTGTTCCTTAAAGGGTGTTTGGGACAACTTATTAGGGAAAGTCTTTTTTCTAAAAAAACAGTTTCGAAATTGATCTAACATATTTGGCATATTAGCTTAAAGTATAAAAAAGTTATTTTATAGAAAAAAAGTAGTTTTCAGAAAAGCTAAAAGTTTGAAGCTTATATGAGAAAAGCTTTTGATTATTTTGAAATCAATCATATTTTCCCATTTTATCTCTATATAACTAACTATTAAACAAATATTATTAGTCTATACAAACAACTTTTAACCTTTTTTTTGTAATTTACTATATAAAAGTGATTTTTTTACACCATCCAAACCAAATTATCTTAAAATCACTTTTCAGCAAACATGCCCAGACAAAAACAAATTCTGATTATAATCTATTATCACAATAATCGATTATTGACATAATCTATTTTTCACAGCTGTCCCAAACACACTCCTATTGCACTCTTTTTTTTTTATCTCTTGTGGAGGATATCTTATCTTCCCCTTAGTCAAAATTTTCTACTTCTCTCTCTAAAAAAATGTTATTTTCATGTATATGAAGTCTTTTTGCCCGTGGTTCTAACTTCAAATAAAAAATGCACTGCCACTCAAGCCATTATATAACTGTAATCCTTGACTATATTTGCAACTTATTTTAATGAATACTCCATAAGATTCAAGAAACTCACAACTTTTACAACTTCGGATGAGACTATAAATACTAGAAATAAAAGAAGTACATAAAGTGACAAACTGAAGGAAGTAACTGCAATCAAGGGAAAGCATTCTCAATTTTCTGGGTACAGCAAACAAATAACATCAGAATATATCATCATAATCCTGAATGTAGTATATTTCTAAGTCAATGCCAATGCACCAAAAATTCATAAGAAAGACCAGACAAGGCAACTTGAGCCACCAAAATTACCTGACAAAGAACCCAGCCAGTATTGTAATGCCCATGTGGAAGTTTCAGATAGGTATCCAGTGCATCCTGTTCCACCAATAAACAGATTTTAGAAAACAAAATGCAACTGGAGGCAAGGTATTTTCCTCATTTTATTTCTTTTTCATATCACTAATAACAATACATTAATAATTCATAATTCACAATATATAATATCTGGATATCTCCAGAAATTATTAATACCTGGCACCTATACAAGCAGGCAAGTCTATATCCTTCACCTAGTACTCTTAGAAGGGACAGTATTTCGGAAGCACCAGTGATCACTTTGGAACCACTCATTACTAGCCCACCAATGGGAAACGTTGCTGCTTCTTGTTCACAAGATTTAGCTTCAATGGCATGAGATGACCAAGAAGTTGTTGATTTAATATTTAAACGAGAATCATCTTGAAGATCATTATGAATCCCTAAAAATAAAAAAATGCGACCTCATTAAGTATT
Organism: Sophora flavescens; assembly: GCA_030762895.1. Lineage (NCBI taxonomy): Eukaryota > Viridiplantae > Streptophyta > Magnoliopsida > Fabales > Fabaceae > Sophora > Sophora flavescens. The sequence goes on along the minus strand of CM061062.1, from coordinate 37,116,396 downwards.
CATATGGAAAAAAAAAATCAACTTTAGAAAGAAAATTTGTAAACCATAATCATTAATGGATATGCAAACCCTTCAGCTTATTAGGCTACCAACAGACAGTAGATTAACATTCTATCTGGCATTACCAAATTAAACAAACAGATACCACACGAGCCAGCAAGACCATTGATGATTTGAATTTTGCTTCTGATAATATCTTCAGAAAGGCAATAGCATAGAAGACAATAGACAAAAGAAATCTAACATCGTCAGCTGGGATGCAACTTGCACAAGTAAATGAATGACTTAACTAGGAGTGCACCAACATAATAGTATTTAAGAAGGGAAACACTTCCTTACGTCAAGAATAAATTGATACAATAAAGTAGTCGCATAAAGTCTCATCACCTTCATCAATGTTTTCATTGGCCCATGACTGTCCCTTACGAGTCATGGTACGAAATGCCATAGGGCTAAGCTTTGAAACCCCAAGATGCTTAGAAGAGTTACTAGTTCCATTTCCAGATAAAACTGCTGCACTAGCATTTGCATTTATACTTGCTTCACTCGAGAGTCTTGTACTACGTCGAGGACCAGAATCAGAAAATAATCTACCAGAAATCTGGACCAATATATTTAACAGAAAAAGGAATGGTGAAAAGTGAGAAAATATAATATCATGTAATCTATAAAAGTCAAGCATTCAATCCAGTGTACACATTATTGCAATCATGCAAAAATCCATCAAAATACCCTGTTACTCAACAAAATAAATGGTCAGCTAAATCACGTCACAATACGGAAAATATATTTAGAAGTTCTACTTACAATACATGGCCCTATATAAAGCCACCTATTAAGTAAAAATCCACAAAGAACAGAATGCAAAATAAATGATAGCCGAGCTGAGATGCCAAGGATATGCAAAGAATTAAGGAAATTAAGAAAATATATTACAACTACATACATGATTGTGTTGATGTTAGGTGGTTGCCTGAAAGCAATTCACTGTATGGCTCGAGTATAGTGTCAAATGAGCCAGAGCAGCTGCATCAGTGCTTCAGTGTAGTGGAAAATAAGCCAGGCTTCCAACATTTTTGTGAACAAGTATGGGTAAAGAAGCTAGTTCACGAGAGTCTGATTCATTTTGGAACTTGGAATATTGACATACTTCCAAGTAAATCGATGGATCATATCAGTGTTATTGATTGCGGATGGCGGATCATAGCGGAAAGGCAAAAATCCGCCATTTTAGGCCACCATAAAACGCCATTGCGGCCATGGCACCGCCATCCTTCACATATTGGCCATAGCGGTTGGCAAAAAATCCACCACCGCAATCTGCCATGGCCGCTTTTTGATAACACTGGATCATATCACTGAAGTTTATACTAAAACAAGATACTTTTAATGTTATCAGAGCGAATGCACCACAAGTAGGGTTAGACTACAATATAAGATAAAATTTTGGGAGGAATTAGAAGGTTTAGTTCAGGAAATACCACCAGGAAAAAAGACTTTTCTAAGGGGCAATCTAAATGGTCATGTGGGGAGCGAATGTAGGGGATGTGGGGTTTGCACCGGCTACGGTCTAGGGGAAGCTAATGCAGAGGGAAAAGCTATTTTAGATTTTTCGGTAGCTTTCAGTTTTACAATAGCTAAACTTGTTTTAGGAAGCGAGGAGTATCTTATCACATACAAAAATCGGGCTTTTTGCACTCAAGTTGATTTCCATTTTTATAAGGAAATTGGACAGAAAGCTTTGCATGAATTGCAAAGTCTTCCTTGGAGAGAGCATAACTACCCGACACAAGGTTTTGGTTATGTATGCATCAGTTAAGTTGAGAGTAAAGAGAAATTGCCAAGTTAAGGTCCAAAGGATCAAGTGGTGACAACTAAAGGGAGGAAAACAAATTATCTTTTCGAGGAGAATTTTGGAGGAAGAGATTTGGGAGGCACAAGGGAGTGCTAAAATACGTGCAATGAAATGGTTAACTGGATTATGAAGGTAGCAAAAGAGAAACTGATGGAATCAAGAAGCTTCGAACCTAAAGATAAAAAAATTTGGCAGTTTTCATATGCAATTGTGCAACACAAGGTTAAAATTGAAAGGGAGTGTTATAACGCATGGCAATTGTGCAAAATGAAGAGAATTGAGAAAAATATAAGATAGCTACAAAAGATAGTAAGAAGACATTGAGCGAGGCGAAAGCTAAAGCACCCGACGGACTATACCGATCTTTAGGCACCAATGACAAGGAAAGGAATATTTACAGGGCTAGGTAGGAAAAGGAACACAAAAGAGTTGGACCAGGTGAAATGCATTGAATATGAAAAAAGGGGAAGTCTTGTTAGTTAATGAGATACATAGGACATTATTAGACTCCAATATTTTAAACACCAGAGAGAAGGTTGGACCAGACAATATACATATTGATAAAGAAAAGACCTCGGACAAAAAAAGGTATAAGTTGGCTCACAAAGTTGTTTAACGAGATATTAAGGTCTAAGAAAATTCCAGATGAATGAAGGAGACTCACTATAATCCCTATTTATAAGAACAAAGATGAGTTCAATAGGTATATTTTGATGCCCATAAGTCATGAACATATGAAAACAAAATTAATGCCCAATAATGGTGTCAAAATAAATTTTGGCATCCCTGAAATGAAACGCCCAGCAGCACACCGATCGTCGCTATATCTACCGCTATTGTGGCCACATCCACCATGACGTTGAAATGCTTCGTGACATTTCCAAGATCGCAGCCACAAGCGGCTCCACTGCAATAGCACCGCTATCGCGTGCTATTGATAACTATGTGAGAACCAGTGCCAACATGAATTTCGATTAGTAAATTTTGATGCCCATAAAGTCATTACTATGGAAGAAAAATTATTATCCAATAATGGTGTCAGAATAAATTTTGGCATTCCTAAAATAAAAGGCCCAACAACACGCAAATTGTCGCTATTTCTAGCATTATCGCGGCCGCGGCCGCCATGACATTGAAATGCTCCGCGACACTTCCAAGATAGCAGCCACAGACCGCTCCGCTGCAATAGCGCCACTGTTGCGCACTACTGATAACTATGTGAGAACCAATGGCAATATGAATTCAATAGGTAAATTTTGATGCTCATAAAGTCGTGACTATATGGAAACAAAATTAATGTCCAATAATGGTGTCAGAATAAATTTGGGCTTCTTAAAATGAAAGGCCCAGTAGTGCGTGAATCGTTGCTATTTCTACCACTTTCGCGGCCGCGACCACCTTGATGCTGAAACGCTCCATGACGCTTTCAAGATAGTGGCCACAGGCCGCTCCGCTGCAATAGCACCGCTATCAAAAACTATGTGAGAACCAATTGCAACATGAATTCAACAGTTAAATGTTGATGCCATAAAGTCATGATTATATGGAAACAAAATTAATTCCAATAATGGTGTCAGAATAAATTTTGTCTTTCCTAAAATGAAAGGCCCATTCTACTCAATGCTTGATTCAAGACGGCAGTATTCATGTTAGCAACAAATTTGAATTTTGAATAAATCAACACCGATTCTGCCCAAAGAAAAATGCATCCAAAAATGGCATGGTACTTTAGATTAAGCCACTCAATCAAATCTAAGTCTATATACAGAGATAATGCAAGATAAAGTGACATGATTATTAGTGATGCAGAGGGAAACAAAACAACAGAATCAACCTTTCGTAACTTTCCTTCACCCACAAACTTTCTTCGAGGAGCTTGAATAGTAGAGTTCACTGTTGACTTAGGAGAACTGTCAGCACTAAGAGTACTTAGATTTGGGCCATTTGGCAGCACATTCCTACACAGAGGGGGTGGAGCAACACTTGACAACTGAAAAAGAAAACAGAACATGTTAACCAGTTGAAAAGAAAAATGTACATCAAACACACATCCCTTTGATCAAGGATACCACATTATCATTTAAGGAAAAAACAGGTCACCTTTACATATACTTCCGAACCCTGCAGACCATATTCAAATTTATTATTATAGAAACTACTAATCCTGCTGACCGAATTCAAATTTATAGAATCTATTATTTGGTCTACATTTTAGCTTCCCACAATTTTTTAAAAAGGATTAATAGGCATACACAATAAAATTACATAAAAATACCTGTGTGGCTATTGGAGAAGGGGTGTTATAAAATGATATATTAGATGGACCACTACTAATAGGTTGAGCAGCAGTTCCTCCTATCATGGATGCTCCGTGATGATTTCCAGCAATATCCTTTAGGCCTTGCATTTGTCTCAGTTGCCTTGGACTTACATCTTCAGAGATGCAGTGTCTAGCAGAAACTACATGACAATCCTCAACTGATGAATGCAGGCTTGGAGAGGTTGTGCAATTTAGGTACTGCTTTTGTAAGGAAAGAGCAGCTGCTTCACCAAAAACTACAGTTGCTTCTTCAGCAGCACCTTCATAAACAGTTCAATGATAATCATGACTAGTTGACTACATAATGATAACAACATAATGAATGAAAGAAACAAATACTACTTACATTTATTTTAAAAAATGAAACAACCATTTAAATATACTAAGTCTAGTTTTGCATTGCTTTCTTGGCTTACTTCTTTCTATTAATATGGCAATTTCAATATCTGATAGAGCCATAGGCATTTTGGAAAAAACAAGCCCTTTTCTGGTGCTTATTACAGTTATGTTTTGTAAGCCATCGCCAATTCCCAAGTTAAGTTCAAACCACAACAAACTTATGCCTAAAGTTCAGTCACTGAAACAAAATGATTGAACAGTATGTGCATTATTCTGATATCAAACAAGGTTTAACATGTTTCCTTTGCTTTAAGCATCTTGCTTAATCAAAGCTAAAAATAAGGCCATCCATATGGGAACCACACAACTTAACAACTTAGCAAGCAGCCCCTAAAACTACTCAACTAGGTTTCTCCAATTAGTTCATCAAATATGCCTGGGTTTCCTTGAGAATCAAGTGAATTCATCGCACAAACCTAATATGCACAACTCCTCATATGCAGCCCACATTAGAGGATCCGTTGAAAGTGCCTGCTTAAAATGATGTATAGCATTTTTCCTTCTATCGGTGTACCTAAAAAGAAAAATAATAATTAAAGGGAAAATAGAACGAATAATATGGATCTGAAATAGCATGAAGTAAATTACAAGTTAAAGCAAAGACAGATATCTAAAGATAATGGAAATCAATCCCAGGTACACAGAAGACCAAATCTCCACAAAGCAAAAATACCAAATACTTGATGGGAATCAACCACCAAATGACAACCAAGCCTAAGAGGGAGGGTGCACGTGGTAGTACAAGAGAATTGGAAAAAGGGATGTGCAAAAGTCTTGAATAATACCAATCCAAACATTTTTTAGCTCTTAGCTAAAATAGATTCTATAGAAGTCGTTAAAAAAATTCAAGAGTTGAAACCACACCTTATTGTTTAATAAAAGTGTGTCAACAGCATGTCTTATGCAATTTTCTACAGATACTTCTTTGTAGTTGTCCATCCTTTTGTAGCAAAGAATACAGTTTAGCCACACACACAAAAAAAAAAAAAAACAGCAATTTTTCAATATTTCTCGGGTTAACTAAAACTCTCTTTAGCATCTTCGATGCTGCACTTAGACTTAGAGGTAAGAACAAAACCATTTATGACTATGTTTGCTTTGATGTTAAATGCTTGTTTATATGCATGATGTGATTTAGCCAGGAACAGATTATTTCCTTTGACACAGTACTGAAAATAGATTTCAGGAAAAAAAGAAACCAATTGATAATGGATGGGAAGACTGATCAGCAACCTGTAAATGAGCCCTAAAAGATAATGACCAGCTGCACCATTTGGAACCTACATTGTAATAAAAGCAACAAAATTAAAGATGTCATTCACCTTTTCCGAGCAAATGCACCAACAAGTTATAACAATCAGCAACTTAAAACAGAGGGGCGTGTCAGTACTTATGTGATAAGTGAATATGCATTTAAAAATGGCAAACTGAACTAGGAAAAAAAGAAGAAGGAAATAAAACAGAATAAGAATATAAAAAAATTAAAATTGTATGGGGATTAAAATAAGATATTGCAACCAAACTACTTGTACAAATTTAACAAAAACATTTTGGGAGATAATTAATAATTTAAAATGCAATCTAAATTGTGCTTTGTACCTCAGCACCAGGCTCATTAGCAGGACATAATGCTGTTTCAGCTTCACTAAGAAGATCCATCTGAAAGCACGATATTGCAAACAAGTACCGGGATTGAGCCATTTGTGATCCTTCAAGCAATAAAGAAGAAAGAATAACAAGAGGTACAATAATGAGAAGCACTGCTACAAGATAATAGCAAACGAAGGAAATAAAACATTATATTAAAAGCAAATTAAAGAATCAGAAAAAGAATGACGGTATTTAAAAATAATAGTAACGAAACTGCAAAACCTGTCAAGAGATAAATTACTAAATATTGCAAAAAACATACCCTTTAAGATATGGTACGCAGCATAGGCTTGATTACTCTGCAAGTAACAGCCGGCTAACAATTGCAAATTTGTCTGTATAAAGTAAAAATAATTACCAAACGCTGATTAGAGAGATTAAAATGTGTCCTTCAGCGACAGCAAGTAACACTTCATAAATAGCCAAAGAAACAGCCTGAACAAATTTCATGAACAAGAAGTAAAAACTAGCAGGGTTATAAGGATGCAAAATACTAGATTACTGGTTAGACACATTCCAACACATGTATCATAGATTGATAAGCACATCTGATTACATATCTTTGGCACATCCCAATACAAGTATAATAGGCACATCCATACTCAGTATACATGTATTCGGCATAACAAACAAGAATGATACATATCAATTCAAAAAGACTTGGCCTACATGCATAATACATTATACGAGGGAAGTTTAAGCTCGGTATTAATCTTTACTTTTTAATTGATGTGCGTGATTCACATTTATTGCAAATAAATTTTGTCTTGGCCAACAGGAGTATGCTCAGAAGCACAAAATATCGTCTAATCCTTAAGCAAAAAAACGTTTCAAAATAGAAAATATCCCTCCCCTCCACACTAATAAACCCCTTTCAGTGCTACTGCACGGGGAACTTCAAATTTCCGAAGACGGTAAATCATCATTAGTTGTTCATTGCTTTTATTTAATAAAAAGAGTTCCGTATTATGATTTTGGACTTAGGCCCACCACGGCTGGACTCCGCAAATCCCGGGGCTAATAATCTCGGCCTCGATAGATAATGGCCAAATCTTTTAAATACCAAATTAACGCCCTACCTATCTCCAAATATTGGGGAATAATGGGATACAATCAATCCTCAACCCATGAATACTATGAGTTGATAACTCCTAGCTGACTTCCTTGGCAAGTATTTCATCCTCCATGTAAAGGAGGCCAAACCCTCATATATACATCTTCTCTCATTCACTTAAGCCTCATGGTAATAACTTGAGCATCAGAGTGTCTTTTGCAATAGCCATACCCTACACTAGGCGCGGCCACAAGCCCATCAACAACCTTCACCCATTCTGATTAAGATCAGTTATGTCGTAGGCTAATTTTTTTAACAAAAGAATACCCAGAGAAACTTCAACGTTCAAACCCCAATTTAATCACTTTATTAAAGTGCCAACAAATAGGTTAAAACAAAAATCGAATCCAATTCACCCCAAAGCAACTAACACTCTAGAAACTTTCGAAAACTACTTTAATCAAATAGCAGCGTGATAATTGATAACCTATACACACAAGTAATGTAGCGAGAGCATGCTAAGAAGCATAAGAAAAAGGAGATAATTATCTTTTTTCAAAAAAAAAAACAAAGATTTAAATTTATTGAGCTCGTAATCTTGAGTAATTAATTTAGGGTTTAGGTTTTTGTCGGATTTTCTAGGGAAACAAACACAGAGTGAAGAAAAAGAAGGAAATGAAGAAAGTTAACCTCGGAAGGGAACTGAGCGCAGAGACGCTGAGAGATGAAGATGGCGTTGGAGTGCATGAAATGGCGAAGGCTCTTCTGAACGCAATCTATGAGTATCGCTTCCATGGCTATGGCTCCTTCGTTGGTTTGAATCAGGGAGAGAGAGAGGGGGAGAGAGAAGTGAAGAACTGAGGAAGAGTGGAGACTTTTTTTTTTTTTTTGGGGGGTTTTGGGTGCTTCTAGTTTTGTATCGGTTTAAATCAAAATCAGCGTGGATGGCACGTGTTCTAACTCTCGTTTTCAAATTTGGTCACGTGACGGGGGCTGGACTCTCATGAATGAAGCCGTGATCAATGATCCGTTGCTATATCACCATATCTATGCAGTTGCTACTTGCTAACTATTCTTTAGAGTTTTGAAGATGATGAATTAGACTCGTTAATAATGAGGTGATTAATAATTGAGTAAAGTAAAGAGACAAAAATAGTGTTAACGAGGGTTTTAGTCCTCCTTCGTATAAAAAAAAGAAGTGTCAACGAGGGAATCTCAAACCCCCCAATTTGAAGGATACAGAAATTGGGGGTTTGGATGGGATGGGATGGTTTGGGTTATCATCATAAATAATCTCACTTTATTACTTAATAAACTCTCAAACAATGAGTTAGTACTTTTTAACTCCAAGTAATGATGAAGTGTAAATAAAAAAAGCTTCTCAAGATCGTAAGGCGATTGAATGATTCATCCTATCATGCTTGGATCAAGTTTCCAAGGGAGAACGGCTTGATACTAGCTTTACCAAGAGATAGTGGAAAGGGATTGTATCCAAGTTTAATGAGTTAACGGGAAGGAAATATGACATGACAAAGTTGAATAATATATATATGATAACTTAAGAAAGGAATGGAGAGTGTGGTATAAATTACAGTTATGATAGTTGCACACCCAAAGTCGACACCTGGTTAATCATGTGTAAATTTTTGATTAATTCAGTTCATTATATGGTTAATGGGTTATATGAAGCTTATTTTTCATAATCATGTAAATATTTGATTAATCACATGCAAATATCTAGTTAATTCAGTTTTTTATATGATTAATGGGTTATCATGAATTAACCAAATATTTACACGTGATTAATCATATAACGAACTGAATTAACCAAATATTTATACTGATTAACCAAGGTGTCAACTTTGGGTGTCAACTTTGGATATGCATATATCATTTCTCTATAAATTATTTGGCAAAGAAGCTGGCTTAGGGTGGGACAATGTGAAGAATATTGTTGATGTATAAGATGAGTGGCAGGAGAACAAGCAATTGGTACTTGATTTCATCACGTGTAGTATAAAAAGTCTATGTTTTATATTTAGAGTGTATTTGGGAAAGTTGGAAAAAAAGATTATGCTGATAATCGATTTTTGTATAATCGATTATTGTGATAATCGATTATAATCAGAATCTGTTTTTGTTTGGGTCTGTTTCCTGAAAAGTGTTTTTAGGGTAATCTATTTCGTTTGTGTGGTGAAAAAAATTAATTTTACATAGTAAATTACGAAAAATGGTACGAAATTATTTGTTTATAATATTTAATGGGAAAAGTGAATAATATTTTAATTTTTTTATAATCAGATTTATTCACTTTTAACATCATTTTTCTTTGTTTAACTTATTTTTTATATTTGAAGATGCGTAATATTAGAAAGAGACTTGTACCAAGGGAAAAAAAAGATTAGAAAGAGGCTTGTACCAAGGAAAAAAAAAAGATTAGTAAGAGACTTCAGAGGGATGTATGTATACGCTTGGGTTGTTGGGGGTGGGGGATACGCTGTTGCTAGGGAAAGGGGGTATAAGGGGTATGAGCTTCAAATTTGGAAAATAATCTTTTAGAAACAATCCAACAGCTCAATTTTTAAGATGTATGGAAAACAACTTTTTTCAAGAAAAAAGCTTTTTAAAAATTTAAGTTACACACCCAAACATAACAAATTATACCAATTCAACTTTTTACACAAAAAAAAAACAGTTGAAACATATATAATTTAGCATTCCCAAACATGTTCTTAGTGTGTTTAACTTTTGATGATGATTGATAAACATGCAGGAAAACCCTCTATATGGCAAATTTAGGAATAAGGAACTTTCGCTTGCTCCTAAATTGACTACATTTTTCAGGGATGTAGTGGCTACCAGAGAGTTTGCTTAGGCACCCTCATATGGGATATTACCTAATGGGCTTGGTGATGATGTTAACGATAGGTACCGCCCATGCCTATAGAGTGTTGGCCTAGATATGGAGGAAGCCTCAGGCGACAACGAAGATGCTAGTGTTGGAGCAACGAATGAATTTGCTTATCTAATTTTTTTGGTCCTGAATAGGTTCTTATTAATCCGAGTTGAATTGAGAGATTTATTAAATGTCAAAGCTTTCATAATGCTTATTTATTTCGTTAACAAAAATCAAACTCAAATCTTATTAAAGGAGAATCAAGTTCTTACCATTTGGACCCGTAAGAATTGATGAATGATATAATAAATATAATATTATGCAAATTATTACTGTTCTACTAATAATTACACCATAACACGTGTTTTCTTGTAATGGTGATCATTAATGCTAGGGCTAGTGATGATGAGTTTTGAGTTTGGGATGCTTGACTTTGCATATGCAATTCTCTCCCAATTCAGTTCTTCGGATTTGCCTCTATGAACACTATTTCCCTTTACAAATTTTGTTTGAATGAATATTTGTAGCACTTAGCTGCGAAACACTAAAAATATTTTACTTTTATTGTTGTGGTGTGATTTGTTGCATCACATTTAGATAGGACAAATCTTATGTATTTGTTTCGGACTACTATGAGACTACGCTCATAAGCCCACTCAACCCTCTGTAAAAATATCATCTATCATGGAGTATCAAGTGACCCCCTCTCTCTCGCCCTCTTTTCTATCTCGTATACATGATATTTCTTATTGAAATATTGTATATCTCTATAGCCTATATCCCCTTTACTGACTTAGGCATCAACATATCTTTATAAGTACACTCCACCACCCGAATGTGTTTTCAAGTGACCGACCACTAGGAGGATAGCAACCGACTACTACGAAGACCACAAGATTGACCTTTGAAGCTCATCCACCTATGAACATTGCTGTCATCTGCGGAAAATAGGAAACTCTTATTCCTACCACCACACCAAAAAACACCTTATGTCCTGGTTCTATTGGGTCTGCACTACCCTACAAAAAAATGGACATGTTTCACACATTATCCTCCTTAAAAGAAATCGTCCTAAATTCTCAAGGTTACACCAAGAACAAAAGTTTACCTGATTGGAAAAAATGTGGGTGGTCCTCTTTCATGGCATCCTCCAACTCCTAAGCATACTCATCACCCCTAGGGTGCCTCTCTGTTCCTTTCGTACTTGCTGGACTACGATTCTTAAGGGTTCTTTCTTGAAACCCAATTGTTGGTCACAGTCCATATGTTGTGGTTGTAGAACATGCAAATAGTCCCTCAAGTACCACCGTAACACAAACATGGAATATCAGGTGCACATGTGACAAGTCTATGGGTAGGGCTAGCTCGTAAGCTAGTTTGGCTCAACGGATGATCAAATACGACCCCACTTGATGGTAACTCAACTTTCCTTTTTTACCAAAATGTAAGATGCTCTTGAATGGTGACACCTTGAGAAACATGTGATCCCCTTCTTGGATCTCCAAGTCACGCCTCCTCACTCCCACACAAGATTTCCAAAAACTTTGTACCGTAATGAGTCCTCTTGTATCAACTTAACTTTTGTAACATCCCAAAAATTGGTTACTCGATAATTTAATAGAAATGGATTATTAGAATGATTATATTCTAAGTTTAGAAGTGGTTAAAAGCTCCTAAGTGACTCAAAAGAAGTTAAGTAGATAGTTTTAAGTGTTTTAGGCCCAATTTAATGAGAAAAGACACCCTATGACCCGACACCAAACTTCATATGGCTATTTAATAACCAAAACAAACTTTTTTGGACTTAATGACTTCATATGAAATGTAGCTCTGTCTCGTAGCTTTCCATGGACACCAAATGCGTTCATATTGGATTCTTATATCTCGTGTTATGGCCAAATTCGCAAACATTGTTCAGGTTTTACCGTTAGCATCGTTTTTCTAAATTCTATACCAAATTTTACCTTCTAAAAGTCTGTTTCAAATTTTGTGACCTTCATAAAGGTTGTAGATATTTCCTTTATATTTCCAATGATATAAAGTTCATAATTTTGGGATAACTACAACTCAAAATATGTGTGAAATACTGTGCTAAGCGCTGGATAAATGGGCTCTGGTGTGTTTTAATGCATTTTGGGCTTTGAGAGGCCTATAAATAGTAATTGATGTGTATTAGTAGTGTTTTTGGAACCCTAATTACATAAGAAACTCAAAAAACACTAGGGAAGAGAGATTTCAAGGAATTGCGGAAAATTCAAGAATAACGAAGACTTGTGGAAGAAAAATCCATGGTTTAGGAAGGAAGAATTGTGGAAGAAGGAGGCTAGGAAGAGGAGATGAGAAAAACTCTTGGTAAATGCTAGGATTCGCTGTAGGAATTGCTTGTAGCTATTTGGAGGTCTTCAAGAGGTGAGTAAAAACACATTTTCTCACCCTTCCATGGTATTTCAAAAGGGGTTTTGGGTTCTTTAAATTGATATTGATAAATTGATGTGATATTGGTTGTCTGCATGGTTTGGTTATATGTTCTAAGACTTGTTTGATGATTTTCAATCATAATGTATATGCTAGACATGATTTGGAATGCCTATGAGTTGTTTTGACATGAGTTATATTATTGAGATTGATGCATGATGTCATATGTCTTATCTTGGGTCATGATATATGCTCAAAATGTGATTTGGATTATTATTTGTGTTTGTCAAGATACTTACTTCAAGGAAGGGGATGACAAGTACCTCCTTGTAGAGGGGAAGACAGATACCTCCTTTTGGGATGGAGAAGACCCGTTATAGATACCTCCTTCTAGGAAGTGGAAGGCAGCAGGACACCATTACATTTGTTATGAGCTCATAAACTTAAAATTGGGTAATCAAATAAAAGAGATTTGGATGACATATTGAGATTGTTTGGACACGAGAGACGTTCTTTGTGTGATTTTATTTATGTTATGTGGACTGATTATGATGAATTATTTCTATTTAACGAGGTTATGACTTGTACATGAATTTAATGAGATTGAATTATTTTTCTTTAATTTATGAAAATATTTTGAATATATATTATTTTGAAAATGACTAGATACTATGGATGTTTTTCCAGTTAACGCACCGGCTGAGAACAACACTATTTGTGAACCTTTTTATTAAATTGTTTTTGTTCACTAGGATTATAAATCTGATTAAAAGTGTTGTTTTCAGAGCACCATAATGTCACCGCTAAGATTGAAGAGACTTGAATACATAGTATTTTGGTTTAGTTGGTTATCATATTTGGTTATTAATATGTTCAATAAGGAGTGGCTTGCGACTAGAACTATATTATTTTATTTTATCATTAGGTTATTTTTAGTAGATGCACAGATTTTGAAGCAATTCATTTTATTTATGTATGGATTTATTATCATTATTTTTCTTTTGATAATTATTGAACGAAGTGTTTTCAAACTATTATATTTATGAAACCAAGTGGTTGAGTGCAAGTGGTTAACGCACTGCTACTTAAGGACGAATCGTTCGGGCTCTGCCCGAGTTCGATCCTTGGGTATGCAACAACCATTGGCCAGACTTTACTAACCGCGCAGCCGATTCGGAGATTAGTCCCATAGCGAGTATCAAGGATCTAAGCCGTGGGATACTTCGAGGGCTCAATCGGTCCTAAGGACAAATTAGGATGAGTACCAAACCAAAAAAAAAACTATTATATTTATGAAAATTTTTATTTAACCATTTTGAATTGTGAATTTATTATGGGTTACTAATGTAACAAAGGACGTTATAACTTTCTCAACGAATTGTACCAAATCCGATCTTAAAAATATGTGTTCACAAAGCTCAGACTACCCTACCTGTGACCTACACATTCTTTCATAAGGAGCCGCACAATGAGTCGTTTGAATGCTACTATGACAACTAGGGGTGACAAATGGATGGATTGGATAAATTTTTGTTTGGATTATAATGGATGGATTAAAAGCAATCCTTTAATCCATCATAATCCATGAAAAATTCATTAAAAAAAATCCAATCCATCCATGATCCATTTAATAAAATCCATACAATCCATCCATTAACAACTTTTTCATGGATGGATATCCAATCCATCCATAAAAAATATTTGAAAAATTAAATAACTTTTATAATTATTTTAAATTAATATCTTTCATACATATACAAAAATATTTTTAAAAATCAAATAATTTTTGTAATTTTTAAAATATTCTCTTTCCCCATCTCTCACTCTCTAGCCTCTCTCTCCGGTCTCTACCCTCCTCAACTCATTGAAAGACAAATTATTTTTCGTGAAACATTTTAAAATTGCTTTATTTAAAAAAATTAAACGAGCAAATGTAAAGTTAATATATTAGTTCAGACCCAAACGGTTGTAAACATTAAAGTTAAACTATGTCATGGCAAAGCGTATAGCTACGTGAAGTTAAAAAGTCCAGGTGGTATATAGAGTAATCTAATAATGAGGGTGAGGTCACCTGCACATGTTGTAGTTTTTCAACAATCACAAATACGAGACGACTGGAGACAATATAAGGTGCGATGGGAGAATGTTAGTTGGATCCATTAGCACTTTCTAATTTAAACTCTATGATCCAGTGGATTTAGAAAATTAGTGGATGGATCACCAACCATCCTAAAAGTAAAATGATCCAATTAATCCAATCTGTTAATATTATTATTTTTGTAATGGATGGATTGGATGGATTTACCGTTGGATGGATTGGATAGATGATGGACAAATAGATTCTTTTGCCACCCCTAATGATAACTGTTATGGTAGATAAATTTCATAAGTGGTAAATGCCTTTCGCAAGAACCATGAAACTCAAAACGTCAACTATTTAGACATAGAGATAATACCAACTAACAAATTGATATTTATATGTACAAAGAGATTTATAGATATTAAAAACTTGGTATAACATTTTTTTTTGTATGTTGATATAAAATTATGTGTATCATACTAACTAACAAATTATATAATTTTTTTTTTAGATCTGAAGGGAGCATAGGGGCAAGGTTTTAGAGATCTACATTGCTTTAACTTGGCAATGTTAGGGAAGATAGGTTTGGAAACTCTTATCCAATCCAGAGACTATAGTGAGTAAAGTCTTCAAATTTAGATATTATCCAAATGGGGATTTCTTAGCTGCAAAGGTTGGTCATGGAGCTGTCAAAGTGAGCCAACCGTCGAACATAAAGTAGGCCGAGCCGGGTTGGCTCACTTATTTACTGAGCCAAGAAATAGCTAACCCGGCTCGACCCACCACAGGTTGGTGGGTTAACCGGGTTTGCTCACTTAGAATTAAAAAAATTTAAAGACTTTTTTTATAAACAAAGTGAGTGAACCCATGGGTCAACCCCGCTCATTGCAGGTTGAACCCGACCAACCCATGGGTTAAGTAGACCGAGTCAAAATGAGCCTACTTTTCAGCAACCCAACCCACCAGTGAGCCGGGTTGAGCCGGACTGGCTCGCGGGTTGTAAGTCATATTGACAGCTCTAGTTTGTCATAACCCAAGCTATGTATGGAGTAGTGTCTGTTATTCCCATGCAGTGTTGAGGGAGGGTGTAAGATGGTGTGTCGGTGATAAGGTAAGCATAAAGGTTATGGGTGAGCTCTGTCTGCAAGGTGTAGGTGATGGGTGCATTGCTCCTTGTGAAATAACAAAGATAAATAACATGCACATGAAGGACCTCATTATCTTAGGGACCTTGTTTTGGAACGTCCAACTCTTACGCGGTCTTTTTGATAATCGGGTGGTGGAGGAAATTCTAAAGGTTCCTCTACTACATACTATTGAAGCTAACAAGTTGTTATGGATGCACAATAAGGATCATGTGAATACTGTGAAGTCTGGCTACAAGACTTTCATGGAATCTGTGATGGATTGCAATCATTTGAAGGTGGAAGGTGATTGGAGGTTACTATGAGCATCTAGGTTCCTTCGCACATTAAACAGTTTGTGTGGAGAGCTTGTAGGGATTGCTTTGCCAACTGATAGTAAGCTACAAAGCAAGTAAATACAATGCCCACTTACATGCAGTTTGTGCAACATGGATATTGAAAATTGTTGGCACATCCTTATATCTTGTATAGAGAACAGACTTTTCTGGAGGGAAGCGAGTTTATGGGATTCTATAGAACCATGTCTTGAGTGTTATGAGAACTTCAGTCGGCCGTTCTTCATGGTTTGCAAGGATCTTGTTAAGGAGCACATAAGTTTGTTTTGTATGGTTCTTTGGAGCTTGTGGAAGAAAAGAAATGATAAGATATGGGAAGGAAAGGATGTTGGTTACAAGCAAGTGGTCTGCCATGTAAAGGAGTCCCTTCATGCTTGGTTGTGGGCCAAGACAAAAAAGAATTATTTACACTCAATTGACCATAATCAAGTATCTACATTATGGAGGCTCCACCAACAAGTGTCATAAAGTGCAACGTCAAAGCAACTTTTTGGGATGATCATAGTTTAACGGGAGCCACTAGGGTACCCTCAAAGAATCAACTGATTTAAACCAGTTGTTTTTTGGATCAATAGATGACTTGTGATCAGTCGTTGGCTCATCTAGTTTTATAACTAGTATGACCGTGGTTTTGTGCTAATTTTATCTCATTTTCACCCAAATTAGACTTGATTGTCTTTAAGCAGCATTTTGAGTCTGTAAAGTATTTTTAAGTTAATTTAGTTGATTTAGAGTCGAATAAAGTACTTACTGTTATTTCTTGTTTGCAGGTAATAAAAAGAAATAATTCTGGAGTTCTTCGCCCCGCGAGAAGGCATTCGCCTCGCGAACCTGAAGCGTGACTGTTCCAGAAATTGCAAACCTTTCTGTCTCGCCCCGCGAATCCATTCCTCGCCTCGCGAGACTGAAGACCAGAAGCCATGACTTTTCCATTCCTCGCCGCGCGAGCCGTACTTCGCCTCGCGAGAAGACCAAACGTTGCAGAAGATTCGCGTCGCGAGACAGTGTTCGCCTCACGAGTCCGCGAAAATCAGATGCTGTATATAAGTCTGTTTTAGGCCAGAACAGTTTCATCTTATCATTTTTTGTTTTCTTTTTAGTTTAGATAGCTGCGAAATTAGGAATGGAGAGCTAGTCTCCTAGGATTAGTCTAATGTAATCGATTTCCATTATCACTTGAGGTTCTGTAATTCCTGTTTTGTTTGCTATTCTCTTTTCAATATTATGCTATATATTTATGTTTGTTTAATTCAGGAGTGTATAGTGTTGTGTTGATTTATTTCGGTGATGTTATGTTCCTATATTGAATCGCGTTTGTTTAATTCGCGTGTGTTCGTTCATGTTCGTTTAGTTCATGAGGGCTTAACCCCGTTTGTTTAATTTGGGAATAGGAACATATATCTGTAGTTAGAGGTGGGTAAACGGACCGGTCCGATCCGTTTAAGTCCGGTCCGCATAAGTCCGCATTTAAACGGACCGGACTTTATAGTCCGCATGAAAAATGGACTCTAAAAAACAGAGTCCAAGTCCAGTCCGCATAGTCCGCGGACTAAACGGACTGTCCTCGGACTCTACACTTGTTTTTTTTTTAATAATGAAAAAAAAAATTGTATTTCATCAAATTCATATCCATGTTTGCTTAGCCAAGATACATAAAAACATGAGTAAAGCCATGTTGCACATATCTAAATACAACCTATTACTTTTACACAAACCTAACCACAAAACTTTGCAATACTATAATTTATTTGTGTTTACAGTAATTATTTTATACTAAAATTTAATCTAAGAAGAAGGTAACTCCCTGTAATCAATTTGCTCAAAACAAACTCTAGAACTAGCCATCAAGCTGACATAAATTCCAATGACAAGAGTAATAAGAAGATCCAGAACCAAGCACCATGCAGAAACAGGCATATATAGAGAAGAGAGGGGTCCCAAAATAAATACATAAAGTAAACATGTAAAATTTAGTGATGCCAGTAGGTGAAAGAAATCAGAGTGAATGTCTACTGTAAATGGAATAAGAAAAAATATATTCCAATGACAAGAGGAATAAGATTCAGAACCAAGCACCATGCAGAAATAGGCATATATAGAGAAGAGAGGGGTCCCAAAATAAAATACATAAAGTAAACATGTAAAATTTAGTGATGCCAATAGGCGAAAGAAATCAGAGTGAATGTCTACTGTAAATGGAATGTGTTTAATTCAATTTATTTTATCATTTATGCATTGATAACAAACATTATTTATGCATGCCAGCAATATTTGGCGAAACATATATTTCAAGAACGTCATGAAGGACAAACTAGCATCACATTTTGTTGCAATTGCTATTGATTGGATGAGCTGATATATCCAACTTTTGCATCGCATCTGACAATAAAAAATTGTGAAGGGACAGTTTCTTTATGTGAAGGATATTTGGAATGCTTCAAAGTCCTGTGATCAAATAACAACCAACTATTCTTTCACAAAAAGGTTCAATTTCAATCGACCTATGCAATATGTTGCCTCGTAATTGTATTACTATTATATGAGTACTTCGTAACTCACATACATTAATTTTAGTTTATTACTGTTCACTATATCTCACTGTTGCAACAGTCCGCGGACGGGTCCGCAAATACGCGGACTGAGTCCGTTTAGCCCGTGGGCTAAGCGGACCGGACGAAAAAGCCCGCATTTAAATGGACTCGTAATTTTTTGTGTCCAAGTCCTCGCGGACTGCGGTTTAAACGTACATTCAGCGGACCCGTGTCCATATACCCACCTCTAGTTGTCACTAATTGGGGCTCCAAAATCTGGAAACATTTTATTCATCCTTCTAAGTCCTTCTTATATTGGAGGCTTATGCATAAAAAAATGCCCTACCGATGAAAACTTAAGGCGAGAGAGGATGCATTACGGTTTCTATTTGCAATTTGTGTGGCAGTTGTGATGAATCATCTAGTCACTTATTTCTATTTTGTGATTTTGTAGCCATGCTTTGGAATTGGCTTGGTAATGTTCTTCATTTTCCTTTTGATTGTTCCTCTTTTGCATCCATTTTGAAGATTGGTAATAGAATTAGTTGCAGCCAAGTCAAGGATTTAAGCCTTGCTGCTGTTATGCATACTATTTCTATGATTTGGCTTTGTAGGAACTCTCTCAGGTTCAACAAGTCTATCCCGATTGCCTTCGCTATGGACTTGATTGTCTCAGCTACAAATTTATCTGGATCTATCTCCAAAGGTGTAATGTCCAATGACATAGATGATTTCCAAATTCTAAAATTCTTCAAAGTACAGTCTCATCTTGGCAAAGCTCCGGTTATTAATGAAGTTCATTGGCTATCTCTTCTTTGTGGCTGGGTTAATGATATCTAGTTTTATAACTAGTAAGACCATGGTTTTTGTGCTAAATGTTCGAGTTCGCATCTGTAGTAGCGATTTCGTTTGTTAATTGTTGCTACAACCGAAAGGGGATTAGAATCTGCTTAGGACTTGGAATTTACATGAACCGATGATAGTTGGGAAACCGAGAACATTAGGTTAATCGCTTTAGTTTATTTGGTAATCATTTAAACTGCTTTGTTTTATTGCTCTGCTTTTGTTTTGTTTTCTTAATTTTATTTCAATCCAAACAACCCCCCAAAATCTAACTTTTTCTGTTAATAATAATCCTGAGATTCCTTGTGAGACGATACTCGAGTTGTCGCTTCCTATCTACATATTTTTGTAAATCGCTCGCTTTTTGGCGCGTGCGCGACGGCGCGACCAACTTGATTGTATTTAATGTAGTCATTCATAGCTAGTTTATTATGTAGTTCCTATATTTTTTATTTTACATTCTAGTCCCTAAGTAACTTTTGTTTTTACCCCAGTTAATTTAAAATAACAATTATGTGAAATTTTAAAATAAGAGAAGAATAATAATCATATAAAATCGAAAGTTTATTATGATTTTTATTTCACATTCACATTCTTCAACCATTCAACTTTGAAAAATCTGGAACCTTCCTCTCTTCCCCTCACCCCTCATTATCATCATCTTTTTTTCACTTCTTCTCAAAATTTCATTTCCTTCTCCCTCTCCCCCTCACTCTCAATCTCAATTTCTCCTCCCCATCACTTTCAATATCGGTTTCTCTCTCCCTCTCCCTCTCCCCCTCACCCTATTCCATTTTCCCTAAATACCCATTGCCTCGGTTTCTCTTCCCTTGCATGCACGACCTCTAGCCGACGATCTGCCTCGTCTTTATGGGTTTCTAATTTATGGACCCCAAACCAGAAACAGAGGAGCTCGCGGCGGGGACAACCTCATGCGGCGATGACGAGCAAGAACAGAGGCGACGTTAAGGGTGAAAGCTAATCGGGTGGTTCGTGGCGGAACTCTGTTATGGGCGGTACCTATCTGGGCTACCGTCACAGGTGGTGGTTGTTGCCTGGGTTATGTCAAGGGTTCTTTATTCTATTTTTTCAAATTTTAGTTCTAATTTATGGATTTGGCCGTTGAGATGTTTAAATTTCTGGGTTTTGATTATTTTTGCATTTGCAATTATTGTGTTTCAATTTCTAAGTATGGTTCATTTCTCCCTTTTTTTCTCATCTGTTTTTCCCCCTCTCAATTCTGCTGCTTCTATGCTGCTACTGGGAAATCATTTTAAATTCTAAGGAATCGTTCCTTCTATAGTGAACCACTCTTATTTGTTTCCACGTAGATATGCTCCAATGGTGTTGAAAATAAGGAACAGGTTTGATGGGAGAAACAAACCAGCGAACAAAGAATGGAGAATCACCAAGCCTGATTTGGTTTCACAAAAACGAAAGAATTTGAGAGAAAGGCAGAAGTCGGACCATCGAAGGAACCACTATGAGAAGAACTGTCAGACGAACGCACAAACAAATATGGGATTTGGACAAGCCAAAAATAGTGAGATTTTCGTAAAATCATGAGATCTTCGTTTGTCCCTTACTCACTTTTTTCCTCTCTTCTCATCCCGTCCCTCTCTTGTTCTGTTACGCGGTTACTGTGTCTGTTGCGTCCGAAATTGTCTCCGCAAAGCTGAAGCTTGGATTGTGGAACAAGAGATAGGGATATTTCAGACTTGTTATTGGTAAAGTTATTGTTGATTTTTTTTGCTGAATTTTTCAGATCTGTTTCGTTAGAGTTTCATCTTTCCTCTTTTTATTTTTCGATTTGCCCCATTTTTTAGGGTATGCGATTATTATTGATTTTAATTTTTAATTTGTTTGAACTTGTTGGGTAATCTTCTTTGTCTCTTTAGGCTGCTTTTGCTTCATGATTTTCAATTAATTTGTATGATGACATACACTGCTGGTTTATGTTTTCAATTCACTGTAGCCCCCATAAGTTTTCAATTCATGCTAGTCCTCTTTTCTCAGGTGGTTTATGTCCTATTTCATGGTTGCAACACTTTTCTTTATTTTTCACTATTGGATGAACATAGTTTTTTGGGGTGTCTATGTTGTCATCCAGGTTGATTGTGTAATGGGTACAAACTTATGGGGCTTAAATTAAACCTTCCCTGTTTTATTCAATTTGGGATTTTTATATTTGATAAATTTTTGTTGAAGTCATAAGCATGAATTGTTGATAGTCTAAAGTTTACAAACCTCTTATTTTTGTGGGGCTGTGATCTCTTTCTTTTCTCACCATGTTACCTAATCCAGGATAAATGTTTGTCTTTTGATCAGAAAGTACATAGAAGTTTCCTTTTAACAATGGCAACTTTTGTCCATCGTACTCATTTGGTTTAGAACGAGAGTAAGCTGTGTTTTCTTGCAGGTTGGCTCCCAAGGAGACTATGGTGTGCCGCTTAGGGTCCTAGCATGGACAGGTGTGTCTTACATTCCAGTTGAAAGTGCACCATATAGTATTCCAAGGCTCCTCTTTAGCCCAAATCCATGGTCATTGGGTGCAGATGAGAATTGGACTGTTATTAAGGCATGTAAATTATATAAGTTCTCTAATTGTACATAATTTACTAACATGATGGATGGCTTGCAAAAAATTTCTTGTCCTTATTTGTTTTGAGTTCGGACAGGATATGGTTCGTGTTCCTATTTTCTATATAATCGGACCATTTATCCCAGCAACCATGATTGCAGTGCTTTACTATTAAGAGGCTTATTTTATTGCTGCATTTCCATTTTAGTTGTTCTTATGATTTTGCTTGGCGTGATTGTAACTTGTAAAATCTTTTCCAATCTGTCCCATATACATGAGGAGATATGTAACAGAAATGTGACGCTTCCTATGAAAAATATACAAAACAATGCAATTCTATGTGTACAAATGTATATCATCAAATGTTTGTTTTAATAAATTCTGAATAGAGCATTTGTGGCACGTATTGTACTTTATATTAGAAGTGGAAGTTCATTATTGTTTATTAATCCTTGATCGCATGTTAAGATATCATTGATCAAGTTCACAAAGTATCTAAAAATAGCCACAAACAAAACGTGGAGTTTGTACATGGGTGCGTGTGTAAAAAATTGCAAGAAGGATGCATCAGTGAGTGAGTAGTGGTAATGTGGTATATATGGTATTCTACTATTTCCATGCTGCGGTTCATTCAATCATATCGTTTGAAGACCTCACATCTCTGTCTAAATGATTCCAGGATCTTTGTCCTTTGAGGAGACATCAACCGTGGTTTCACACAATTCAATCTGAACCATTTAATATGCATGAACCCGATTTATATAAGAATTTTACTCCTTTTGAGCACAAAATTACAAATCAGCTAAAAGATCCAAAATAGTAACGTTAGCTTAAAAAGACAAAAAAAGTTGGCACACAAAACAGATAAGTTTGATGGAACAGAACCATAATAAGATGATTCAAGAATTGATACAACAATTGACTATGATGCACCCTTTATGCAGAATGTAAAGTTTGATAGTAACCTTATCAAAATCCATGGCCACATAAGGACTTGCTTCCCATCCCAAGTTACCAACTCCTAGTAAACCTCCAATATGAGTGGCTAATAAAAAGTATGGATAAGGAATTAAAAGTCAATTAATTATAGCAACTCCCTTGGTAGTTGGTATGAATATGTTGGTTTGTTAATTATGCATGCTAAACGAGTGTTATTCCTAAAAAAATTTCAAGAATATAATCTGTATGAAGGCATCACAAATTGTACCATTATGCTATGCAGACCAAGTAGACCAATACGACTAAAATCTGGAGTACACTGTAAGTGAAGTCGACACGAGGAAACACAAGAAGGGGTTGAATTGTGTTTCTTAATGATTTTCTAAAAAGTCTTTTCTCAAACCTTTTACAAGCAAAACAATAAAAACAACACATAAACAGGAAAACGTTTTTGAAGAGTTAATAAACTCATATTCAAAACCCCACAGTTAGTATAAACAAAAACTGTAAAAAATAAGGGTTTAGAAGATTCATGCAGGTGTTTTATCCTGGTTCATTCTCTTCCAACCAAGAGCTACGTCCAGTCACTTCTACCTGAAGGTTTTTCTCCACTATAATCCAATAGCTTTACAAGTACGCAACACCTCTTCAGGCTACAAGTATTCTTTCTCTACCAAGCCTCTTCAGGCTCTTACTCTAACAAAGATTTAAAACTTTGATATAAGAAATCACTATGTGTGAGGATTTGAAAGTTTAAGATCAATAAGATTTACACGTAAACTTGTGTTACAATTTCAACAGAGATTTTGCATTATGATATTAGAGCTTGTGTTACTGCGTATATCTATATATTGAATCTATCTCCATTTTCTCCTTGAATTTCTTCAAGTATATATATAGATGAAGTGCTTCTTTGTCTTGATCTTCTTCAACGGTCTTCAAATTGTATCCGTTTAGACTTAGCATTAAATGTTTGGATTCGTTGAGACTGATAACTTGATATGCTTCACTGAGAAGTGCTTTTGTTTAACAGATGAATGCTCAAAGTAGAACTTTCACTTCTCTATTGTACCAAATGTTACTTTCTGTCTTACCATCTTTGTACTTGACTTGATCTTTACAACAATGTATTTTGACAGAGTACAAAGGTTTATGGTTTCGATGGTACGAAGTTCTTTTATCCAAGAGATAAAGATTTTATACAAAAGAAGCATCAAGGTAAAAGACATATATTCTTTGAATTAAATAAGCAATCATTTGAAATAAATACGTTTAAGCTTAGACTGGTTCACGTCTTAAAACTAGTGGACGGCAAGGTCTGTGGACGAGAAGATTTACTTATCAGTGAGACGGGCTCGTCTACTGATAAAGTGTCTACCTACTTTCCGCCTAGTCTAGAGAGATGGACGTGCTATACTTAAGAGCTCGTCTGCTGATGTGGCAGAAGCGCTCGTCCACTAAAGTGATAGAAGTGCTCGTCTACTAATGTGATAGAAGCGCTCGTCCATTGAATTGACAGAAGCGCTCGTCTACTAATATGATAGAGGCGCTCGTCCACACAAGTTTTTGGACTTGCTAAGTCCATAATGAGAAGCTCCGTCGAATGACGTGGCATATGGAGCTTGCCTACTAGGTTACTTTAGACTTAGTAACGCTCCTTCCTTAGTTATCTCTAAGACCTCGTCTATTCTTATTTTAACGATCTCGTCTACCATAAAGCTAAAGACTCAGAATTTTACCGAGAGTTGTAGACTGGTCTAGAGGTTTGAACTAGAATCTGTAGACTCCATACTTTAAATTTTAGTTCCTCTGACTCTCATCAAGTAATCCCTGCATACTTTGCCATACAAATTTAACCTTTTTGTTAACATCAAAACTTAATAGATTATTTTAATCCAAAACCACTTTGGTTCTAACAGTAAGCCCGACACTCCAAAATGTCTCTACCATATAGTTGAACGTGCTATATCTTACGCATCCCATTAAAATGTAAACAGTAATTCAACTGAAATATAAAAATAAACTCATAACCATCCCATTAAAAGCAGCGCAACTATCATACTACTAAGATAAATTACACAATCCAGTGACGATTTAAGACAATAATAAAGGAAGAACCATAAAAAATTCAAAGTCTTGGCTATTCTAAATGATACTCCAAAATAACTAATTAACACCAATTTAAAACTTGACCAACTTCTTCTTCTTTTTCTCCAATCATCCTTGTATTCATAAGACTTTATCACCACTGGGTCTTTCAACTCATTGTAAGGATGGATCACCAAGTCTAGCGTTATACGCATCCTTGTTGCAGGACGAACCTATAAAAAGGAGAATGAATATATTAGTTATTTTCATAAAGAAGAAATATATATATATATATATATATATATATATATATGTGTGTGTGTGTGTGTGTGTGTGTGTGTGTGTGTGTGTGTGTGTGTGTGTGTATGTTAGAACAAACATATTTTTTATCATAATAATTCTGTTTAGTTGTTTACCGTTATCTGATCGTGGGCATCATTCCACGAGCCACGTTTCATCCATTCAGCGACCCATACACCACAATCGCTGCTGAAAAGCAATCAGAATAAAACAATGTAAGTAGAATTTATTTAGAATAATGACATTGTTTAACAATGTAAAGAATAGGCAAATGACAAGGTCTTACGACCCAATCAGCTGACGACCAATCCTTCTTGGTATCTCCAATGAGAAATTTGATATAGCACGCTTGTATTTTCTTAGCATTGCATAAAAACTCTCATGCATCAGCATCTCATGGAGAACTATTCCCTATACAAATAGACAGTTATTAGTTATTGTCATAGGTCAATAAATAAAATAAATAAGAGTAAATATTAGAAGTAACAGTCTCTGCACTTTTAGCATTCTAAAATCTTGTCTTTGAGGGCAAGGTAATGAATCCAGCATCAGTAACTTTTGATGATGAAGGTCAGCTATCATTAGGTACCAGGGTACTCCTTCATCATTAATAGGAATGAAAATCTGAAAACCAGTGCATAATTTAATAAACTTCGGACAACAAATTTCTATAGACTTGATAAAAAACAAAGAAGACATAGGAAAGTAAGAAACACCTTTCAAACGTATTCAAATTTTCCCATAAATTCATGCTGAAAGGAGCACCTCAAGTTTTCAGCACTCTCACCCAAATCAATTACATATTGTTGTGATGGGACAAAGGCACAAAAAATTTGCAATCATTCTAAATATTAATATCCAAAATTTTGAAAACATTAAATACATAAAAAAAATATACACACCGAAAAATATGTCGGCAGAAACCATGTGGTTATATGTTTAGGGTTCATCAACTTTTCAATATATGTGAGCCTGTGAGCAAGTAGATTAAGTACCTACAAATGATATCATGCAAGTGAAAATTATATAAATGAATAAAAAAACAGTGCTGAATAAAGGTAGTTACAATAAATAATAAATAGCAATAGCATCCTAGAACCAGAATCCAAATTATTAGGCATTTAATTTTGATTTGATAAATTATTCTTCCCGAGTAATAGAACAAGGTTTCTATAAAAAATGAGGACATAAATTCAAGTTTTTAGTAACACCATCCTAAAACCAGAATCAAAATTATTATCTTTACAGCTTTCCACTTCACCCACAAGGACCATAATATATGTATCATAACCCTAAGAAATTAAACCATCAATCTTATATCACTTTGAACAATAACCTTCCCACAAATTATCACTTTATTGCATTCCACCTCAGTGTAATCTGCTAAAACTAGTAGACCGTAGCTTATGCTGATGAAAAAAGTAACCCAGAATACCTTGAAATAACATTTATGCTCTTAATTACCACACCATTATCTCCCTACTCACTGAACAGTTCCTACCAAGACCATCAAAACGGCACCCTGCCCCTAAAACTTCCACCTAAAAGCTAGTCCATTTCAACTATATCTCCCATATCAAGAGATAGCCTCTTTAGCCTATTATTGTTCCTTTTTCCCCTTTATCCTCATTTTATTTTGCTTCTCCATCCATTATTTCTTCTCCTTTTTTTTTATCTATTTTTTTTCTATTTTTTTCCACTATTTGTCTTATACCATACTCACTCAAAAAGTCAACAACCCTATCTAATGATAACCTGAATACAAGTTTTTACACTCTCCCACCTACAAAACCAATACCCGCTGGAATTTCCACTCATTTCAATCCCCACCCAAGATATTTTTTCATTTTGTTCCTCTTACAACAACCACAATAGCTCTCAACTCACAACACCAACAACTTGTGTTTTCAAATGGCCAACTTAAGCAAAGCAATTGTGAGCTAATCTTGTAGTGAGTCAGCATATTAAGTATAAATATCTCATGTTGAGAATTGAATAAAATATAATATCATGTTAATTGTCTCAATCCAACCATCTCTAGCACCTTTTCTAGCCTTTCATGAGTAAGCAAAGCCATCAGTCAACTTCACACTCCAATTACTGAATTTATTGGAGTCATCAAGCTTCGCAATCTCAAATCACACCATAACCATCACGATAAAGACTCTAAATATTTTCTAAATTCTATTCTTGAGCTCTGATATCACTTACAGAATGATTATAATGCTAACATTCATACCTCAAATCTCATATATCCTGTTTTACCGAACACTTGCACTCTCGGTGTGTGCATATCTATCACCCAGAGTGATATTTCCATTTTTGGACTACATTAGAAGAGTCCTAGTCCCCTTTTTTTATACAAAAAATTATGACCAATCTCCTAATAAAAATTGAATTCCTTTTTTAATACAAAAAATTATGACCAAGCTCCTAATAAAAATTTTCTGATTTTCACAAACGATTCCTTCATAATGTAAAAGAAGCCAAAAACAAGACAAGAAAATTGAAAACATAACATTAAAAACATAACATTAAAAAAGTGTTCTACATACGAAATAAAAATATCAAATTGAAAACAGAAAATTAAAAACCAGACAAAAACAAGACAAAAAGTGCTTTAACTGAGTTTATTAAATGAGGTTTACTTATTTCGACATTTGGGCATCAGTGTCTTAAGTGCTTTCCTAGATACATTGCACGTAGAATACTTATCCAAAATCCCAGTCCTGCACGTAGAATATTTAGAGTATAATCTGTTATCTAAAATGCAAACTTATCTAAAATGCAAACTTAGTAAACGAACTTACCCATGCTCGTATTCCTCATCGACCCTAAAAATATATGGTGCCACTGTTGAATCAACTTGATTCAGGTGCATACCTATAGGTGGTCTGAATGCCATTGGAACCCACTGCCAAGAAAAAATAACGACTTAATTTTGTACATTAAATAACAATGCCAATAAGTGATTATCATAAGGATAAAATGGATCTGAAAATACTTACATCAGGTATATCAAGACTAGAGATTCTTCCATCAATTCCAAAACTACCCAGAGGTTGGTAGTTGATGTAAAAAATCATTGCCTTCGCGGTGGTCATAATTGGAGAATAGATTCTGGTCATACCCAAAGTTTTCCCATGATTCATCTTCAGAAACAAGTTTAAGCTTATGTTTCCAGTGTGTGACAGTCTGACCTTTGGGGTTAATCTTTGCTGGAATGCTGTCAGTTTCTACCCTCAGTTTTGTTTGGGACTTGGCGAATTGGAAACAATCATGGGTATACCTTTAGGAGACAATGAGAACTTAATGGTCGGGTTTCTGTCAGCAATCAAACTGGCGATGTTGTGGAAATCATCCTTCAAGTCGTCAAACCCGGTTGCATCCTCATCAGCCTTAATATCCACATGTTTAACTTTGAAGATTGGGGTTGATGCTTCCGAAGTAGTGTCTCTCTTTTCTTTCTCATTAATCTTGATGGTGTTGTCAGGGCAACTGAATAACCATTCAAATAAGTCATTATGGAGATAATCATGACAATGAGAATCATGAAAAATAACTTACTTTAACAAATTTCATTATCCAATATTTAAACAATTAAGCATTGTGTATCTCATACAACAAATTACCTGGAAGATATTTCAATGATTTCCTTCAGTAACTTTGTTTTTATCATCTCCTTCTTAGTTTTTTCCTTTGCAGATGGGGGACTTTTCACCTTCTTTGCCTTGTCACTTCCACCTTCAAGGTTACTAGACTTGACCTTCTTTTTCTTTCCTACCATGCTCTCTGTCTGATGCATTTCAAGAATGAGCAAGATGAACTGATTGTTGAAAGACTTCTTGTATCATATGATTGGGTTCTTTTGATGTGGGGTATTTCAATGTCAAACATTGTATGCTTCGATTGAAACGGAGCCGCATTCATTATGGTTGGGAATTGGTAAAACATTATTATGGTATTGGATTTCTAAGAGTTTAGAGTTGGGACTATAGAGGGGGATGAATCTGGTTGTCAAGAATATAGGAAGTCGCTCTGTCACAGCCGCAAGGAGTAGAATGTATATCCCTAACTGTGATGCACGATTGAAATGCGTGTTAAATGTCCCAACTTTAAAATAAACATATATAAAGCTAATTACTATGAGAAGATATCTAACGAAAAGTTGGCAAATGAAGTGGTAAGTTATTTGCCTGTTGACCGTTAGTGCTTGGTATCGAACCATGAACCCGTTTGTTAGAAGATTTTTTGTCTTTTTTGTAAAATAATGTATTTTTAAATAAAATATTAATAAGGTTTTTTTTTACAAAAAAAACTCAATAATATTAATACAAATAAAAATAACATAAATGAATAGAAACTCACAGGAAATCAATTTTTAAAAAAATAAATGATTTTGTTATAAAATAATTTAGTGATTATTTTTAGAGTTTTTAAAAAAAAAACTGAAGCTGATTTGCGTTTGTTTACAATCATGAAATTTTTTTTTAAAAAAAAGTAGTTAGTTAAAAAAACTAATTTTTTCCAAAAGTAGATGAAAGATGCTTTTTATTTTAACCCCAAAAATGATATATATTTTTTTATTAATTTCATAAACAAAAACAAACACACTAAAAATTTAAAAAAATGATTTTATGTTTAAAAAATGATTTTTTTAGCAAAATAAGTAATAACAAACTGGCTCAATAACTAATACTATCCGTGAATTGGTTTTCCCCAAAAACTTAAACTCATACAAAAAATAATGATAAGTTGGCATGTAGTATTAGGTTACTCGGCGACACTAGTGTAAGCGGGCATTATAGTACTTTTAAAAGATCATGATAAGATTAACAAATTTTTGAACTCAAGCAATAACGTTCGATATTAGGTTACTCGGTGATTGGGCCAAGATGACCTCAGTTGGCCAAGATGAACTGATTGAGCCAAAATGACCTAAGTGGGCCAAGATGACCTACTGGGCCAAGATGACCTGATTGGGCCAAAATGACCTGATTGGGCCCAGATGAACTCATTGGGCCAAGATGAACTAGTGGGACAAGATGAACTGATTGGGCCAAAATGAACTTATTGGGCCAAGATGACCTTATTGGGCCAAGATGAAGTAAGCGGGCCAAGATGAACTTATTGGGCCAAGATGACCTTATTGGACCAAGATGACGTATTGGGCCAAGATGACCTGAGTGGGCAAAGATGACCTTTTTGGGCCAAGATGACCTAGGGTCCAAGATGAAGTGATTGGGCCAAGATGACCTAAGTGAGTCAAGATGAACTTATTGGGCCAAGATGACCTTATTGGGCAAAGATGAACTTGGTGGGCCAAGATGACCTAATTGGCCCAATGTGACCTAAGTTGGCCAAGATGACCTATTGGGTCAAGATGAACTGATTGGGTCAAGATGAACTAGTGGGCCAAGAAGAACTGATTGGGCCAAGATGACCTAAATGAGCCAAGATGAACTGATTGGGCCAAGGTGAACTAGTGGGCGAAGATGAACTTATTGGGCCAATATGACCTAGTGGGCCAAGATGAACTTACTGGGCCAAGATGACTTAAGTGGGCGAAGATGAACTGATTGGGCCAAGAGGACCTAGTGGGCGAAGATGAACTTACTGGGCCAAGATGACCTATTGAGCCAAGATGAAGTAAGTGGGTCAAGATGAACTTATTGGGCCAAGATGAACTTATTGGGCCAAGATGAAGTAAGTGGGTAAAGATGACCTAAGTGGGCGAAGATGACCTAAGTGGGCGAAGATGACCTTATTGGGCCAAGATGACCTAGTGGGCCGAGATGACCTAAGTGAGTCAAGATGAACTGATTGGGTCAAGATGAACTAGTGGGCCAAGAAGAACTGATTGGGCCAAGATGACCTAAGTGAGCCAAGACGAACTGATTTGGCCAAGGTGAACTAGTGGGCGAAGATGAACTTACTGGGCCAAGATGACCTAGTGGGCCAAGATGAACTTACTGGGCCAAGATGACCTAAGTGGACGAAGATGAACTGATTGGGCAAAGATGACCTAGTGGGTCAAGATGAACTTACTGGGCCAAGATGACCTAAGTGGGCGAAGATGATCTAAGTGAGGCAAGATGAACTGATTGGGCCAAGATGAACCTAGTGGGCCAAGATGACCTAAGTGGGCGAAGATGACCTTATTGTGGCAAGATTACCTAGTGGGCCAGGATGAAGTGATTGGGCCAAGATGTTCCAAGTGAAGCAAGATGAACTGATTGGACCGAGATGAACTGATTGGGCCAAGATGAACTTATTAGGCCAAGATGACCTTATTGGGCCAAGATGACCTAATTGGGCCAAGGTGACCTCAGTTGGCCAAGATGAACTGATTGGGTCAACATGAAGTGATTGGGCCAGGATGACCTTATTGGGCCAAGATGACTTAGTGGGGCAAGATGAACTTATTGGGCCAAGATGACCTAAGTGGGCGAAGATGACCTTATTGGGTCAAGATGACCTAGTGGTCCAAGATGACCTAAGTGAGTCAAGATGAATTGATTGGGCCAAGATGAACTTATTGGGCCAATATGTCCATATTGGGCCAAGATGAACTGATTGGGCTAAGATGACCTAAGTGGGCCAAGATGACCAATTTTAATTTTATTTCTAAACCCTAAACCCTAAAATTATAAACAATTTTAATTTTAGATTTTTTTATTTTAAAATTTATTTTTAAAATTATAAACAATTATAATTTTATTTTTAGATTTTTTTTATTTTAAAATTTATTCTCAAAATTATAAACCATGTTAAATATAATTTTAAACCATTTTAATTTTAATTTAATTTTAAAATTCATTCTCAAAATGTAAACATATTTTAATTTTAATTTGTATTTTAAAATTTATTTTAAAAATTATAATAATATATATTTTATACACTATATTATTTTAATTTTAAATTTAGCCTTCTTAGTCTAAATTTTAAATTATTTTAATTTTAATTTGTATTTTAAAATTTATTTTAAAAATAATAATAATATTTTTTTAACTATATTATTTAATTTTTAAATTTGGCCTTCTTAGTCTAAATTGTAAACTATTTTAATTTTAATTTTAATTTTCATTTTCGAATTTATTTTAAAATTATATTAATATATTTTTTGACTATTAGTTCAAATGGATACACTATAGGTTCAAGAACTGCATATATTATAATAATTATAAAAAATTTATTTTAAAAATCAAATGGATACACTAAGGTTGAAGAATTGCATATTATCGTTCAATGATAGTTCCTTGGTATTCCATTTTCAATTGATGTCAATTAACAAGCTCTAATGAATTGAGTTTCCCTAAGTACACTCTTTATTGGAAACGACAATTAATAAATCATAGGGAAACAAACTAATTTGCATTGGGAAATAATCAACAATTAATAAATCATAGGGAATAGTATATTCCTTGATGGAAGAGTATATTAACAATTAATGAGTGTTTTATTGCCATTATCGTATTTCCATAATGTCTTTTATGGACATGAACACGTTTCAAATGTATCACAATAAATGAAATGAGTTATTTTACATGTATGGGTTCGATTCCTTCTTCAGTTTCCAAATGGGATCCCATTTACAATTCTTCTCAACTAACAATGTCTAATCAACTGAGTTACACTCGCATGGGGAAATAAAACAGTCAAGCTATGAATGGATGATTTGTGTTTATTAACTATTAATGCAGTGTTTAATTGCCATTATCCTATTTCCATATTGTCTTTTATAGATACAAATGAATCCAACAAGTCCATACTGAAGTTGACACAGGGAAACACAGGAAGGGGTTGAATTGTGTTTCTTAATTTCGAAAATATCTTTTCTCAAACCTTCTACAAGCAAGACAATAAAAACAACACACAAACAGGAAAGCGTTTTTGAAGAGTTAATAAACTCAGATTCAGAACCCCACAGTTAGTATGAACAAAAACTGTAAAAGATAAGGGTTTAGAAGATTCACGCAAGTATTTTATCCCGGTTCACTCTCTTCCAACCAAGAGTTACGTCCAGTCCCTTCTACCTGAAGGTTTTTCTCCACTATAATCCAATAGCTTTACAAGAATTCAACATCTCTTCAGACTACAAGTATTCTTTCTCTACCAAGCCTCTTCAGGCTCTTACTCTAACAAAGAGATTTAAAGCTTTGATCTAAGAACTCACTATGTGTGAGGATTTGAAGGTTTAAGATCAAGAAGATTTACACGTAAACTTGTGTTACAATTTCAACAGAGATTTTGCACTATGATATCAGAGCTTGTGTTACTGCGTATATCTATATATTGAATCTATCTCCCTTTTCTCCTTGAAGTTCTTCAAGTATATGTATAGCTGAAGTGCTTCTCTGTCTTGATCTTCTTCAACGGTCTTCAAATTGTATCCGTTTAGACTTAGCGTTAAATGCTTGGATACGTTGAGACTGATAACTTGATATGCTTCACTAAGAAGTGCTTTTGTTTAACAGAGGAATGCTCAAAGTAGAACTGTCACTTCTCTATTGTACCAAAGGTTGCTTTCTGACTTACCATCTTTGTACTTGACTTGATCTTTACAACAATGTATTTTGACAGAGTACAAAGGTTTATGGTTTCGATGGTACGAAGTTCTTTTATCCAAGAGTTAAAGATTTTATACAAAAGAAGCATCAAGGTAAAAGACATATATTCTTTGAATGAAATAAGAAATTATTTGAAATAAATACGTTTAAACTTAGACTGGTTCACGTCTTAAAACTTGTGGACGCGCAGGTCTTTGGATGAGAAGATTTACTTATCAGTGAGACGGGCTCGTCTACTGATAATGCGTCTACATACTTTCCGCCTAGTCCAGAGAGATGGACGTGCTATACTTAAGAGCTCGTCTGTTGATGTGACAGAAGCACTCATCCACTAAAATGATAGAAGCACTCATCCACTGAATTGATAGAAGCGTTCGTCTACTAATATGGTAGAGGCGACCACACAAGTCTTTGGACTTGCTAAGTCCTAAATGAGAAGCTCCGTCCAATGATGTGGCATATGGAGCTCGTCTACTAGGTTACTTTGTGTTTTAGTACTTCCATCTGCTGACGTGGCAAGATGGACATGCTTATTTTGAATATCTCGTCTTCTTAATTTTTCTTTAGACTTAGTAACGCTTCTACCTTAGTTAACTCTAAGACCTCGTCTATTCTTATTTTAACGATCTCGTCTACTATAAAGTTAGAGACTCCGAATTTTACCAAGAGTTGTAGACTGGTCTAGAGGTTTGAACTAGAATCTGTAGATTCCATACTTTAATTTTAGTTCCTCCGACTCGCATCAAGTAATCCTTGCATACTTATAACAAACAAGTTAGATCTTTGACAAATACTTTGCCATACAAATTTAACCTTTTTGTTAACATCAAAACTTAAGAGATTATTTAAATCCAAAACCATTTTGTTTCTAACACATACTTCACACACTCACAAAGTACTATCTCTTGTTAATTAAAAAAAAAGGGATATCCTTTTTAATTAAAACGACTAAATTATAACATCACAAAAAAGGGCCGCCAATCACCATTTTTTTTAAAAGCCCAACATGACCAACTAAATTATAATCAAGAAGGCTGTAACAGGCCACAAAATGTTAACCAATCTGTAACTATCGTTATAATAAACCAAATCCTTGTAACAGCCACACTTCACCAACTAAATTATTAAACAAGCTGTAATATTCACAAAATCTGCATAAGATGAATGATGAATCTCTTCAGATGAACCACTATGGCAGAGCATCCTTTTCACCTAAAAACATCCATTTTATGATTTTGACATCAGAATAAAGTAATTTATTAAATCAAATGCACTTCATTAACAATTGAATACAAATAGAAGGCATATCAGACTTACTGCAAGGTGCACCATTCTTCATTACTTCTTGAAGTAATCCAAAATAAGAAGAGGCATTATGAACTGGTGGCATTCCATAATACTGAAAAACAATGGATCAACAATTATAGAGTATTACAAAAGTTAAATCAACAACATTTTAACAACATTTTATATCTACAATATTTTAACAACCTGACTAAATTGTGGTAAATTAGGAGCTTGACGATTTTGAGGATAAATAGATACTCCACCAAAGTTAGTTAAGTTTGACATTCCCTAACTCGAATCACCGTACCCATATGTTGGGAATTGCATTGGGGGTATCATTGGCTGCACTTGGGACATAACAGGGTGGTCACCATTTTCGGCATAATGATCCACCTTTTTCGGCCTCTAATAACACACACATGAAACAAAGCTAATAATTATCAGCCAACCATAGAACATCTATTTGATAGCATTCAACCGAATAAAAAAGGATCCTTAACTTACACAATCATTATTTGACTTTTACGACATTACTTTTGAATTCTTTTGCTTCTGATTCGAACAACCACCAACTTTCCCTTTCCCTCTCTGTAGTCAACAGTACAAATATTATTAAAATACAACACTAAACCAGTGAAATAACCCAACATAGTATAATTAAATTACTTTGTCCTTGTTGCTAGAAGGGTTAGTTGGCTGAGCATTGTGCTGACTTATGTTTACATCAGATTCCATTTCATCTTTATCCTGCAAAATTCGACATAAAAAATATCATTTAAAAAACAAATTAATTGACTAAACCATTTCCATTTAAATTAATATAATCATTTTACAGGAAACTCACACTATCAGCTTCAAAGCTAGAACCAGACGACTCTGAAAAAGATATCTGATCATCATTCATACTATTATCATTTGTACCAAAACGCATTGGACATGTCCTAGCATTGTGTTTTGTGCTAGTACAATTTGAACAATGTCTCATCCTCTTCATGGCAAACATTTTCTTCTTCGGAGCTCCTTTGGTCTTGACCATATTGGGATCACCAAAATGCTTTTTGGACGAGCTTTGAGTTCCAGCGGACAGACCCAACCTCTCATATTTACTATAAAGTTTCGTTATATCATCCATAATCTCGTCATAGTGTCCCTTTATCTTTGCAACTAATTTACAGATCCTTGTGCATGCACCAGAATATGAGCCAAATCTTGCAAGCTCCATCACATCAGAATCAACTTCAGTCGACGAATCTGATGACAAAAATGCAGTCTTCGCATTCTTAGTCCACCGGGTAAAAATCAAAGTGGCATGAATATGATCTACACACTCCTCTTTAATGACACAAAATATATGC
Source organism: Sophora flavescens (assembly GCA_030762895.1). Classification (NCBI taxonomy): domain Eukaryota; kingdom Viridiplantae; phylum Streptophyta; class Magnoliopsida; order Fabales; family Fabaceae; genus Sophora; species Sophora flavescens. The sequence goes on along the minus strand of CM061062.1, from coordinate 37,079,753 downwards.
GAATAAAGAATGCCACGAGACTCAAAACGTCTACATGCACAACAAAATATTGACTTTGAAGTATCATACACAAATTTTGTTTGATAACTACGATCACAGTACTTGGTCAACCTGAAAACCAACCTACCTCCATTTACCACACGCTCAACAACATTTAATGCACCACACTTCCCAATCTGCTCTCTAACTTCTTTAAAGATCTCTACTGTGTAGATTTTGGCAGCATCCTTCTCAATATTATGGAGTGATGTGGTCAACACAGGTTCTGAAAATAGAGACTTAAAATCAGTTACCAGTTCATTGTTTCTATATTCACTCAAAGCCTGCTCAAAATTATGCATAAACTCGAAAATGCTGGATTTCTTCCTAACATAATTCTTTATGATTGAGTTAATAGCTTCACATTGAGATGTAGTTCGTATACGTCCGAAGAACTTATAACGAAAATAAGCAATGGCCCATAAAGTCCTGTTCTCATATGTTTTACAAACCCATTTGTTCCCTACAAGTCCATGTTTTACAACCATCTCCATCCAAAAAATTTCAAATTCCTCTTTAGTGAAATGTGAGTACATTTCTTTCTTGAAATCCTTCAAAAAAGGAGAACACTTCATATTTTCACTTGCATTCTTGTGCAGATGCCAAGCACAAAGTCGATGACATGCATCCGGAAAAACCTGCTTTATAGCCTCCCTCATAGCTCCATCGCCATCTGTCACGACTGCTCTCGGATATTTATTTCCCATTGCTTCTAGAAATGCATTTAACACCCACTTATATGTCTCAGTTGTTTCATCTGCCACCAAAGCACAACCAAATATGATGGTTTGTGCATGGTGATTACACCCAGAGAAAATCACCAAAGGATAATTGTATTTGTTCTTCCTATATGTCGTGTCAAACGCAAGAATGTCACCGAAACAAAGAAAATCAGATCGACTGCATCCATCTGCCCAGAAAAGGTGCTTTAATCTACCATCACTTGTGGTTGAAAACTTTGCAAATAACATTGGTTCATTGACCGCCTTCCCATGAAGATAGCTAATGGCAGAAACAACATCCCCATCTTTAATCTCACCGCGCATTTTGCTATCAAAATAGTTGTATAAGTCTTTCTTGGAAAAACCAACTCCTGAATATCCACCCTTTTGAGCCACCATATACCCCATTATATGACAAGTTCTTATACCATACGGGTGGAGACTATCAACCTGAGCTTTATCTGCATCTGTCATTCGATGATAAGCTGGGAATAAGTGCACAAATCTAGAAGGGGCCAGTTCATTATGCACATCATCAAATAATGTAACTATTCATCTTGATGTCTTCTTCTTATAATGTACACGAAGCCTGGCTCGACAATTAGTTCTAGTGAGAGGTCTATGCTCTCTTTTCCTATCTAACCTCATGAAGTGCTTTTTGTTTCTTAACCCAGCTTTATTGCAAACAAATTGTCGCATTACAACCTTTCCCCTAACATTACGAGCCACATCGTCTTTCCTAATCGTAAAACCATGACTTTTTGCATATTTTGAATAAAAGCCATAAGCCTCAACTTCACTACCGAAGTGTAGAGCTCGTATTTCATCGGCTGTTAACTCAAATCCTTTTAAGATTACCTTCTCCACCTTCCATACTTTCAGTATCACACTCATCAGATAAATCATTACTACCATCACTACATTGTTGCTTTCATCACAAGAAACAGAGCAATTACCATCATTATCATCATCCGAATTAACAGGGGAAAACTCCTCAGTGCTAGCCATCTGCAGTGCAAACATCATAGCAGGTTGAAAAAAATTTAACCATCTTTATTTACACAAACTTAAACTGTCTTATTTGTGCGTACAGTGAAAATAAAAGCAATCTAAAACACAAAATTCTAATATAAGTATATACAAAATGCAAAATTACAATCCTAATTTAAGAAATCTAACATGCAACGTCCTAGTCGCTGCTCTGTTTATTGAACACTAAGGACTATCTTAACCTTTATGTTTTATAGTAACTCTTGATTATAATATTGTGATAATAAACCTACTAATGGGAAATTGTGTTGATTTAACTTAAGGAATGCCCCCATACCATGTAAACAATACCTAGACTTCAATTACAACTTTTTCGTATCATTCTTCTTTTTCCTTCTAAGATAGGATGGGATAAACTAAAAATTGGAAACATTAATTTTTTTTAATCTTTTTGGAATGCATATGACTTCGCAAGCAATGTACAAAAAATTGAGAAAAAGGAAACAAATAAAAATATGGAGTTGAGAAGTAAGAGTTTCACAAATAAATGGGTTGGAAAAGTATAACAAAGTTTTCCTAGTATTAAAAGTAGCTTAAAACTAAAAGTAAAAAATCCCTAAGTTGGTGAAGCAACAGTAAATTGTGAACCTATGGGCTGAATCTTTATGAAGTTATAGGTTAAGAACAATTGTTTAGTTTAAAGAATTATTTAAGAGATAGCTAAGGTAAACTCACATGTAAAAGGGGTTATCTTTATAAAAATGAATTATTGAAGTGTTTTCCTAGTTAGCATTAACACTAATTGATTAAACTTTTGAGAAAAAAATCAACATGAAGCATTCTCCACTAAACTCATACAAGCTCTAGCTTGACTAAAATCAAACTTTCCAACCAAGAAGCATTTCTTGTGTGCGGGTATTTCTAGACGCAGTAGCAATACACGTTTGACACAACATAACAATGACCCTTGTCATTTAGCCGAAACACAAAAAAGACGGGTAGCTAAAAGCAAAACCCCTTTCGTATACCACCTGGCCCATTTCTAAATACATCAAAAATAGCAGCAACAAAGAACATAGTAACAACACACCAAACTAACAGAAATGTTATATTCTAATCTAATTACATAGCACCCATAGACAATTACCAATGACCATTTTTTATCTCAAAATACACATCACTTGTGCTCTATTGGAACTCGATACACTAATAAAAATATGAAAGTAAAATCATTGTGTGCCATTATTGTCCGATCATGCTATGTTCGTCCAATCCAAAATTGGAAGATTATATTAGACATTATCATAACAAGACTTTAAAGCATGTAAACTTCACGTGTGCAGCAAGAAAAGAAAGTTATGCATGATCTGTATAATAGAGCTTGCACACACCTTAAAAGGGATAGAGATAAGATTACATGTGAGGTGTGTTTTGATGTCGAAGCACTAATTCACACCGATGCAAATGTTGATATTTTAGCTACCCGTCTTTTTGTGTTTTGGCTAAATGACAAGGGTCACCGATATATTGTGTCAAACACAAAAAAAGACGGTAGCTAAAAGCAAAACCCCTTTCGTATACCACCTGGCCCATTTCTAAATACATCAAAAATAGCAGCAACAAAGAACATAGTAAAAACACACCAAACTAACAGAAATGTTATATCCTAATCTAATTACATAGCACCCACAAAACCACCCAAAAGAAGAATAACTCAGAATAACTTATGGGAGAAACCAAATCATCGTCTAAAACACAAAGCCAGACACACACAAGTAATATCAAACACAAACACAAACAAGGAAATCAAAATATCCAATTTCATACAACAATCAAATACTGAATGAAATATTTAATAAGCATTACCTGGAAAAATCAAAGGCGCGATGTTCAAAAGGAGAAGATCAAACAAGTTCGCAGTACCTAGAATGGTAACGTCGCCAAGAACAGATGATGCCGCAACTGTGACAGCTCTGCTTCTGATGGGAGGAAAAAAAACGAAGGAACCCGGAACAGAGAACCAAGAACAGAACCTGATTCAGTTTCACCAAAACGAAACAAATCGAGAGAAAGGGTGACGTTGGACCATCGATAACAACTTTGATGACCAATAGAAAACGAACGCACAAAGTAATTTGGGAAAAGGAAGCCAATTTCGTGATGGAGGAATTCGGGTTCATAAGCTGGGCAAGGGAAGGTTTTCATGATGGGAGGGAGGGGTTATGGTAGAGAGAGACCAAAACGTAATTTCTGCCACAACCCACAAGAGATAAAAATGTTTAAAAAAAAATCAGTTATTTGAAAATCTAAATAATAAGATTTTTAGATTTAAAAGGGTTAAAAATTTATTTATTTACTAGGGACTAATCTGCAAATAGCAAAATTTCTTGGTTAAAAACATCAATCTTTGACTTGACTGCATTAAATATATAACTACTCATCTATTGGTCCAAAAACAACAGTTCCAAATTAGTTGATTCTTTGAGGGTACCATAGAATTTCCCTAGTTTAACAGGTTTTGGCATATGTCTTAGAGACGATCAAGGTAAGTTTCTTGCCGTAAGAACACAGTGGTTGTCGCCTACTCTACAGGTCTATGAAGGTGAGGCATGTGGCTTATCACATGCTTTACAATGGGTATCAATAATGGGGTTGAGCAATGTGATATTTGAAATGGACAACAAGATGGTATTCATAGTGTTCGTGCAAATCTATCATTTTATGGTGCCACTCTCTCGAACTACAGAGACATTCTTTTCCATCATCCAAACTTTCAACTAAAGTTTACCCAGAGACAAGCAAATATAGCGGCTCATTGCCTAGCAAGGATAGCTATACATAGTGCTAGTCCCCGAGATTATAGTGCATTGTAGTGAAAGTATTATTCATAATGAAATGAAATAAGTTTGTATGCTTAAAAAAAAATCTTTATTTCATAGTTATCCTTTTATTTTATATGTCATTTTTTTAACAATATTTTTTTAAAGAATAAATTTATATATATATATATATATATATATATATATATATTAAAAATTATTAAATTTAAAGAAAATTAATGTATAATAGAGAGTAGAGTTAACTAATAAAGGCACATTATTAAAATAGAACTCTTCCATTCCAAGCATTTGGGACTTTTATTACTCTAGAAATTTGTACAATGTAACAAATATAGATGAATGTACTATATGTTTAGGTAAATGGTATTTTTCTCAAAAGTGTTAATTTTTAACCTATCCAATGTTATAAATGCATCATAAAATACAAGATTGACAGTGTCTCGCACGAAACACTTCATTAGTCAAGCCTTGTACTATTGTCTCATTATTTGACCTTATCATGTCCTACATAATTTTAACACTGCAAACCATGGTTGCAGGTGTCAAACGAATTCCCAAACTTAAAAACATGCAACTTAATGAATTTTGATTAACACAGTAAACTTGAGAATGATATTATTTTAATCATTTTTATATATATATAATTTTAAATCTTAACACGTTTTTGGATTCGAGAGAGAAATTAAATTGCAATAGAATAATCCATCTTAAAATATGTAATGGAATGTTTGATGGTGAATAATCGACTTTCATCATGAATAAAAATTCGACCAGGCTTTGGAAGGCCAATAATCGACTTTGATGGTGAATAATCGACTTTCATCATGAATAATCTTAACTTGCATATGCCTTCCTTGTTCCTCAGGCGAGACATACGAAGTTGATATCAGAACACGAAACAGGAAAATAGCCATTCACACTAACAAAAATTTAACAGTCGACAGCCTAAAGCTACGATTTACAAACAAAAGAATGAATAAACTAATGATACACATACTTTACCCTGATACAACTATTCATACAAGTATGGGAGCTTCTTGGTACCTATGTCACATCATGTGAATGTCCTACAAAACTGAAGTCAGTTCTAGAGATCCGGCAATTGGATGGGAGTGATCAGTGATGGCTGCATGGATGAATACTCCTCAAGCATTTGTACAGCTTTTATAAAAAAATCAGCCGAAAGCACAAGCTGAGCGAACTCCTAATGCCAAGGATTCAAATGTGGATTAATGTACATCAACTTGGCAGTTCTGCACTTCAGATAAGAGCTATAAGTTGTCTTCTATATCATCCGGTACATGCAATTTCTCAATGGCAGCCTTTTAGAAAAGAATAAAAAGCTATAAGTCACATTGACAATAAAAGTGACAATAACCAGAAGTTACGTGTTCTAGAGTCGTCATTCAAAATTCAAAAGTCTTCTAAATTACTAAGTTACTGAATTTCACCATACAAATCAAGAGCAGAAAGATTACGTAACTATAAAAATTGTTAACATGTAAGGAGGAGAAGGATCAATGTTGTAAGTCATTCACCTTAATGACAGCAGCATCTGTTGCAGATGGTTTCAAATCCAATGCAATACCATAATGAAGCATTGCTCTCTCATGCATGTCATGCCGCTTATAGATATTGCCCATCAAAGCATAGACACTACTTTCGCAGGGAGCACACTCTTTAAGCTCCTCTAGGACTTCCAAAGCCTGGTCGAATTTTTCCAAACTCATGAGTATATTGGCCTTTTGATACATGGGAAACGGATTTTTCTTATCTGCTAAAATAGCCTTCTGCATTATGGCCAAAGCTTCCTCATTTCTCTGCCAAATCCATAAAAGCATAATTTCAGAGTCATGGATAGAAGAAACAAAAGCAAAAGACATGCAGTTCTAGTTTGTACTACTACAATCAGTGTAGCAAGTGATAAACCTTTAAGGCATGCCAAGCAGTTCCAAGGTACGACATTATAATAGAAGATCCTGGATTGATTTTGAAAGCCATCCAGAAATGATGTTCAGAGAACTCAAACTTCTCTTGGCGAAGATATATCATTCCAAGTCCATACCAGGCTTTATAGTGCCTTGCATCAACCCTGAGTGCACTTTGGTAGCATTTAATCCCATTCTCAAAATCTTCAAGTGCAACATACCTGAAAGTAGCAATGAATAACAAGACCGTAAAAAGTTGCTGAATACATGTGTGTGTGTGCACAGGCATGTGTATAAAAAACAAAAGGTCTATGTTCATACTCATGTCCACAGAGGGTATGTGCATATGCAAATCTGGGATTTAATTGAACAGCTCGCTGAAAATTCTTCAGTGCAGTTTCATGATCTTTCTGCAGGCTATAGCAATTACCCATGGCACACCTGCCACAACATTCAGCAGAAATCATGGACCAGTATAAATACAGCAAAACTGAAAAAAACTACAAATTTTTTAAATCTCAAGCTCTATTTACCCAGAGCACATTTTTTTGGTGCTTAAGTAGCAGTCTAGAAGATAATATTATTATACGAACATTAATGAATAGAAAGGCTTTGCAAGCAGATATCTCAACTATTCAGCTAAGACAAAATAAACAAATGTTTTGTGTAAGAAAATGTACTTCATAATAGAAATAGGCAGGGTATAGGCAATAATATATCATATATCCCTCCAAAGAGATATCACATTGGAAAAACAAATATGCATTTGAGCAAAAACAAGGTTCAGACACACATACACACAATTTGACTTAAAGGTAAGAAAATTCAGGAAGAAAATAACATCAAAAAAATAATTACAATGAAGTTCATTGCATGCCTACCAAGATTGAGGAGCTAAGCGATCAGTTGATATCAATTCCTGTGCCAGGTAACTTAACTTCATATCTTCCTTTAAATGCTGCAGATATAAATCAGTCTTTTGGTCAAGTAGTAAACATGCAAGTATGGATTTGAAGTTTTAAACTTGAAAGTGGAAGCAGGAAGCTAAAGAAAAAACAAGGATACAACGTTAAAAAGTTGTTGCCACAAATCAATGTTCATGGTTCTTCTGTTGTAGATGACAACCACAAAACAATGAATTCTTTCAGATAAATAGCTGGCAGCATCAGAGAAGTTTTAGCCTCAAACATATTCCATGAGCCAAGGACAAGGACATCAAAACATCGTCGAATAGTACAAGGACTTTACTAGTTGAATCAACCAAAAATGCAAGTCTCAAATGCAACAAAGAAAGACAAATGGTTTGCTTTTTACAGAAAATAAAAAATACGTTAACTCACATAAAGGACTGTTGAGTATATATCCATTCCTTCCAAACTATAAGGTGTAATCTGGCGAGCAAGGCTAAAGACCCGTTCAGCTTCTAAATGATCAACTAATTCAAAGTATGCTTTTCCAACCTGCATTAGAACATATTCAAGTATCATGACAAATAGTTGGTGAAATGCACCTCTAAGAATCTCTAGCACAAGAAATCAAGAACCATCAAAGAATCCAATGGCATGTAAAAGAACCAGGTTTAAAAAAGATTCCAGAAGTTGTACTTCCCCCTTTTCTCTCTAATAAAAATTTTCTTTTCATGTATATGAAGTCTTTTTATCTGAGCTTCCAACCTTGAATCAAATTTAAATTGACACTACCCATTTTATAACTGTAATCTATATACTTGAAAACTAATTTAATTAATACTCCATAAGATGTCAAGAAAATCACAACATTGACAACATTGGATGAGACCATGCATACCCGTACTAGAAATAAAAGAAAGTACATCAAGTGCCAAACTGAAGAAAGTAACAGCAATCAAGGGAAAGCATTCTCTCTTTCCTAGGTACAGCCAACAAAACATTGGAACGTAACATCATAAGCGGATATGCCAGATGTAGTATATTCCAAATCAATGCTAATGCACCAAGAATTCTCATGAAAGACCAGAGAATGCAAGTTGAGCTACCAAAATTACCTGAGAAAGAACCCAGCCGGTATTGTAATGATTATGTGGAAGTTTCAGATAGGTATCCAGTGCATCCTATTCCACCAATAAACAAATATAAGAAAACAAAATGCAATTGAGGAGGAAATATATCTCCCTCATTTCCCCCATTTTTCATATACCGAAGTACAATACATTAACAAATAGATAAAAAGGAGTGCTACCAACACACGCTCTAACACTCTTTTCAACACACTATCTCCTATTGGTTGAAATTCATGTGGGTTCCACTAATTCATGTGAGTTCACTTGAATTTTATAAGACCCACATGAATTTCAACCAATAGGAGGGAGTGTATTGGAAAGAGAGTGTTAGAGAGTGTGTTGCTAGCATTTCTCAATAGATAAATAAGATAATATAAACGATATCCAGATTTTCTTGAGAAATAATTAATTAATACCTGGCACCTATACAAGCAGGCAAGTCTATAACCTTCACCAAGAACTCTTAGAAGGGTCAGTATTTCTGAAGCACCAGTGATCACGTTAGAACCACTCATCTCCAGCCCACCAACTGTAAAAGTTGCTGCTTCTTGTTCATAAGATTTAGCTTCAGTAGCAGGAGATGAACAAGAAGTTGTTGATGTAACATTTATACGAGAATCATCGAGGACATCATTATGAATCCCTAAAAATAGATAAATAAGAACTCATGAAATATTTGTAACGAGAAATTTTACACAAAAAATCACCTTAAGAAAGAAACTGTGTAAAGAATAATCACTAATGATACACAATCCCTTCAGCTTGTTAGAGTTGAAAATATTAGCAGCAGGCACCTGGCAGTATATTCATGTTTCTTTCTAGCATCACCAATTTAAACAAACAGAGTTCAAAAACACCATCTAGACCACCAACTATTTGAACTGTCCTTGGAATAATATCTTTAGCAAGGCAATAGCATATAAGACAATTGAACAGAAATTTAACATCATCAGTGAGCGAGTGGAATGCGACATGCACAAGTAAATAAATGCCTTAACTAGCACTGCATGAAAACAATAGTATTTTCGAAGGGAAACACATCTATAAGTCAAGAATAAATTGATACAAATTAGTGATATATATAAAAAATCATCACCGTCAATATTTTCATTGGCCCAAGACTGTCCCTTACGAACTGCCATGGTACGGAATGCCATATGGTTAAGTTTTGACCCTCCAAGATACTTAGAAGTGTTACTAGTTCCATTCCCAGACACAACTGTCGAATTAGCATTTGCATTTGCACTTGCTTCAGTAGAGAGTCTTGAACTACGTCGAAGACCAGAATCAGAAAACAATCTACCAGAAATCTGGAACGATATATATTTAAAAAAAAGGAATGGTGAAAAACGAGACAATATAAAATCATCTAATCTATAAAAATCAAACATTCAACCAGTGTACATATTATTGCAATCATGCAGAAACTCCTACAAAATACTCAGTTACTCAACAAATTAACGATCAATTAAATCACATAACAAATATGGCAAATGTATTTAGAAGTTCATATTACAATGCATAGCATTATAATACCACCTAGTAAGTAAAAATCCACAATGACCAGAAAGGAAAATACCCTAGAGCTGAGCTGAGATGCTGAAAAGAAGTAGAAAATTAACTATATAACAATCAAGTACTTGAATGTTGAAAATTTGTTAGGACATAGGGAAGCAGTTCAAAACAGACAGTTAGAGAAGTTAGGTTAGATAGAGGGGTTTATATGTAGATAAATAGGGGGTCGGGGTAGAGGGGAATCATTCTGATTTGTTTGTTGAGAAATGAGTATTGCTCGGTTGAATTTCTTAAACAAGCTGTCAGATGTTCGATTTCTAAGTTTGAGAACCAGTTTGGGCCTCCAAATTATAGTCTAGAACTCATTTTCACCTTTCAATATGTTTGACAAAATTAATTTCATTTAGGTATAATTAGGTTTTGTGTTCAAGCCTTCGTGAATGAGAAACCCTTGGAGAATTCTTTCTCCTATTGCCAGTGTTCATTAAAATTGGTCAATTCTTTTGTTTGTTTCTTACAATTTTTCATTTCTCTTTCTCGGGTTCCTACAATTGGTGCTACCTACCAGGCCAGTTGATCCAGAGATGGACGACAGGGTGGAAGCTTTGAAGGCAGCTGCTGCGACGACTGCTATGAAGGAAGGCTAGGGTTGATTGAGGAAACAAAGTCTCCCAGATCAGGACCTCTGGTACCAACTTGAATGTGGGAAATAGAATATTATTTCTTAATCATTTGAAACTGTCCATATAGTTTGCCTAAAAAAGGATTGATTTTACAGAAATTAATAATCTGTCCTAATAACCATATAATTTACAATAATTACAAAGAACATCCTATTTTAATGTGTATGGGACCGGTCCGTTACAACACAACAGTGTTGTCAAATAGCGGCCATGGAGGCGCCATGGCGGAAAGCGGTGGCAGGATTTGAAGGAACCGCCATTCGGAGGCGGTGGCGGTTCACGGGCGGTCCATGGCGGAAATGATGGGTTTGGGTGTTTTTCATCGTGCGCCCGGCCCAAAATGGGGGAAATGATCCTATTTCCCACTTCTCTTCCTCCCATTTCCCACTTTCTTCTCTGACCACCCCCCTCCGGCGACACCCACTGTCGGGCGACCACCGTCCGACGACCACCAACCTCCGGAGACCACCCTTTGACCGCTGACCAGCGACCAACTTCTTCTCTCCTTTTTTCAGTCATTTTCGAAAATGGCAAGCGAACCACCTTCTTCTGAAGCTTCACGAGCCCTCTCCATCTTCTTCCGTCTTGTTAGTAGTCTTGAACCTTGTTATTTTATAAACCTTGTTAGTACTTAGTAGTCTATGATAGGTATTATGAGACTTGTATGATATTTTCTATCAATTTAGTTTATGGTTCTTAACATATGTTGTTAGTGTTTTGGATTTTATATTTATTTCTGCAATTTTTGTTATGTATATGTATGTGTGTGTATATATATATATATATATATATAATTTTATTTTATTTTGTCCGCCATGGCATCCGCCATATGGCCACATCGCCATCCGCTATAATGTATGGCGGATTTTTGGCCGGCCGCCATAGACCGCCATCGATAACACTGCAACACAATCATATAAATAAGAACTAATTTTAACAAGAATTCAAAAGATAAATTCAATAGCCCATAAAGTCAAAATTGGATGAAAACAAAATTGATGACCAATAATGGTATGAGAATAAAGTCCCGCGTTCCCATATTGAAAGGCACTTCCTGCTCGGATTGCCAGTTTTCATGTTAACAACAACTTGAATAAATCAACAGAACTTCAGCCTAAAGAAAAATGTATCCAAAATCAGCATGCAACTTGGGAATAAGCCACTCCATCAAATAAATGTCTATATACACAGAAAATGCCAGGTTACTTAGTGATGCAAAGAGAGGAAGTGCAACAGAACCAACCTTTCGCAACTTTCCTTCATCCACAAACTTTCTTCGAGGGGCTTGAATAGTAGAGTTTACTGTTGACTTAGGAGAATTGTCGGCACCAAAAGTACTCAGATTTGGGCCATTTGGCAGCACATTCCTACACAAAGGGGGTGGAGCAACACTTGTCATCTGAAAACAGAACAAAATATGTGAACCATTTGAAAAGAAAAAATGGATATTAAACACACGACCACGTGACCAACGAAGCTGCATTATTATTTAAGAAAAAACAGGATACATTTGCATATATTTGTGAATCTTGCTGACCATATTCAAATTTATAGAAACTATTACTTGGTCTAGAGTTTCCCATATTTATTAAAATAAGCATTAACAGGCATTCACATAAAATTACATACAATTACCTGTGTGGCCATTGGAGATGGGGTGTCATAAAACGATATCTTAGATGGACCACTATTAATAGGTTGACCAGCAGCTCCTCCTATCGTAGATGCTCCATGATGATTTCCAGCAATATCCTTTAGGCCTTGCATGTGTCTTAATTGCCTTGGACTTGCATCTTCAGAGAAACAGTGTCCAGCAGCAACTACACTACAATCCTCAGCTGATGAATGCTGGCTTGGAGAGGTTGCACAATTTAGGTATTGCTTTTGTATGCAAAGAGCAGCTGCTTCACCAAAAACTGCAGTTGCTTCTTCAGCAGCACCTAAATTTTCAAAAAAGACAGTACAATGATAATAATAATGAGTTGATGACAATAACAACAACATATTGAATGAAAGAAAAGAATAGTTGCTACATAGATTTATTTAAAAAAATGAAACGTCCATTTAATTACACTAACTCTAGTTTTGCAATGCTTTCCTAGCTTACTTCTGGTTTCAATTGTAATATGACAATTTTAATATCTTGTAGTGGTAGAGCCATTAGCATTTTGGTAAAAACAAGTGTTTTTTTTATAGCGTTCACCACTGTCACAATTCTCTTGTTCTATCACCAATTATGGCCAAACCACAATAAACTTGTGCTTGACGCTCAGTCACTGAAATAAAATGATCAACCAATAAGTGCACTATTCTAATATTATTTAAGGTTCAACATGTTTGCTTTGCTTTGAACAGCTTTCCTATCTGATCAAAGCTAGAAATAAGCCGATCTAAATGGGAATGACACAACATGACAACTTAGCAATCAGTCCCTGAAATTAAACAACTAGGTTTCTCGAATTGGTTCAACAAATATGCCCAGCGAGCTTTGGGAATCAAGTGAATTCATCTTGCGGACCTAATATGCACAACTCCTCATATGCAGCCCACATTAGAGGATCCATAGATAGTGCCTGCTTAAAATGATGTATGGCACTTTTCATTCTGTCAGTGTACCTGAAAAAGCAGAATAGTTATTGAAGAGAACATAGAAGGATTAATATGAATATTAAAATAGTAAGAAGTAAGTTAAAACCACCAAATCAAAGCCAAGCCCGTGAGCAAGGGAAGCAAGCAGTGATGCAAGAACTTTGGAAAAAAGGATGTGCTAATAGAGAAACGTTAGATTAGCTACAATCCACCATGTTATAGAATCCTATGCAAATGTTTTGAACAATATCAATCCAAACAGATTTTTGGAACTAAAAACAGAGATTCTATAAACTCGTTACAAAATTCAAGAGCTGAAATCATACCTTACTAATACTGTCTACCAAAAGTGTGTGAACAATATGCCTTATGCAATTTTTTACAGCTACTTTTGGTAGCCAATTTTTTACAGCTACTTTTGGTAGCCTCCCATCCATTAGTAGCAGAGGAAACAGTTCACAATGTTGATATTGTTTTAATTGTTTTTGATATGTTGATGATATAGATGATTTTGTTTCCTAGTTTATCATATATATGTTGTAAATAGGAGATATACTCAATCCCTAAAATCAAGGGATTTGATACTATACTATGTAATTTCTTGTTCTATAAATTCACAAAGCTGAGAGGGTTTCTCTCAAGCTATTCGGCAATCACAAGTTGGTATCTAGAGCTAGGTTCAATCTGGTTACGAACCTGGTCACGAAAACAGTTCTCCGACGCACGTTTTCCGGCGACCATCTCCGGCGATTATCTCCGATCACCAAAGTAAGGTGACCGGACATCTCAGAAACGGTCGGCGATCGTTTTCCGTGAAGACCCATCTCTGTACGCCGCCGCACGTGCCCTCACGTGCCTCCAACGTCCGCTACTTCTTCGAGCGCGTGAGGTCCACGCGCCGCCCTTCACACGTCCGTTCGTCCTCCGGCTTCTTCTGATCGCTTTTCCGGCGTCCTCTGCCTCTGTTTGGAGGGTCAAAAGTGAACTTTGGTCAGTTTGGCCTTTTCCCCTCTCATCATGTCCTCTGATTCGTCCCCTAACGCCACTGTTTCGACCGCTGCTGAATCTAGTGCTGGTACTGGGTCTACAGGGAAGGGTCTCATCTCTTTTGCCTTCTCTGGAAGTCCCATTATCACATCGGAAAAACTCAATGGCAAGAATTTTGTGGATTGGTACAATGCGGTTGAAGTTTGGTTTTTAGGTCAAGGGCTTTATGAACATCTCACCAAGAAGGAAGCAGAGATTGATGAGAAAATTCGTGATGAATGGAAAAGGGCAGATTATCAGTTGGTCTCTCTTTTATGGCAGTCTATTGATCCGAAGCTGATGGCACACTTTCGCCCGTACAAAACTTGTTATGAAATATGGAAGAAAGCCCAAAATGTCTATTCCAATGACCTACAACGCCTCTATGCCTCTGTCCACAATTTGGCCACTCTTCAGATGACAGATCATGATCTTCCCTCTTATCTGAATAAAGCACAGTCCGTTATTGATGACATTAAGCGCATTATAACAGGTGATGATCTTACGAAGGTACTAGCAAAACTTGATAATATGTATATGGTCTTTGTTCTTCATGGTTTCCATAAGGACTTTGAATCTGTCCGGAATCAAGCTCTAACTAATCCTAACATCCCCACGGCGGAGGAGCTCATTGATCGTCTTCTACAAGTTCCGTCACCAGTGGAGACATCCGAGATTGGCTCCCAGACAGCTTCCGAGTCCTCAGCCTTTGTTCCGAATTCGGCACACCGTGGAGGACGAGGTCGTGGGCGTGGTGGAAGAGGTGGTCGTGGTAGAGGTGATCGCCCTCAGTGCTCTTATTGCAAGCACGTGGGTCATACCCAAGACAAGTGTTATTCTTTGCATGGTTTCCCAGAAAAGTCAGTCAATGTCACGCATTCCGACGATCAGAAATTTGAGATTGGGTATGATAATCAGAAAAGTGGCAGTCAGAATAGTTTTTCAGTTGATGAATATAAGGAGTACCTTCAGCTTAAGGCAGCCCAACAAGCCTCATCTTCAGCAACTATAGCCCATATTGGTAATTCTACGGTTTATTTCTCTCATTCATCTCCTGTTGGTTCCTGGATTTTGGATTCTGGTGCTTCTAACCATATAACCGGTAATTCTTCTCTCTTTTCTACTTTATCTTCTACCAAAACACCACACCACATCACCCTTGCTAATGGCTCTAAAACACAAGCTACTGCTATTGGTCAAGCCTCACCTCTTCCCTCTCTGTCTTTAAATTCAGTCTTATTTATACCTGGATGTCCTTTTAATTTAATTTCTATCAATCAACTTACTCGATCTCTTAATTGTTCCATAACCTTCACTTCTACTTCCTTTTCTATCCAGGACTGGAGTACGGGGAAGATGATTGGAGCAGGATCTGAGTCACGCGGTCTCTACTACTTACAACCTCCATCCTCCACAATATGTGCTGCCACAGAATCCTCCAGTCTTCTTCATCGTCGTTTAGGTCACCCGAGTTTGAATAAATTAAAGAAAATGGTCCCTCATTTCTCTAACCTACAGTCATTGGAGTGTGAGGCATGTCAGCTTGGAAAACATGTTCGGACATCCTTTCCAAGCAAGGTTATAGATCGTACAGAGTCTCCTTTTAGTCTTGTTCATTTTGATGTTTGGGGTCCTAGTCGTATTTCTTCTGTCTTAGGATATAGGTACTTTGTTACTTTCATTGATGATTTTTCTCATTGTACTTGGTTATTTTTAATGAAAGAACGTTCTGAGTTATTTACTATTTTTCAAAAATTTTGTGCTGAAATACACAATCAATTTGGACAAACTATTCGTATCTTACGCAGTGATAATGCCAAAGAGTATTTTTCTGCCCGTTTTAATGCTTTTATGGCATCTCATGGTATAGTTCATCAATCGAGTTGTCCTCACACACCTCAACAAAAATGGTGTGGCTGAGCGTAAACATCGCCATATCATTGAAACAGCTCGTACTCTCCTATTACATTCCAATGTTCCTGTGAAATTTTGGAGTGATGCTGTTCTCACTGCAGATTATTTAATAAATCGAATGTCATCTTCTGTTCTCAATAACCAAGTTCCTCACTCTATTCTATATCCTCAGGCACCCCTTTATACTGTTCCCCCTCGTGTTTTTGGCTCCACTTGTTTTGTCCACAATGTTGCTCCAGGTCTTGACAAACTTGCTGCACATGCCATTAAGTGTGTCTTTCTCGGTTATTCTCGGGTTCAAAAAGGGTACAGGTGTTATTCTCCTTCAACAAATCGCACTTATATCTCTGCTGATGTCACCTTTTTTGAGGATACACCATACTTTGCCTCATAGGTCCTGTCGGAGTCTGTTTCTCAAGTCTTCCCTATTCCAGTCTTTGATTCTCCCGTTTTCAGTCCGCCAGTTTCGCATATATCAGAGGCTGTCCCTGTTGCTCCTAAGTACCCTACCGAGCCATTTCGTCTCACTTACCACCGTCGTCCTCGTCCAACAACTCTGGAAGCTGCACCCGTTGTGGACACTAGTGACTCACCTCCTACTCCTTCGTCTCCGTCGATTCCGGTCCAACCCGAGCCTTCCGCTGATCTTCCCATTGCTCTTCGCAAAGGTACTCGTTCTTCCCGCAATCCTCATCCTATTTATAATTTTTTGAGTTATCACCGTTTATCTTCCACCTATTGTGCCTTTGTATCTACTTTGTCGTCCATTTCTATTCCTAAAACTGTTCAGGAAGCACTATCCCATCCAGGATGGCGACAGGCTATGATTGATGAGATGGCAGCCTTGGAATCTATCCATACTTGGGCTCTTGTTCCCTCTCCTCCTGGGAAGTCTACTATTGGTTGCCGTTGGGTCTTTACTGTCAAAGTTGGTCCCGATGGGACAGTGGATCGCTTGAAGGCCCGTCTTGTGGCTAAAGGATATACTCAGATTTATGGTCTTGACTATGGTGATACTTTTTCCCTTGTTGCCAAAATGGTCTCGGTTCGTCTCTTTTTATCCATGGCTGCTACTTCTTGTTGGCCTTTATATCAGCTGGACATTAAAAATGCATTTTTACATGGTGAGTTGGAGGAGGAAATTTATATGGAGCAACCACCTGGGTTTATTGCTCGGGGGAGTCAGTCTTGTTTGTAAACTTGGAAGTCATTGTACGGGTTGAAACAGTCTCCTCGAGCCTGGTTTGGGAGGTTTAGTAAAGTCATACAGCAGTTTGGCATGATTCGTAGCGAGGTCGATCACTCTGTGTTCTATAAACATTCACCGTCTAAAAAAGTCATTTATCTTGTGGTCTATGTAGATATATTGTAATTACAGGTGATGATCATGAAGGAATCACTAGACTAAAGCAACATCTGTTTCAGCATTTCCAAACTAAAGATTTGGGCAGGTTGCGGTATTTCCTCAGTATTGAGGTTGCTCAGTCAAGGGCAGGTATTTCCATTTGTCAAAGGAAGTATGCACTTGATATTTTGGAAGAAACTGGGATGCTGAATTGTAAGCCGGTGGATACTCCTATGGATCCGAATGTTAAGCTTATGCCAAATCATGGGGAGCCATACTTAGACCCAGGCAGATATCGGAGATTAGTGGGAAAGTTGAACTATCTCACTATGACTAGACCAGATATAGCCTTTGCCGTTAGCGTTGTTAGTCAGTTTCTCAACTCCCCTTGTGATAGTCATTGGGATGCAGTTACTCGTATTTTAAGGTATATTAAAGAATCTCCTGGAAAAGGGCTAACATATGAGAACAGAGGTCATACAAACATTGTTGCCTATCTGAGATGCGGATCGGGCGGGATCTCCGAGTGATAGGAGTTCAACGTCTGGATATTGTGTTTTCATTGGAGGCAATCTCATCTCTTGGAAGAGTAAGAAGCAAAGTGTAGTTGCAAGATCGAGTGCAAAAGCAAAATATCGAGCCATGGCTCTCACTACATGTGAACTTATATGGTTAAAACATCTACTTCAAGAGTTAAAGTTTTGTGAGATGGGTCCTATGCAACTGATTTGTGATAATCAAGCAGCCTTGCACATTGCTTCTAATCCCGTCTTTCATGAACAGACTAAACATATAGAGATCGATTGTCATTTCATTCGAGACAAGATTCTTTCAAAGGAGATTAGTACTTCATTTGTCAACTCTAGTGATCAACTTGCAGATGTTTTCACCAAGTCCCTACGGGGTTCACGAATAAATTACACATGTAACAAGCTTGATGCTTATGACATCTATGCACCAGCTTGAGGGGGAGTGTTGATATTGTTTTAATTGTTTTTGATATGTTGATGATATAGATGATTTTGTTTCCTAGTTTATCATATATCTGTTGTAAATAGGAGATATACTCAATCCCTAAAATCAAGGGATTTGATACTATACTATGTAATTTCTTGTTCTATAAATTCACAAAGCTGAGAGGGTTTCTCTCAAGCTATTCAGCAATCACAAGTCACAAAAACAACAAAACTCCACTACAACAATATTTCTTGGGAATGTCATAAAACTAACTCTTTGTATGTTCCACTGCAATGAGGTACAAACAAAACCAACTCTAATTATGTCTACTTTGATGTTAAATGTTTGTATATATGTATGATGTGATTTAGACAGGATCAGTCATTTCCTTTGACAATGTACTAGAAGAAGATTTCGGGGGGAGGAGGGGGGGATCGATAATTGTTGGGAAGACTGATCAGCAACCTGTAAATGAGCCCTAATAAATAATGACCAGCTGCACCATTTGGAACCTACATAATAAGAAAAGCAACAAAATTAAAGAAATCATTCACCTTCTCCTAGAAAATGCACCAACAAATTATTACAAAGGCAACTTAAAACAGAGGGGCATGTGAGAAATTATGTGATAAGTGAATATGCATTTAACAATAACAAACTGGACAAGGAATAAAACACCGAACAAGAAGTGCCACCAACATATTTCTATGAATTTATGATTTAAAATACATTCAATTTTGTGTTTTGTACCTCGACACCAGGCTCATTAGCAGAACATAATGCTGCTTCAGCTTCGCTAAGAAGATCCATCTGAAAGCATGATATTGCAAACAAGTACCGGGACTGAGCCATTTGTGATCCTTCAAGCAATAAAGAAGAAAGAATAATAAGAAATATATACAGAGAAGTGCTGCTATAAGATATAAGATAATAGCAAACAAAAGGGAAAAATTCTATTAAAAACAAATCAAAGAAGCAGAAAACGGATGATGGTATTTACAAATAATAGGAATATAACTCCGAAACTTATCAAGGCATATATAACTAAATATTGCAAGAAACATACCCTTTAAGACATGGTATGCAGCATAAGCTTGATTACTCTGCAAGTAACAGGCAGCTAACAATTGCAAATTTGTCTGTATAAAATAAAAACAATTGTGAAACACTGACTAGGAGAGAGTACAAGATGTCCTGCAGCAATGGCAAGTGAGAAGTGACACTTAATAAATAGCCAAAGAAAGGGCCAGAACAAGTTTCATAAACAAGAACTAGAAGTATTAATTGACAGAGTTATAAGGAAGCAAAATTCTTAGTTAGGCACGTCCAATGTCAACAATTAAGTAGGAGACTTGGAATTCTAAAAGAGTGGGCCTATCGGCCCATTATCTACATGCATAATACGTTATAGGAGAGATCAGAGTAGCTTAAGCTTCATATTGACGTTTTTATTATACGATGGGTGAGTCTGTGCTCTTTTTTTTTTTTGTGTAGAACAATTCGACGATGCAATGGTTCAGATTGCTCAATTTTTTTTAAAAACCAAATAAAACCGACACACACCGTTTAATTGGTTTGGACATTTTTTCCCGTGACCGAGCCAACCTTACTCATTAACAGCACTGTGATTCAAATTACTAAATTTGTTGATGGGCAACAAGAGTCTGTTAAACAAAATATTATGTAATCGTAAAGTTAAAAACCTTGCAAAAAAAGCTTCATATCTGGCTAAAGAACCATTGAAAATAATACTGAAATTTCCAGAACTGGCTATAACTATAAGCAGCAAATATTTCTCACACGCAAAACAACAAAAAACCTGTCACGAGCAACTTCAATTTTTGGAAGAATAAAAACACCGTCCATCGTTCATTACTTTAACCAAAAAAAAAAAAAAAAGGTAACGAAGCCCAAGTAACTTCAAACCCCAATTTAATCACAAAATTAAATTACCAATAAAATAGGTGAAAACAAAAGTCAAATTCAAAACTTCTCCAAGCAACTAACACTCTAGAAACTTTCGAAGAACAATTGAATCAAATAGCAGCGAGATCACGCTAAGAAGCATAAACATTGACGTTTTCCAAGCTCGTATATGTAAACTAATTAAATTACCAAAATAATAAGTGAATTCAAAACTTCTCAAAGCAACCAACACTCCAGAAACTTCCAAAGAACAATTGAATCAAATAGCATGCGATAACCTAACTCGATTCATAGGCAATGCAGCGAGATCACGCTAAGAAGCATAAACGTCCGCGTTTTCGGAGCTCGTAAATGTTAAGTAACCAAATTAAATTTTCCGTTTAGGTTTTCAGCGATTTTCTAATGAACCAAACAAAGAGAGAGAGAAAGGGGAATGAAGAAAAGGAAAAAACCTCAGAGGGGAAGTGAGCACAGAGACGTTGGGAGATGAAGATGGCGTTGGAGTGCATGAAATGGCGAAGACTCTTGTTGACGCTATCTATGAGAATCGCTTCCATGGCTTGTTCTGCCTCCTTCATTCGTTTTTCTTTGGTTCGAGTGTTCAAAGAGAGAAAGAGAAGAACAAGAGTTACAAGAGTTGGGGTTTTGCTTTTCGGTTCAAAAAAACAAATCAGAGGGTATGTCACGTGTTCTATGTCTTATTTTTTAAAATTTTGACACGTGAGGCATGGATCATACAATCAATCCATATAATGATCCGTTGGTATCAACTACTACCAAAGCTGTGTCCAATTTTTTTTTTTTAAAGTAGAAAATGATAAGAGAGAAAAAAAAGAGGAAATATATTTTTCTCTTGTTTAGTGGTTTGAAGAAGAGAATTAGGAAATAGAGAAGAAAATTGGTGGGATTCATCTCATCTTTTTTTTTCTCCCATCGAGAAGAAAATATAAGATGAAGTGAGTGGTAAAATAACTTTTGTACCCTTCTTTTTGGGTTCTCATTCAATTATTTAATAAATTTAAATAAATTGAACTAAATTAATCATTTATTTAATTAAGTTAAATTGAAATCAATAAAATATTTATATTAAACTAATAAATTTTATTAGTTAAAATAACTTAAATCAATTAAATTAATTTAAATTATTTGATTATTTAAATTAACTTAATTAATAAAATTAAAATATTTGTATATTGATTTTTTGTTAAGGGTATTTTTGTCTTTTTGAAAACAATTACATTTCTCTCTTCTCACTTTCTATCCAACCAAACAAAGGGAAGAGAGAACACACGTCTTTCTCTCATATTTCTCTCATATTTCTCTTATATCAAACAACACATCAAACATACTCTATTTCTCACCAGTTTCTCCCTTCTCATACTCTTTCTCACCTCTTTCTCTCTTCTTCCTTTCTTCTCACAGCCAAACAAAACATAAGGGTGTGTTTGGTTCAAGGGAGGGGAGGGGAGGGGAGGGATTTTAATGGAGGGGAGGGGAAATAACACTTTTATGTTTGATTCAGGAGGGGAGGAGAGGGATTTTGAAACAAATTGACTTTTAAACCTTATAATTATTTATTTTAAAATGGATAAGTGTGGATATTTTAGTAAACACATGTGAAATATTTTAAAATTCCTCAATTCCCCTCAAAATCCCCCCGTTATTGGAGGGGAGCCAAAACTCATTTAAGAAAGGATTTTGCTCCCCTCCCCTTGTGACACCCATGAAACCCATGAAGTTACTAAAAAAAATTATATGTCTTGCTAAGAATAAATAAGTAACCAACTTGGATATATATATATATATATATATATATATATATATATATATATATATATATATATATATATATATATATTTACATCAATAAGTTCACACATTATATAAGTTGCATCAGATACATATATTTTTCAGTAGAGGTTCCAAAACATAGAGTAAAAGGGATTACAAAATACATTGAGTCCAAAAACTATAATCCTTTTCTATGTACTACTAAGAGAAATGACTACATATCGTCATTCTCTTCAAAAGTCAAAAAGGTCATCTACTGTTATAAGCTCCTATTTACGACAGCGGCATGAAGGCGGTGTAGCTTCCTGTGATGGCAATGGGTGGAATATCTGGAAGTGGAATGTAGTAGACTAAAATAGCAACTGTTCCCGTGAAGCAAAAATTGTTGATGCTTTGGTAAGAGTGGGTGCTTACGTCCAAAAGGTATCATTCAAAGGTGAAATTTGAGTCATCCATCTTTATGAAATTTATATATAAGAAGATCCTGGATTGATTTTGAAAGCCATCCAAGAAAAAGGGGTAAGATGTCTAAACTCAAGATAAATAAAAGCCTAGAAATAGATTTAAATTTTACACCATAATTATAAAGGGAAACATTAATTAATAACATACAATAGAAATTAACAATCACACTAATTTATACCAACTTCAATTATTATAAAAATTGATACGTAAATATATGGGCCCAAAACCATCTCCATGGAGAGTATCTATTCACACCCACAAGATGTAGCTTACACATTACATCACAAAGATGTATAATATCATCACCAAGATGTATACGGGTTGAGCTATGCAGTATCACAATACTTTACTCAATAATACAAAAACCATCATAATAATAAATACAAGCATAAGTTATTAATTCCCTATTTCAATTAGATATATTTAGTTGTGTAGTAACTTCCTGAGTGTGAAACACTAGCTTTGAAAGTTTATATATATTATTTCCAAAACAAGCACAAAAGAATATATTCTTAATAAAATATCATTCTAGAACTACTTTGATCAATTCATTCAATAAATAGTAATACTCAAAAGAATGCCTGCTAGAAAGTGATTTTAAAAAATAACCCTATTATATGTTTAACTGAAAGTATCGACATATATATATATATATATATATATATATATATATATATATATATATATATATATATATATATATATATATATTTATATGGAAGAAT
The DNA here is from genome assembly GCA_030762895.1 of Sophora flavescens. NCBI lineage: Eukaryota > Viridiplantae > Streptophyta > Magnoliopsida > Fabales > Fabaceae > Sophora > Sophora flavescens. Next base: position 37,056,260 of record CM061062.1, on the reverse strand, counting down.
ATTTAAGCTATAAAAAAAATAAATAGCAAGAGATGCTTATATATAATGTATTACTTTAAAAAAAATCGATTGGAAATAATATTCAAGCTAAGAAATATTGCTGATACACGTACTGGGTATGTTTCTATCTTTTATTCATGTGGCAGTTGGCTCATCAATCCGTTAGTCAGTTAGGTTATGCATATAGTTTCTTGTCAACTATGTGATATCTGAAAAGTAGTTAAGTCTGTTAGGTAGTTAATTCTATTTTTCTGTTATGTAACTATCTTGAGAGAGACTTGGGTTGTACAGATATATAAGTCATTGTTGAGAGAAACTTGATATAGATATATACGAAGTGTAATATACACTGGAAAAACCAGAGAGAGGGAGTGATTCATTGAGATCAAGAAAGGAGAGCAAGTGAGGATTGAGAAGAGAGTTAGTTTTCAACCCTGAAAGTCTTGTAACCAGTTTCTTTTGATCTAGTGGATAGAAAGTCTTGCCTCGGTGTGGATGTAGGAGCAACTTGCTCTGAACCACGATAACATACTGTTGTTAATCTTCTTTTCCCATATACTTCTGCATAATCTCGTTTCTTGCATTCTGCATTCTGCATTCTGCACAATATCGTTTTCACCATTTCTGTCAAGAAGCTTTTCTGTCGGAAGAAGCATTTCTGTCAAAGCAGCAATTGTGTGTTCTTGGCGTAACAACGGGTTGCGATTTCTGTCAAGCGTTTTCTGTCAAGAAGCATTTCTGTCAAGAAGCGATTTCTGTCGACAAAGCAATTTCTGTCGACACGGCAGCAATTCTGCGTTCTTGTCATAACAACTGGTATCTAGAGCTTTGTTGAATCGGGGCTGCTTCCGTGATGGGCACTGCAAAGTTCAATTTGGAGAAGTTCAATGGGGAGAATGACTTCAGCTTGTGGAGAATCAAGATGAAGGCCCTTCTTATCCATCAAGGACTCGAGGAAGCCTTGGGAGGAATCAACAGACTTCCTGAAACACTTTCAGAAAAAGGAAAGAAAGATTTGATCAACAAGGCTCATAGCTTGATCATTCTTTCTTTGGGAGATGAAGTTCTTCGCGAGATAGCAGATAAGTCCACTGCTGCAGGTGTTTGGCTCAAGCTTGAAAGCCTATACATGACTAAGTCATCGACGAACAAACTCTATCTGAAGAAGAAACTCCATCAGCTGAAAATGGAGGAAGGATCATCAATCAAAGAACATGTCTCTCAATTCACCAAGGCAGTTCTTGATTTAAAGAATCTTGATGTAAAGATTGATGATGAAGACCAAGCTGTGATGTTGCTGTGCTCCCTTCCTCCCTCCTATGAGAACTTGGTTGACACAATGATGTTTGGTAAAGAAAGCCTCACCTTAGAAGAAGTGAAAGACACTCTCAATTCTCGAAAAATGAAGAAGAGAATTACTTATGATAAAGGTGAGGGTGGAGATGCAGAAGGGCTGTTTGTTAGAGGCAGGACTGATAACAGAGAAACAAAGGGCAAGAATAGGAGGAACCGATCCAAATCCAAAGGCAAGAAAGAGTGTTACTACTGCCATAAGGAGGGACATTTCAGAAAGAACTGTCCTGAGAGGAAAAGGAAGAGTAATGGCAAGCAAAACTCAAATGATATGGCTGTGGTAGCAGATGGTTATGAGAGCTCGGATGTGTTGGCAGTATCTGAAGATTCTTGCAGTGAGGAGTGGATTCTTGACTCAGGGTGTTCATTCCACATGACCCCTAATCAAGAATGGTTTGAATCCTACAAAAGGATCGATGCAGGAAAGGTGCTAATGGGGAACAATGTTGCTTACAAAGTAGCTGGAACCGGCAATGTCAGGATCAAATTCAGTGATGGATCAGCAAAATTGTTCACAGATGTTAGACATGTACCCGAGCTGAAGAGAAATCTCCTTTCCCTTGGCATGCTGGATCAAGAAGGGTGCACATTCAAAGGAGAAGGTGGTGTTCTGAAGATATGCAAAGGCTCCATGGTCATGATGAAGGGAACCAGAAAGAATGGCTTGTACAGATTGCAAGGTGCAACTATATCAAATCCTGCTAGTTTGATTTCTGCATCAAAATTGAATTCCACACAGCTATGGCACCTCAGACTAGCTCATGTCAGTGAAAGAGGATTGGAAGAATTATACAAGCAGGGTCTAATAGGAAATGGAGACTTTGAAAGGTTAGAATTCTGTGAACATTGTCTTTGTGGCAAACAGAAAAGAGTTAAGTTTTCTTCTGCCATACACACAACTAAAGCCTCGATTGATTATGTGCATTATGATATATGGGGGCCAGCGAGGGTTCCCTCATTAGGTGGTGCTAGATATTTCATAACATTCATAGATGATTGGTCAAGGAAAGTATGGGTGTATTTGTTGAAACACAAGAATCAAGCATTCAAGTGTTTTAAACAATGGAAAGCACTTGTTGAGAATCAAACAGGAAGGAAGGTTAAGGTACTTAGAACTGACAATGGACTTGAATATCTAAGTGAAGAGTTCACTGAGTTTTGCAAGGATAATGGGATAACTAGGCACAAAATAGTAAGACTAACTCCTCAACAAAATGGTATTGCCGAGAGAATGAATAGGACCATTTTGGAGAGGGTTAGGTGCATGTTGTCTAATGCCAACCTAAGCAAGGTGTTTTGGGGAGAGGCAGTTCACACTGCATGCTATCTAATCAATAGGTCTCCTTCATTGCTCATCGATTTCAAGACACCAGAGGAGTTGTGGACAGGAAGAGCACCAACCTATGACAACCTGATAAGCCTTCGGCTTATCTAGTTTTATAACTAGATGGACCGTGGTTTTTGTGCAAATTATTCGAGTTCACTCTCGATTTCGCCCAAATTTGCCTTGTTTTGTTCTTAAGTTGGACTTTGACTCGTTTAGCGTCTTTTGTGTAGTTTTTAGCTTATTTTGGATAGAATTATGCTTTTGGTGTTTTCAGGTCAATAAGTGAAGCTCCGGGAGTCAAGGAAAGTCAAGAAGCAGTGGAAAAAGCACTTATGGAGATGCTCGCCTCGCGAGTGGATGCTCGCCTCGCGATCCTGAACATCAACTGAAGCAGCAACAGTCATCACTCTGGTTCGCCACGCGATAATTTTCTCGCCCCGCGAGAGTCTGAAGACCTGCAAGACAGAGACCATCACGGCATAGCCGTGATTAAGGTCACGGCTGTGACAAATTTAGGTTTGAAGTCTCGCCCCGCGAGAGACATCTCGCCTCGCGAGCCCTCGAAGACCCTGGAAGACAGAGACCATCACGGCCTAGCCGTGATGAATGTCACGGCTGTGATAGATTGAAGTTGGAAGACTCGCCCCGCGAACACATCCTCACCTCGCGAAAATCCAAAATTTGAAGCGCGCCAATACTAAAATTCGCCTCGCGAAGGAGTGCTCGCCCCGCGAGCGAGCAAGATTCAGAATCCTTATTTAAAGGCTGTCTCAGATCAGAATTAGGTATCAAGTTGTTAGCCACTATTTAGATCAAAGTAGTAGTGTGAATCCTTGTTTCTGGAGCTGCGTCTCCCTTCTCTTTTCTTTTCTTATTTTATGGAGATTATGTCGGATTGTTTGTGCGTCGTCACGGGCATGAGGAACTAATCCCCTCGTCCGAGGGATCAATGAAGCCGCCCATGGCGGTATAGTGTTCTTGTGATGTATGTTTTTCTCCCCTTCTCTTATGAATGTTTTCCAATTCTGATTTGATTGCGTTGATCATATGTGTTGCGTGATTAACTAGTTAACGTGTTTGAGGCCGAACGGCGAGTTGCGTTTTAGAACTTGAATTGGAATCATTAATTGAATAATGAGCACGACAGTGGATTTATTTGATTAGTGCAACCATATAGGGAACAAGGTTTAATAGAATTCGAGATTAGGATTATGAGACCTAGTAAGTAATTAATCCAATCGTCGAATACGTCCTATTGAGCACGACAGTGGATATAGGAGAATTTGGGGGTCCCGGTTGACATTATAATTGAACCTAGGGAGGAATACATCATCACTTGGGTACTATACATGATTGGGTAGGTGGATTTGAGACCTTGGATATCTCAATTTCTGAATTTAATCACCTTAGCTTTAATCGATTTCTTATTTGAATTGCGATATTAATCTCTCTCTCTCAACCACCTTCTTCGCTTGACCAACGTATCGGATTTCCCGCGGATTAGTCGAATTGGTAGCCCAATCCCTGAGTTCGACCTCGGTAATTACTTACCGTGTTTCTTTTATTACTTGCGACGACCCGGTACACTTTCCGGCGTCCACAACAAGTTTTTGGCGCCGTTGCCGGGGATTGGCACAGCCAATTTCCCTAATTTTTAGGAAATTTGATTGATTGGTTAAGTTGATTTTTATTTTTATTTTTCTGTTATTTCTTTATTATTTTTCTCTACTTCTTTGATTCCACTTGGTCTTGCCGTGTTTTTGTATGCGAGGTACCCTTTCACAAGAGGACTTGCTATTTGATTCGGAGATCACCAAGACCGAGAAGCGCTTAAGGAAGGAAGTCAGAGAAAGAAAGAGGCTTGAAGCGATTAATCTTGAGAACATGGCCGAAGAAAATCCTCCTCCTCCTCCTCGTTACAAGCCTCTCTTTGAGTACGATCTACCCAGCTTGGGTGATTGTGACTCTTATATTGTGAGGGGCAACCTGAATACAGAATCTTTCAGAGTGGAAGCAAGTGTCACATTCCAGATCCGCGAGAATCAGTTTGATGGGAGTGGCAAACAGGACCCTCATAGACACATCACTCGCTTCCTTGAAGCTTGTGACTTACAGAAGACAAGAGGAGTCTCACAAGATGAGTTTCGCTTGCGGCTTTTCCCTCTCTCTCTTAGGGATGTCGCTCGCGATTGGGTTGATGACTTGGATAGGAACAAAGATCGTAACTTGGGAGCAAATGGCACAAAAGTTCCTAACCAAATATTTTCCTCCTCGTAAAGCGGCACAAGCAAGAATAACATTTACGCTCTTTCAGCATGACAGAGGATGAAACATATAATGAAGCTTGGGAGAGGTACAATGGCTTATTGAGAAGATGCCCTTCAAGCATTCTTTGACCCCGTCTCCAAAGTTCAGCACTTCTTTAATGGGTTGAGGGGACGCTATCGGATGAACTGTGATGCCGCAGTGGCGGTTCCTTCTCATACTTATCACCGAGGATGGATGGGCATTATTGGAAAAGATGTCATATAATGATTACAACCGTGGTAGGGAAAACTCAAGTGGAGTCGAGTCTTTGGAACAATGGAAGCCATTCTAGAGCAAGTCAAATCATTGAAGATGCAAGTTGCGGCTTTGTCGGAGAACAAGAAGGCTAATGTGATACACGAGGGAATGCCTCCGGTTGTGATAATTGTAATGGAGATCATGACACTCCGAACTGTCCATTCAACTTCCCCGAGAACATGTGGACTCATGCCACAATTTCTATGATCTCGTGCCCCAGCAACAACTATCGGAGAAATGCACGGAATGACTACAATCGGAATCGAATAGGGGTATATGAGGAGAGACCATCCGGGTTTCGCTTGGAGTGATACTAATGGTGGTCTAGCCGGTCAACAACATCCTCAACAGAATTGGCAACAACCTCCACAGGGTCTGAGGCCGAACATTGGAATCCAGCAGCGTAATACTCAGCAGGCTCTTCAGGGGCATAATCAGTTGCAATTAACAGATAGTGGAAGGCAGCCTTGGGAATTGGCTTTTGAGAAGATGAATGCGGCAATGGAAAAGATGGCAATCCACATAGAGACGGTGAACACGAAAGTTGACAAGTTGACAACGCATACGGGGGCGACAATGCACAATCTAGAGATGCAAATAGCTCAGCTCGCAAAGCAACTGAATGAGCGTCCCCCGGGAACTTTCCCAGGTGATACCGAGAACAACCCTAAGGCCCATTGCAATGCCGTAACAACCAGGAGCGGAAGGGTGTTGGAATCTAACAGGGGTGCAACTAGTTCTCAGGATGACAAGGCCCCGGAACAACCACATGTTGAAGAAGAGCAACCTGAAAAAGAGAAGTTAGCAAGTGACAAGGAACCGGAGCAAGGGGGAAGGCTGAAGCTTGTGGATGAAGAGTTCCGAAAGAAGAAGTGGGTTGAACCCTGATGAGCCTCTGTTTGACTGGTTTTATAACTAGTAAAGACCTTGGCTTTGTGCTAATTTTATATCATTTTCACCCAAATTAGACTTGATTGTCCTTAAGTAGTATTTTGAGTCTGTAAAGTGTTTTTAGGTTAATTTAGTTGATTTAGAGTTAAATAAAGTACTCATGTTATTTTCTATTTTTCAGGTTAATAAAATAAAATAAAATAAAATAAATCTGGAGCCACTCGCCCCGCGAAGGTTATCTCGCCCCGCGAGTCATCCAAGCCTGAAAAGTCAGAGACGATCACAGTTTACCCGTGTTGAGGATCACGGCTGTGGCAGTTTTGAAGTTGAAGCGTTCGCCTCGCGAAGATACATTCGCCTCGCGAACTTGGAAGACCAGAAGCCATCCCGGTTTGCGCATGTTGAAGGTCACAGGCGTTACAGTTGGGAATTTGAAGAGTTCGCCTCGCGAAGATATGCTCGCCTCGCGAGAAGACCAAGAGTTGCAGAACTTTCGTGTTATTCGCCTCGCGATCAGTGATTCGCCTCGCGAGGCCTTGGATTCCAGAAATTGTATATAAACTGCTCCATGGCAGAATGAAATGGGGGCTAGTCAGTTTTGGCTAGTCTTAGCTAGTCAGTAGTTGTAGTTTGTTTTGTTTCCTTTTCTGCTTATGTTTGTAATGGAGAACTAGTCTCCTAGATTAATCTACTGTGATTGGTTTTAATTACACTTGAGGTTCTGAATTTCCTGTTTTAATTGCTTTTCTCTTTTCAAATCTATATTATGCATTTCTGTTTGTTTAATTCAGGAGTGTGTAGTGTAGTGTTGATTCATTTCAGTGATGCTATGTTCCTATACTTAATCGCGTTTGTTTAATTCGCGTGTGTTCATTCATGTTCGTTTAGTTCATGAGGGCTTAACCCCGTTTGTTTAATTCGGGAATAGGAACATGTATCCGTAGTAGCGATTTCGTTTATTAATTGTTGCTACAACTGAAAGGGGATTAGAATCTGCTTAGGGCTTGGATTTATTTGAACCAATGATAGTGGGAAACCAAGAACAGTAGGTTAATCGTTCTTTAGCTTATTTGTTAGTCTCTTAAACTGCCTGTTTTTATTGCTTTGTTTTCTTTATTTTATTTCAATCCAAACCCCCCCCCCCCCCCAAAAAAAAAACTAACTTTTGATTTTCTGTTAATAATAGCAACACTAAAGAGTCCTTGAGAGACGATACTCGAGTTGTCGCTCTATACTACATTATTTTAATAATCGCTCGTTCTTTTTTTGGCGCGTGGCGACAGCGCGACCAAACCCCAAGACCTCCCACCTTACATGAAGGTACCGTATCCTGAAAGATTGAAGAAGCCTCATCAGGATAAGCAGTTCAACAAATTCCTTGATGTCTTCCGCAAACTTCAGATTAACATTCCATTCGCGGAAGCCTTGGAACAGATGCCATCATATGCCCGGTTTATGAAGGATCTTCTCACCAAGAAGCGGAAATTAGTGGACGAGGAAACGGTTGCTTTGACCGAGGAGTGTAGTGCCATCCTTCAGAGAAAACTCCCTCCAAAGTTGAAGGATCCCGGTTCCTTTTCGATACCATGTACCATTGGGGAGATGGCTGTAGGGAAGGCATTGTGTGATCTAGGGGCAAGCATCAACTTGATGCCCTTCTCTATGATGAAGAGGTTGGGGATCCAAGAAGTCAAGGATACGCGGATGTCGATCCAATTAGCCGACCGTTCTATAAAATATCCTTATGGGGTGGTCGAAGACTTGTTAGTAAAGGTGGACAAGCTTATATTTCCGGCGGACTTTGTAGTGCTTGATATGGATGAAGACGCCGAGGTCCCTCTCATATTGGGTAGGCCCTTCTTGGCCACTGGGGGTGCCTTGATAGATGTGCGACAAGGGAAACTCACCTTAAGGGTGCAAGATGAGGAGGTAGTCTTCAATCTCTTTGAAACAATGAAGCACCCCGTAGAGAGGACAGAAGTGTATCGTGTGGATATGGTGGATCCAACTGTCAAGGCAAGAGCAACTAGAGAAGCCCATGGTTCTTCACTTGCCAAAGTGTCGGTAAAATCCCATGATGGGGACAGTGAGGAAAAAGACCCTTTGGGGGATGAGGTCTATCTCGAGTGGTTGAAAGACATGGAAGCCTTACCGAGTTCCCCAAGGGATGAATGTGCAAAGGAAGAGCTCGACAACAAAGGCATGAAAAAGAGTGGCAAGGCACCGGAATCGAAAGGTGGCACGACCGTGGTGGTCAATAAAGACAACGAGTTGATCCCAAAAAGGACCATCACGGAGTGGAGAGTTCGTGCTGATTATAGAAGGATGCTGGACTTAAATGAGCTGTCCGGGAACAGCTTGCGTGCATATGAAAGGGCAAGAGCCTACAGAAAACGGACTGAGGCATGGAATGGCAAGCAAGATCTATGTCCGGATTAACCCTTAGGGGTGACTTGAGTCAGGCTCGGGACGTTAAACAAGCGCTACTTGGGAGGCAACCCAAGCTAGTATCCTTTATTTCTAGTTTCTGTCATTTTCATTATTATTATTATTATTATTAAAAAAAAAAACTTGATTCGCCACGCGAATCCACATTGGCCGCGCGAGACAGAAGCCCTGAATCTCAGAGGCTTGCTCACTTTTCTGTCTCGCGACGCGAGGTATACTTTCGCCTCGCGATTCTGGGCATCAGCATCTGTTGGAATCCCAGATTCGCCACGCGAGATACTACTCGCCTCGCTATTCTGGAAAGTGTGAATAACAATTTTCCAGATTCGCCTCGCGAGTGATCTCTCGCCTCGCGAATATGCACTTAAGGTTTTAAATTGCAGGAGTTCTTCCAGGATGATATGCAACAGAAAGAAGCCCGTGAGACCAATTGGATGAGGAGGCAACCATGGGAACTCGATCAGGGAGCACCCTCTCCTTTCCTTACTTTTGTTTTTGGTTTTTGTTTTTGTGTTTGTTTTTGTTTGTCACTCTTGAATAATTTGAGAAGATCAAGAGTTGTTGTATGAATGTCGTGTCGGCAAGCTTGTTGGATTTTAATTAAATTGAGCATAAACTGATTGCATGAATTATTTGACCATTGATGATTTCCCCCTAGGTTCTGAAATTAGAAAAATTGATCCCCATGTGAAAATTTGAAAAAACTGAACTTTGAGAATTTTGTTGTGATTACTTGATTTATGATAAGTTTGGGGTGAGGGGGTGCACACACTAGGAATCGTATCTCGGTCAAACAATTTGCAAAATGTCCAGGTGAGGATTTGAGCCTCCAACTTTGTTTTTGATTGTGTGAATCACTTTTAAGTTGCACTTTCCTGAATTTGCTTGAATCTCTATATGGTTTGCATGTTTATGTGTTGCATCAAATGATTTAGGCAATTTTCTTTGAATTAACTACTTGGCCATAAATTGAACCAACCTTGATGAATGATCCCTAGTTAGCCACATTGAGCCTTGAAGCCTATTGTTCTTGATGACCTTACATTACAAGCCATGAACTCAGAAAAACCATGATTTTCCCCTATCCTGGGATTTAGGAGAGTATGGATTTTTAGCTTTGTGAGTGTTGTTGTGGAACTAAGTTTGGGGTGGCTACAAGTTCATGAATCATAGTTGAGAAAAAGAAAAACGGAAGTAAGGGCCGAAGGCTTGAGAAAAAAAAAAAAGAAAAAAAAAGAAAAAAAAAGGGTGATTAAAAGCATTGAATATGTGCCAAAAAGGGCAAAGAAAAATAAATATAAAAAGGAAGAGGTGTGTAGCCACCAAATGCAAGGAAGAGAATAATATGAGAGTGAATTCAATTGTTGTGATATTAGTTTCATGCTCTCATTGATCCTGGGGACTTAGCCTCTATCCTTTGAATATCTTATCTTGAGCCAGGCCTCATTACAACCTTTAAAAGACCTTCTGATGTTGCATGCATGTTTTCGTGGGAACCATTTTTGAGATGAAAATCAAATTCATGGGAAGTGCCCTTGATATATGAAATTGAGGGAAAAGTTGATAGCCTAGACGAATTTGAGCGAATGAGTGAAATTTTACATACCCTTGTGAGGAAGGCAGTTGTTTGAAATTGGTGATCTTCCTTTTGTGTGTAACTCTGATCCTCAGCTTAGACTAATGATTGCATGAATGATAAAGTTCTCAATGGTTTAAAGTAAATGAATGTGGGGATTACGTTAATATAGGGGGGGAGATCATTGGAGAAAAACTGTTTTGATTGCATTAAATTTGTGCGAAATCGATTGATTCCTTTAGGCTTGCCAAGTCTTGAGTCGTTTTTGAGTTTTAAGCTTGCTTGGGGACAAGCAAGGTTTAAGTTTGGGGTGTTTTGATAAGCCTTCGGCTTATCTAGTTTTATAACTAGATGGACCGTGGTTTTTGTGCAAATTATTCGAGTTCACTCTCGATTTCGCCCAAATTTGCCTTGTTTTGTTCTTAAGTTGGACTTTGACTCGTTTAGCGTCTTTTGTGTAGTTTTTAGTTTATTTTGGATAGAATTATGCTTTTGGTTGCTTTTGGTGTTTTCAGGTCAATAAGTGAAGCTCCGGGAGTCAAGGAAAGTCAAGAAGCAGTGGAAAAAGCACTTATGGAGATGCTCGCCTCGCGATCCTGAACATCAACTGAAGCAGCAACAGTCATCACTCTGGTTCGCCACGCGATAATTTTCTCGCCCCGCGAGAGTCTGAAGACCTGCAAGACAGAGACCATCACGGCATAGCCGTGATTAAGGTCACGGCTGTGACAAATTTAGGTTTGAAGTCTCGCCCCGCGAGAGACATCTCGCCTCGCGAGAGCCTGAAGACCCTGGAAGACAGAGACCATCACGGCCTAGCCGTGATGAATGTCACGGCTGTGATAGATTGAAGTTGGAAGACTCACCCCGCGAACACATCCTCGCCTCGCGAAAATCCAAAATTTGAAGCGCGCCAATACTAAAATTCGCCTCGCGAAGGAGTGCTCGCCCCGCGAGCGAGCAAGATTCAGAATCCTTATTTAAAGGCTGTCTCAGATCAGAATTAGGTATCAAGTTGTTAGCCACTATTTAGATCAGAGTAGTAGTGTGAATCCTTGTTTCTGGAGCTGCGTCTCCCTTCTCTTTTCTTTTCTTATTTTATGGAGATTATGTCGGATTGTTTGTGCGTCGTCACGGGCATGAGGAACTAATCCCCTCGTCCGAGGGATCAATGAAGCCGCCCATGGCGGTATAGTGTTCTTGTGATGTATGTTTTTCTCCCCTTCTCTTATGAATGTTTTCCAATTCTGATTTGATTGCGTTGATCATATGTGTTGCGTGATTAACTAGTTAACGTGTTTGAGGCCGAACGGCGAGTTGCGTTTTAGAACTTGAATTGGAATCATTAATTGAATAATGAGCACGACAGTGGATTTATTTGATTAGTGCAACCATATAGGGAACAAGGTTTAATAGAATTCGAGATTAGGATTATGAGACCTAGTAAGTAATTAATCCAATCGTCGAATACGTCCTATTGAGCACGACAGTGGATATAGGAGAATTTGGGGGTCCCGGTTGACATTATAATTGAACCTAGGGAGGAATACATCATCACTTGGGTACTATACATGATTGGGTAGGTGGATTTGAGACCTTGGATATCTCAATTTCTGAATTTAATCACCTTAGCTTTAATCGATTTCTTATTTGAATTGCGATATTAATCTCTCTCTCTCAACCACCTTCTTCGCTTGACCAACGTATCGGATTTCCCGCGGATTAGTCGAATTGGTAGCCCAATCCCTGATTTCGACCTCGGTAATTACTTACCGTGTTTCTTTTATTACTTGCGACGACCTGGTACACTTGCCGGCGTCCACAACACAACCTGAGAATATTTGGATGTACAGCCTATATCCATTTAAATGAAGGGAAATTGGAGCCTAGATCAAAGAAGGGAATCTTCTTGGGATATCCTTATGGTGTAAAGGGTTACAAGGTGTGGTTAACCAAACCAGGTGGAGGAAAGGCTGTTATCAGCAGAGATGTTGTCTTCAAGGAAGATTGCATGCTTGAGGATGCAGGCCAGAAAGTTGAGATGTCTAAGGAACCAGATGAACCCGACAACAAGGTTCAATTGGAGGTGGAGCATGGTACTGCAGATATAACAGATGACAGTACTCAGCCACCTACTGAAACTGATGAACAACATGCAGCAGCAGAATCATCCTATAATCTGGTCAGAGACAGGGCTAGAAGGCAGATCAAACCACCTCAAAGGCTCGGCTATGCAGACCTCATTGCTTATGCACTGAGTGTAGAAATTGAGGATCAGGTAATTTATCCTATTAACTACAAGGAGGCAATGGAAAGTTCATATAAAGGGCACTGGAAAACTGCCATGACTGATGAGATAAACTCCCTTATGAAAAACAACACCTGGGAACTTGTGGAAAAACCTGCAAATCACAAAATTGTAGGTTGCAAATGGATTTTTAAGAAAAAACCAGAAATTCCAGGGGCTGAAGGAAGTAGATACAAGGCTGGACTCGTTGCAAAAGGCTTCACACAAAGGGAAGGAATTGATTACAATGAGATTTTTTCCCCGGTTGTGAAACACACATGCTTTAGAGTCATTCTTGCTCTAGTTGCTGTCTACAATTTGGAACTTGAGCAAATGGATGTGAAGACAACCTTCTTACATGGTCAGCTGGATGAAAGGATATACATGAAACAACCTGAAGGGTATGAAGTAGAAGGAAAGGAACAAATGGCATGCTTGCTGAAAAAGTCTTTGTATGGACTGAAACAGTCACCAAGACAATGGTACAAAAGATTTGACACTTTTGTAGTGACAAATGGCTGCAACAGAAATTCTTTCGATTGCTGTGTCTACTTCAAGAAAGCCAGCTCAGGTCACTACATATATCTCCTACTCTATGTTGATGACATGCTCATTGCAAGTAAAGATCTAGAGGCAATCACCAAGCTCAAGGGCCTGCTAAGTTCAGAATTTGAGATGAAGGACTTAGGAGCTGCAAGAAAGATCTTGGGGATGGAAATCCTGAGAAAGAGAGATGAAAGACTTCTCTTCTTGCATCAGTCAGGGTATGCTGAAAAGGTGCTTAGAAGGTTCAATATGCAAGATGCCAAGGCAGTTTCAACTCCCATAGCTGGTCATTTCAAGCTATCAGTTGAACAATCTCCCAAAACAGATGAAGACCAGCAGTACATGGATAGCATCCCTTACTCCAATGCCATAGGGAGTTTGATGTATGCTATGGTATGTTCAAGGCCTGATCTTGCCTATGCTGCCAGCATGTTCAGCAGATTCATGGGGAACCCAGGGAAGGAGCATTGGCAGGCAGTCAAGTGGATTCTTAGATACTTGAAAGGGACAAAATATGTTGGATTAATATTTGGTAAATCAAAATCAGAAAACAGCAATGCAGCAGGATATGTGGATGCTGATTTTGCAGGGGACATTGACAGAAGAAGGTCTCTAACAGGATATCTGTTCACTCTCTATGGAAATGTGGTAAGTTGGAAAGCAAATTTGTAATCAATAGTTGCCTTATCTACCACTGAATCTGAGTATATTGCTTTAACTGAAGCCATAAAGGAAGCAATATGGCTCAAAGGTTTTGTAAATGAACTGGAAGGGAGGGAAATTCCTATGACGGTATGGTGTGATAGCCAAAGTGCTATCCATCTCTCAAAGAACCAAATGTTCCATGAGAGGACAAAGCATATTGACATCAGAATGCACTACATTCGTGACATCATTGCAAATGGCATAGTTGAAGTGAAAAAGATTGCTACTGAAGACAATATGGCTGATATGTTAACCAAGATGGTTCCAAGGGCCAAATTCCAGCACTGCATGAATTTGGCAAGTATTGGAACCTGTGATAAATGAGTCTCTTTAAGGAGAATGGATGCATACCTAGCTGGTACTTGAATTGAAGATCCAAGGTGGAGAATTGTGTCAGTTGGCTCATCAATCTGTTAGTCAGTTAGGCTATGCATAGAGTTTCTTGTCAACTATGTGATATCTGAAAAGTAGTTAAGTCTGTTAGGTAGTTAATTCTGTTTTTCTGTTATGTAACTACCTTGAGAGAGACTTGGGTTGTACAGATATATAAGTCATTGTTGAGAGAAACTTGATATAGATATATACGAAGTGTAATATACACTGGAAAAACCAGAGAGAGGGAGTGATTCATTGAGATTGAGAAAGGAGAGCAAGTGAGGATTGAGAAGAGAGTTAGTTTTCAACCCTGAAAGTCTTGTAACCAGTTTCTTTTGATCTAGTGGATAGAAAGTCTTGCCTCAGTGTGGATGTAGGAGCAACTTGCTCTGAACCACGATAACATACTGTTGTTAATATTCTTTTCCCATATACTTCTGCATAATCTCGTTTCTTGCATTCTGCATTCTGCACAATATCGTTTTCACCATTTCTGTCAAGAAAGCATTTTTGTCAAGAAGCTTTTCTGTCGGAAGAAGCATTTCTATCAAAGCAGCAATTGTGTGTTCTTGGCGTAACAACTGGTTGCGATTTCTGTCAAGAAGCGATTTACATCAGCGTTTCATTAAGAAGCGATTTTTCATCGACAAAGCAATTTCGCCGACACAAAGAAAGAATTCTGCGTTCTTGTCATAACAATTCAAATGAGAGTAGAGCCAAAACACTAGGATATTTAGATCTACTTGTTATTATAATGTACTTCAGTACATATAAAGTCTTAAAACTATCATGCATGTCCATTTTAAAGCTGGCAGTACTACTTTAAATATAATCCTCTGTTATTATTGACATGCATCAAGTCCAATAATATAGGATGGGCTATGGTGCATCACCTATATTTTATACCACCCACTACATCATCCATGTGGTAAATTTTGGACCAATCATATTGCCACATAGGTTGGTCAAAATTTCAAACTTTCTAGTTGTATTATACTGTAGTCAAACTATATGAATACAGTATATTGTAATATAATATATGTGCTTTTTGTATTTACAAATGACTAAACCCCCAATTTGGTCCCTGAGAAAAAGACTCGGGTCTGAAATAGTCCCTAACCAAAAAAAACTATCCGTTTAGTCCTTAAGAATGTATTTCCGGGACAGATTAGTCCTTCTGTCATATTTTGTAGTGTTTCTATCATGTTTAGTACATGTTAATAGGGACTAATTTGGCTCACGGTCATGTTTTTTAGGGACTTTACTGGTATCACTTAAAAATTGTTAGGGACTAATTTGTGACAGAAGGACTAATCTGTCCCGGAAATACATTCTTAAGGACTAAACGGATAGTTTTTTTTGGTTAGGGACTATTTCAGACCCGAGTCTTTTTCTCAGGGACCAAATTGGGGGTTTAGTCTTTACAAATTTAACTCATATTAAAATAATATTTTTTATTAAAAAAAACTGATTATATTACAAAATATTATTGACAACGAACATTATTTTAATTCATATTAAAATATTATTTTGTAATATAATCAGTTTTTTTAATCAAAAAATATTATTTTAATATGAGTTAAATTTGCGAATACAAAGAGTACATATACTATACTATAATATATTGTATTTATATATTTGACTACAGTAGAAATACAACTAGAAAGTTTGAAATTTTAGCCAAACCCATATGACAATTTGATTGATCCAAAATTTGCCACATATGAGTGGTGTAGTAGGTGATACAAATTATGGACGGTACACCTTAGCCCAACCCATAAACACCGGTCTACAAGCTTTCATAACTTCCAAGCTTCAAAAAAAAAAAAAAAACTTACCTACATCCAACACCATATATCTTGCATGCAACTATCTTCTAATCAAAGCACTTAAACAGAACACCAAAAATAAAAATAAAAAATTAACTTACAGACCAAAAATAAAGAACAAGAGGAGAAGAAAAAATATTACTACAACCCATTTATAACTTGAAAACAACATCAAGGGGGAAAATAAAATAAAAAGTAGTAGAAAAAGAACATATTAATGGTTACTTTGAGATTTTTGGGTTGGGAGTCCCAAAACCTTAAACATTAAAATGTAAAAAAAAAACATCCATTTCCGGGCTTCCTGAGTAAAGATCATCTCCCCCCTACTTTATTAAGTGAAGTCACAATCTCGATGAAGGTAAATAAGTTCAACAGTTGGCTCCTTCCTATGGAACGATTTCTTCTTTTATGAAACACAGAGAAAAGAAACAAAAGTTGGTTTAAATGATAGAGTAAAGAAACTGTGAGAGGAAGGAGAATAGGGAAATGAAACTCAAAAGAGAAAAATGTTTTTCTCCATAAGAATAAGAAAAGTGTGAGACAAAATAAAGAGATAAGCCAAATTAGAAAGGAGAGAAATAAGGTGCCGTTTGGAAGAGCTTATTTAAACTCTTTTTAATTTATCTGATGACATAAGCTTTTATGCAGTGTGTTTGGCAGAGCTTATAAAAATAACTTATGCCATCCCATAAGGAGTTTTTGACTTATTTTCATAAGTCACTGGGAGAAGCTTATGGAATTATCATAAGAGCTTATGCACTAAACACCATCTCCGTGTTTTTCACTATTCGAATCCTCTCATGCCCCTTTCTTTCTTTTTCTTTCTTTAAGTGCTTATGGCATAAGCTCTCATGCGATGGCCCCGTTTGTGAGAGCTTAAATAAGCTCCTTATGACTTATCTAATGCCATAAGTTCTTATGCCACGTGTTTGCCACAACTTATGAAAAGAACTTATGGCATTTCATAAGTTGCTTTTAACTTATTCTCATAAGTTAGGAAAACTAACTTATGGCATTTCATAAGCTCTTATGCGGACCAGCGCCCAGCGCTGGCAGCAGCGCCCAGCGCTGGCAACAGTGCAGCGCCCAGCGCTGGTCCTCTGCGGGAAGTGATTTTAGAGATTCGCCCCGCGAACCTTGGCTCGCCTCGCGAGTGTGGAAACCAGAAGCCAGCGTCCAGCGCTGGTGATGTAGCGCCCAGTGCTCAATTAAGCACTTATAATGTATCCAAACGCCTTATTTTGTATAAGTGCTTTTGGAAATATGCATCCAAACGCACATGACTTATTGAATTCAAGCTTTTATGGCATAAGCTCTTGTACAATAAGGCCTTATGCTATAAGTGCTTAGTTAAGTTATTTACCCAAATGCACCCAAGGTCTTATGTGATAAGCTCTTAATTAAGTTGTTTTCCCAAAAGCACCCAATGTATCGTGAAAAGTTGAAGAGAACAATCAAAATGAAAATTTGGTTGATAAAAAAGTAACTTATATAGGAGAATAGAGGGAAAAGGGATATGCTACAAGATACTTTCTTCACAGGGAACCTACTCCCGTTTTCACCATCTCAACTTTATCACTCGTTACGTGTCACATCTCCAATTTACTGCTCACAAATTTTTTTCCACCCCCTCCCTACACGTGCACTCTATGCACTTACGGTCACTTAGTAGTCGTTATCATTCATTTTTTATTTTTTTTATCCTATGTATATTTAATAATATATATATTCATTACTCTTGCATATAAATTTTCGCTGCACACACAGTGATGGCAAAACCTTAAGTCTACTCAATTACTTTAATTTATTATATTTATTTATATAAGATATTATTTATAATTTAAGGTAGTGTTGTTTTTTTTTTGACATAAGGTAGTGTTCTTAAATCACATAATTTCTCTAATACAAATATCGTATCTACACCAATTCACAATTAAGCACACTTAAGCCAAACAATAATTTAAGCAAAAATTTATATTTATAATTCACTTATTTTTCTCCTAAAATTAGTCTAAAAATGAGGATGTTACACTTTCTCCTCACTTGTAGAAATTTCGTCCTCGAAATTTTTGTACGTACCGTTTTTAAACAAATGCAGATATAATTCTTGCATGTATTTCTCAAGCTCCCATGTAGCGTCAACTGTATCAACCCCACTCCAGATAACTTTAACTAAGGATATCTCTTTTTCTCTTAGTTGTTTAATTCTTTTATCCTCAATTCGAATGGGTCGTGTCTCGAAAGTAAGGTTCTCACGTAGTTGTATTGACTCGAGCTCAATCACATGAAATTGATCAAGAATATATTTTTGGAGTTGTGAAACATGAAAAACATTGTGTAGGTTAGAAAGAGTTGGTGGTAAAGGAGTTGGTAGGATATGGGCCCAATTTTCCTGAGGATTTGGAAATGTCCAATAAAACGAGGAGTTAACTTTCTAGATTTGTAGGAGAATCAGGAAAATATCCCTGATTTGATCCTCTTTGATCTTATTTTATTTTATCTTTATTAATATGATTTTATTTTGTTTTCTTTTCTACCTTAATTATAGGAAGAAATTTGCTTTGATTTTATTTGATTTTATTGTAATCTCTATAAAAGAGACTCCTACTATGAATGAAATACACAATCAATAATATTCAGAATACTTTTTACACATGGTATCAAGAGCTCCCGATCTTGGGGGTCTTGCTTCCGCGGAAAAACCCTAGTCGCCTTCAATTGCGGCCCCTCTTAGCTGCCTTCATTGCAGCGTTTGACACCGTCATTGTGCCCTTATCAATCACATGTGTTATCACCTCTTACTGCTTATTGGTACTGTTCATCGATACTGTTCACGCTTATCGTGTATTGTTCACAAGGTTACTCTTCACCATACATTGTTCACGTGGTTACTGTTTGTGAGGGATTTCCAAAATAATGGAAGTCCAAGACACCAAGTTGGAAAGAGGTTGAAGGACACCAATAGGTGTGTCTCTTCATGGCTTTTAAATATTTACTTATAGGTGTGTTTTTTCATGATTAAATATATTCATTCATCAAGTGTACATTCATGAAAGGTTGCAATCATTCTTTCAAATACATAAAAGGTTATTTCATTCACCAAGAGGCATAAGTTGGTCTATAAATAGAACCACTTATGCATGCAGAATAATGTCTGAAAATGGGCTAAATTTCTGCAAGCCAAATCACTTCCTTTCTTCCCTGAATGCACAGAGAGAATTAAGGAAACTATTATTCTGTAAAATGCCATTGACGATACGCTTGGTTTAGGGTGTGCAAATCAAACCAAGGTTCTCCATTGTATCCTGAAGGGGATTCGCCGGTTATACATGTTGCATCCAATCTACGAGGAGAGATTGGTGGGGGCGAATCAAACCTAAAGCCTAGTGTTCTTACACGCCTTGGAGGGTGCGCATGTCACGCGTTCATCTCTTCTTTGTTGCAGACCAGACCCCACATTTTCTAACAATCTTTAGGTACTATTTTCGTTTTATAAAAATGGTTGCAATATTGAAGTATATGACATTTGACATTGTCAAAGTGGAGAGGTTCGATGATGGAAACTACGTTCATTGGGAGTAGGAGATGAATGATCTTTTTACGACAATGAGAGATGAGTACTCATATGCTTCATAAAAAATATGTTTATTTGTGATCATGGTGAAAGGTACACAATTACTTTTTATGGCTATGTTATACTTGGTATTCTAAATACATGTGTGTACAATGCTAAAGGCATTCTTTATTTGTGTTAAAATTAACATGTGGTATTAAAGCCTTAGATGCATGCTTTAGAATAAAATCAAGTATGTGAATTTTGATGAATATGAATATGTTTGGTTTATGATGCATGTATGTATGTTACTCTATTTTGATATAAAGGTCTTAGATATATATGATTGTATCAAGTGCATGCATTAATGGATATGATCCATGTAAGAACTAATTATTTTTAGAGTAGGAAATCTTATATTACGAGTGCATGATTTTGTGAATATAAGATGAAAATTGTCTCTTGATTCTTTATAAATGTTTTGGATGTGGTTTTGGAGTGTTCTAAGTTGTTAAAATTGATATGGATGTTCATGAAGAAATGTTATAGAAAACTAAAAATGATTGGATCATTGTCTTGTTTGTTTTCTATAATTAAAATCATCTAGATTTATCTTAGAACTTGTTTAGACTTGAATCCAAAACTTAAAGATGATGAAAATAATTTTAAACTTGAGAGAATGTCCAAAAATGGTTATGGTTCGTATGAACCCTGTTCCCTGCCAAACTGGTATTGTTAACCCAGTTGGAAGTAGGAGGTAACACCCAAAAGTCGCATCTTATTGGAAGGTTGCGTTGTGATTAAATGTTAAATATATAAAAATGGTATACCAACTGCCAATCCTTACGTTGGTCTGGTGGTGGGGCATTGTACGTGTTTTCCCAACGGGTCTCGAGTTTGAATCTCAGAAAATGATGTTTTCGAAAATTTTGGTTTTTAAACAAAATGTTTTAAAAGGAAAAACTGCGTTCGTGAGTTTCGAACTCGCAACGCATGGATGGACAAGAAAAGCGGGTTTACCACCAGGCCAGGGCCAGATACGTTGTTAACATGTGCGTTACTATTATATATGTATCTCAATTACTTGGTTAATATTTCCTGTTAATATCTTGCATCCATCATTAAAAAATATTATGAATGCTTGTTAGTAATAGTTAAGGAAATTAATTTTAGACCATAAAAGTATTCTCATTTACCCAAGAGTTTTGATGCTTATATATGTTATTATATAGTGTGGCTAAATAGAAATTGTTTGTTAAATACTTTAGGAGTTATATAAGAATATGGTAATTTTATAACTCTAGTTATTTTGAGTATACCAGAATAGTTGACCAAACAATTGAAGCTTATTCCCCACAACAAAACCGTATAGTTGAAAGGAAATAGGATATTAGAAGAATTGGTAAAAGTTATGGTATCCTATGTTGGTCTAGCAAAATGATATTGGGGAGAAGCCATGTTGAAGGCTTGTTAGATAGTAAATAGGGTTCCAAACAAAGGAACAAGATAACCCCACATGAGCTCTGGAAAATAGAAAACTCATTCTCAAAATTTTCAAAGTTTGAGGTTGTAGGGCAATAGTAAAAGTTCTTGAAACAAAAGAAAGAAAATATTAGGTGAAAGGGGAATTGAATGCGAGTGTTCCCGGGCTATGCTAAAATTAGCAAAACATATAGATTCTTAGTTATGGAATCTAGTGACTTATCCTGTTACAATAGTGATTGAGTCTGGGGATTTAATATTTCTAGGAAATAGGTTTAACTCAATTCCAAGTCGCATGACAATGTTCTTAATAATGCACATAATCCGGAGAACAATGTATCTAATAAATATACTTTGGAGAGTTCATAACTTAGGAGAAGTTAGAGAGGTAGAAAAGAGAAAACATAGAGACCAAGCTTCTCATATTCCTTGTTGAAGGAACAAGAGAGTCTATAGACAGTTATGGACCAATCTATTATTATACAGAAAGTTATCCATAGACATTTGAAGAGGCAATAAAGTCTCAGGTTGTCGCTTTCTGGAAGGAGGCAATACAAGACTAAATGGACTCAATAAATGGGGAATAAAATGTTCAAATTAGTAGACCTCCCACCTGGTTCTAAACCTATAGGTTGTGAATGGATTTTCAAAAGGAAAATGAAGGTAGACAGAACCATCGATAAGTTTAAGACAAGATTAGTTGCTAAGGGATTTACACAAAAGGGATTGTCTATTTTGATACATATACACTTGTGGCATGAATTGCCTCAATCAGAGTGCTATTGGCACTTGGATCCATCTATAAGTTTGTCATCCATCAAATGGATGTGGTATTCCTAAATGAGGAAATAGATGAAGAGGTGTATATGACACAACCTGAAGGGTTTATGGATAATGGTCAGGAAAAGAAAGTGTGTAAATTGAATAAGTCATTGTATGGACTAGAATAAGATCCTAAGCGATGTGATCAAAAGTTTGATCAAGTTTTGCTAGCTAATAGATATAAAATAAATAAATCTAACAAGTGTATTTATAGTAAATTCAATAGTGGAAAAGGGGTCATGATTTGTTTGTATGTTAATGATGTGTTGTTATTTGGTACTGGTCTAGGTGGTAGAAGAAACTAACAGTTTCTTATCTAGAGATTTTCATATGAAAGACTTAGTGGTAGCTGATGTGATTCTAGGGATTAGAATAATAAGAGATGGTGAGAATGTAGGTTTATCTCTATCTCACTATGTAGAAAAGGTATTAAAGAAATTTAATCACTTTGATTGTTAACCTATCACTACTCCATATGATCATAGCATTAATTTAGTACCAAATACAGGTAGTTTAGTAGCACAACTTGAATACTTAAAAGTAATTGGATGTTTATATATGCCATGACGTGTACTCGGGCAAACATTGCATATGTTGTAGGGAGACTAAGTAGGTATACAGGTAATCCAAGCAAAGACCACTGGCATGTTGTCCGAAGAGTATTGAAATACTTGAGGGGGACAATGAACTATAGTTTAAAATTTAAACTATAATGGGTATCCTTCGGTATTAGAAGGTTACATGGATGCTAGTTGGGTGACTTATACAAGAAGATCATGCTTCAATAAGCAGTTGAGTCTTCACAAATGGTGGGGGTTCTATTTCTTGGGGTTTCAAGAAATAAGACGGCATTGTCGGTTCCACCATGGCTACAGAATTCATAGCATTGGCAGCAGTAATAAAAAGATCGAATGGCTTAGAAATTTGTTGTATGGGATACCAATTTTAATGGCGCCAGTATCCATACAATGGGATAGTAAGTCAATACTATCAAGGGCATATAGCCAGGTTTATAATGGAAAGTCCAAGAACATTGGGCTAAGACATAGTTATGTCGAGGAACTAATTGAAAATGGAGTAATATCCAGGGTCTTTATAAGACGAAAAGAAATCTTGCATCCTTTGACGAAAGGACTAACAAGTGATATGATGTGGAAAAACATCATTAGGGATGGGAATCAAGCCCATATCTACATGATCACCAATGGTGGAAACCCAACTCACACTTGAGTAGCATCAAGTCTTGAGTTCAATGTGGCTAAAGTACACTATGAGAGTGATTTCAAGTATTTGACGAATAGATACATCCCAAGGTTTAAAAGTACTTGGATACCATAAGGACAAAAAGAAAAGGGTGAGCTTTTGCTCTTAATGGACCTATAGCATATATATGCTGAGGTGCCCAACTTATGGGGGTGCTTTTGGTAAAGTCCACCTATATGAGAGTGAAGTGGGGCCGCTTCTTAGAGTTGGGCTTGACTCTGTAAGCTCTCATGAAAAGGATACACGACACAAGGCCTTACCAAATGTGTCACACTATCACGTCGTTCAATGGTACTGAGATTTCATGTGTAAGTCATGGACACTTGTTCTAATGAATATTTGGTTCAAAGCTTGTCTACCACTTTATTTGGGGATGAGTGCAACCATGGCTTGCTAAGCAAAGGTTCAAATCCCCAAGATACCTTTGTCTGAAAGCATGCGATTTCCGGAATAATGGGATTTGGGTTTATTTTGAAAAATGGTGGGGGATTGTGAGGGATTTCCAAAATAATGGAAGTCCAAGACACCAAGTTGGAAAGAGGTTGAAGGACACCAATAGGTGTGTCTCTTCATGACTTTTAAATATTTACTAATAGTTGTGTTTTCTCATGATTAAATGTATTCATTCATCAAGTTTACATTCATGAAAGGTTGCAATCATTCTTTCAAATACATGAAAGGTTATTTCATTCACCAAGAGGCATAAGTTGGTCTATAAATAGAACCACTTGTGCATGCAGAATAATGTCTGAAAATGGGCTAAATTTCTGCAAGCCAAATCACTTCCTTTCTTCCCTTAATGCGCAGAGAGAATTAAGGAAACTATTATTCTGTAAAATGCCATTGACGATACGCTTGGTTTAGGGTGTGCAAACCAAACCAAGGTTCTCCATTGTATCATGAAGGGGATTCTCCGGTTATACATGTTGCATCCAATCTACGAGGAGAGATTGGTGGGGGCGAATCGGACCTAAAGCCTAGTGTTCTTACACGCCTTGGAGGGTGCGCATGTCACGTGTTCTTCTCTTCTTTGTTGCAGATCAGACCCCACATTTTCTAACACTGTTCACCGTGCACTGTTCACGCGGTTACTATTCATATACGCACTGTTCACACGCACTCCACAAGGAGTTATGATGGGTAAGGCAGCCCCAATTTCAGAAATAGAGGGTTCTGCACTTGTAACTAGAAACTACAATGAAGAGGGGAAGAAAGATGGGAAGAAATTTGATAAATAGTGCGAGCATTGCAAGTGATCGGGGCATACTCGTGAGACATGTTGGAAACTCCAGGGCAAGCCTACGAATTGGAAGAAGAAAGGTGGTGGTGAGAATCGTCCATTCCAAGCTAGTACCTCTGATCAAGAGAAGCAGCCTTCTTCAAGCTCGTTTCCTTTCACTAAGGAACAAATAGACCAACTGTACAAACTTCTTGAGTCTCAAACTCCTTCCTGCTTCATAGCCCAGAAAGGTAACTTTGTTAAAACTGCTCTTGAGTATCAACCATACTTGGATTGTTGATTCAGGTGCTACTGATCATATGATAGGAGAGTCTAGTTTCTTTTCTTCATTTAGTTCTTGTGCAGGTAACCAGAAAATTAAAATTGCAGTTGACTCTCTATTAGCCATTGCAGGGAAAGGGTCCATTGTCCTATCTCCAACAATAACTCTCCAAGATGTCCTTCATGTCCCAAATTTTCATGTAGTCTTTTATCGGCCAGTAAATTAGCTCGGGATAAAAACTGTCAAACTAATTTCTTTCCTTCTCATTGCGTGTTTCAGGATTTGAACTCAGGGAGGATGATTGGCAGTGCTAAGGAGAATGGAGGACTCTATTACTTTGATGGTGGACTTGGATCAAAACAACAATCCCAACCAATAGGTTCCTGCTTTTAATCTATTTTTATTTCTAATAACAATAATGATATGGAATTTATGATTAGGTCACCCAAGTTTTAGGTACCTAAGACATTTATTTCTCAAAGTTGTTTTGTAATAAAGACCCTTCTCTATTTCATTGTGAAACTTGTGAATTTGCAAAACATCATCGCTCTTTTTTTCCTATGCAATCTTATAAGCCAATAAAACATTTTTCTATTATTCATAGTGATGTTTGGGGTCCTAATAAAACAAGTACACTCTCCAATAAAAAAATGGTTCATTACTTTTATTGATGATCACACTAGACTTTGTTGGGCGTACTTGTTAAAGGAAAAATCTGAGGCTGGTCAAGCCGTAAGAAATTTATTTAAAATGACGCGGAATCAATTTCAAACAAATATTCAAGTCTTCAGAAGTGATAATGGAAAGGAATATTTTAATATGATTTTGGGGAATTTCTTTCTTGAAAATGGGTTGTGCATCAAAGTTCTTGTTTTGATACACCCCAACAAAATGGGATTGCGGAGAGAAAGAACAGACATCTCCTAGAGGTGGCTAGAGCCTTACTCTTAAAAACAAAAGTTCCAAAATACTTGTGGGGTGAAGCTGTTTTAAGTGCAACATATTTGATTAATCGTATGTCGTCCAAAGTTTTACAATTTCAAACTCTCATTCATATTTTTAAAGAGTGTTTTCCTATGGCTCGTCTTGCAGCCAATTTACCTTTGAAAATATTTGGTTCTACTGTATTTGTTCATGAACATAAACATCTTGGGAAGCTAGAATCACGTTCTATAAAATGTGTTTTTATTGGATACTCTCCAACCCAGAAGGAGTACAAGTGTTTTGACCCAAAATCAAAAAGAATTTTTGTGATCGTGGATACTTTCTTTGAAAAACAACCTTTTTTTAAGGACATTCATCTTCAGGGGGAATTCACATGAAGATTCTTTTGAAACCATTATTTTATCTGAAAATTCACATGATTTTGAGACTTATACTACTGCACCAATAACAAATGACCAAGATTCATTATCTGGACCTACTCCCATCATGAGTAAGGCTCCTACGGAATCTGGGTCTACATATTTAAATCAAAACTCTGACAAACATTCTTTGGAAATTGATAATAATGAAGAACTAATCGAAATGCCACAACATGATGGTTCTTGTGAAGAAGAAATTAACAGGTTCAAGGATGGTGACCGAAGGTGGGGAAAGTTCTTTGTTTCAAGGAACCGTAAGAAAATGAATGAAGAATCAACTCTCCAACACAGTCATGAATCTGAACTGAGGGAAAATCCAATTAGTCAACCTGGTACAGGTAAGTCCCCCTTCTGAACCTAATTGTCACAATGTATCAGTTGAGTTAGACATCCCCATAGCGCTTAGAAAAGGTATTAGATATTGTACTAAGCATCCTTTGTCTAAATTTGTGTCATATTCAAAATTGTCTTCCTCTTTTGCTGAATTTACCTGACAGTTGTCTAGTACAGAAGTTCTAAAAAATGTACAGGAAGCTCTAAAATTTCCAAAGTGGAAGGAAGCTAGTCTTGAGGAGATGAGAGCTCTTGAGAAGAACAACACTTGGAGTGTTATGACCTTACCAACTGGGAAAAACACAATGTGTTGCAAATGAGTCTTCATTATGAAGTATAATTCAGATGGATCCGTAGAAAGGTACAAGGCATGCTTGGTGGCCAAGGGGTTCACTCAGACCTATGGCATAGACTACTCAGAAACTTTTACTCCTGTGGCAAAATTGAACATTGTCAGGATTCTCTTATCCCTTGCTACCAACTTAGATTGGCCTTTGCACCAACTGGATGTGAAGAATGCCTTCCTCAATGGTGATCTAGAAGAAGAGGTATACATGGATGGCCCTCCTGGATTTGAAGAAAATTTTGGGTCAAATGTGTGTAAATTGAAGAAGTCACTCTACGGACTCAAACAGTCTCCGAGAGCATGGTTCGAAAGGTTCACCCAGTCCATGAAGAAACAGGGATACAGTCAAGGACAAGCCGATCACACCTTATTCACAAATTTTCATCAGATAGGAAGATTGCTGCACTAATTGTCTATGCTGATGACATTGTTCTTACTGGCAATGATGTAATAGAGATGGGAAGGCTGAAGAAAAATTTGGCAACAAAATTTGAAATCAAGGATTTGGGAGCATTAAGATATTTTCTTGGCATGGAGGTTGCTCGATCAAAGAAGGGAATTGTGGTTTCCCAACGAAAATACATTCTTGACCTTTTGATGGAAACTGGAATGGGTGGTTGCAGACCAGTCGATACTCCCATGGACCCAAATGTGAAACTTTGGGAGAAAGGAGATGTTCATGTTGTTATTGGGAGATACCAGAGATTAGTTGACAAGTTAATCTACCTGTCTCATAGCAGACCAAATATTACTTTTTCTGTGAGTGTTGTAAGCCAGTTTATGCACTCCTCATATGAAGAACATCTTGAGGCAGTCTACAAAATTTTGAGGTACTTGAAGACCAATCCTGGGAAATGACTGTACTTTAGAAAAATCAGTGAGAGGAATGTTGCAATTTTTACTGATGCAGACTAGGCAGGATCAGTCACCGATAGAAAATCAACTTAGGGATATTGTACTTATGTGTGGGGAAATCTAGTAACTTGGAGATGCAAGAAACAAGGCGTGGTTGCTAGAAGTAGTGCTGAGGCTGAATTCAGAGCAATGGCCCAAGGAATTTGTGAAGGGTTGTGGATCTACAGAGTCTTGGAGGAACTCAAGATGAAGGTTGATCTTCCATTGAAGATGTACTGTGACAACAAAGCAGCAATAAGCATAGCTCACAATCCCGACCAACATGACAGAATCAAACACATTGAGATTAATCGCCACTTCATAAAACAAAAATTAGATGCTGGCATTATCTGTCTTCCTTTTGTGACTTCCAACCAACAAACAGCTGATATTCTGACCAAGAGTCTAGCAAGACCCAATGTTGAGCATTTGATAAGCAAGTTGGGCATGA
This sequence comes from Sophora flavescens, assembly GCA_030762895.1. Lineage (NCBI taxonomy): Eukaryota > Viridiplantae > Streptophyta > Magnoliopsida > Fabales > Fabaceae > Sophora > Sophora flavescens. The sequence continues at coordinate 37,028,348 of CM061062.1, read as the reverse complement.
TAGATATCTATGCACCAACTTGAGGGGGGTGTAGGAGAATCAGGAAAATATCCCTGATTTGATCCTCTTTGATCTTATTTTATTTTATCTTTATTATTCTGATTTTTTTTTATTTCCTTCCTTAATTATAGGAAGAGATTTGCTTTGATTTGATTTGATTTGCTTTTATTGTAATCTCTCTATAAAAGAGACTCCTACTATGAATGAAATACACAATTAATAATATTCAGAATACTTTTTACACGAGATTTAAGTGGCCTGCCAACCCCAGTCACAGGTGTGACCTTCAAGAATACATGTTCACCTTCTTGAAATTCTAAGGGTCTACGTCTTTTATCATCGTAACTCTTTTGTCTACTCTATGTGGTCCTTAGTTTTTCTCGAATCATATGTATCTTTTCTGTTGTCTATTGTACTATTTCCGATCCCAAAATAGACATTTCTCCTGTCTCGAACCAACATAAAGGAGTACTGCATTTTCTTCCATATAATGCCTCATATGGAGTCATCCCAATACTGGAGTGGAAACTATTGTTATATGTGAACTCTATAAGTGGTTAATATACATCCCAGTTTCCAGATTGTTCTAGAACACAGCCTCTCAACGAATCTTCCAATGACTGTATCATCCTTTCCGATTGTCCATCTGTCCGAGGGTGATAGGCGGAGTCGAAAGCAAGTCTCGTTCCAAGAGCTTTGTGTAAACTTTTCCAAAATTGAGAAGTGACATGTGGGTCTCTGTCTAAAATTATCTTAGATGGAACACCATGTAATCGGACAATTTCCTTGATGTAAATTTTTGTCAACTTTTCCAATGGAAATTTAGAGTTCACCGGCAAGAAATGTGCAGAGTTGGTTAATCTGTCGATTATTATCCAAATAGCATCATTTCCTATGGACGTCCATGGAAGTCCCATAGCATGTTAGACAAGCTGCCACATATCGAGCTATATCTATCTTCATTCCGAGCCACCAATACATTAGCTTCAAATCTCGATACATTTTAGTAGCTCCAGGATGCATACTCAATTTACTCTTGTATGCTTCCGTCAGAATTAAGTTACGAAATTGGAATCCTCCGCCTCACAAATTCATCCTTTGAACTTCAACATTCCATCGAGGATCATTCCAAACTCTGTTGTTTTGTCATTTACCACTTGCTCCTTCTTGTCTTGGATGAAAAGATCGGTCTGTTGAGCCTTCAATATTTGTGCAGCCAGCTCTGAAGAAATTGTCATGGTGCTGACCAAAATATTGTTGACAGTAAGGTCAATATTCAGGTTCATGTTTCGGAATTTCTCTATTAATTCTTGCTCTCAAATCATCTTGGAAGACACGTGGAGAGATTTCCGGCTCAATGCATTGGATACTACATTAGCCTTCCCCGGATGGTATTTTAATTCAAACTCATAGTCTTTTAAGAACTCCGTCCATCTTCTTTGTCTCATATTGAGTTATTTTTTATCAAATAGGTATTTTAAACTCTTGTGGTCATTGAAGACCTCGAACTTCACTCCATACAAGTAGTGCCTCCAAATCTTGAGTGCCAATAGCACTGCTACAAGCTCAAGATCATGTGTTGGATAGTTCTCTTCATGTGGTCTTTGCTGACGCAAAGCATATGCTACTACTTTTCAATTTTGCATCAGTACGCATCCCAAATCTTGCTTTGAAGCATCACAATATACTTCAAAGGTACCGATGGGATCTGGCACGATCAGCACAAGCGAGGTTGTCAAGCAGTGTGTCAATTCTTGGAAACTGTCTTCGTATTTTTGAATCTATTCAAAGGCTCGTCCCTTTCGAGTAACCCGAGTCAATGGTAGTGCAATCTGAGAGAATCCTTGGATGAACTTTCTGTAATATCCGGTCAGCCCCATAAAACTTCGAACTTCTGTCACCGTCTTCGGTCTTTCCCACTGAAGTACAGTTTCCACCTTACTTGGGTCCACAAAGATTCCTTCTTTGGAGATCACATGCCCCAAGAACTTCACTTCTTTAAGCCAAAACTCACATTTTGACAATTTGGCATACAATTGTTTCTCCTTTAAAATCTGCAGTACAATTTTCAAATGATATGCATGTTCTTCATGACTACGGGAATAAATTAGGATGTTGTCGATGAATACCACCACGAACTTATCCAAGAATGGTTGGAAGATCCGATTCATGTAATCCATGAATACTGCTGGTGCATTAGTAAGTCCAAAGGGCATTACCATGTACTCGTAATCTCTATACCGTGTTCGGAATGCCGTCTTAGGAATATCTTCGGTCTTCACATGGATCTTGTGATAGCCCGATCTCAAGTCGATCTTTGAGGAGATTGAAGCTCCTCTAAGTTGGTCCATCAAATCATCAATCCTCGGCAACAGGTACTTGTTCTTTATCGTAACTTTGTTGAGTTGCTTGTACTCAATGCACAATCTGGAACTGCCATTTTTCTTCCTCACTAAAAGTACAGGTGCACCCCATGGAGAAACATTGGGTCTGATAAACTGCTTGGATAACAATTCTTCCAATTGTTTCTTTAATTCTGCCAACTCGGTCGGGGACATTCGATAGGGATCAATGGAAATAGGACCAGTGACAGGCAACAAATTGATAGCAAACTCAATTTCTCGCTCTAGAGGAAGGCCAGGAACATCTTCAGGGAATACTTCAGGATACTCTTGGACCACACGTAGATTCAAGAGGTTCTGTTTCCCTTCTAATTCCATAAAAGAGAGTAACATGTATCCTTGGGCTCCCTCTTTCAAAGGAGCCATGATTTGGTTGGCAGACATAAATCTAGAACCTTCCGGGGTAGAGGAAGTATTGGATTTAAATATTAAGGTCTTATCCGAACAATTTAGCAAGACATAATTGGACGACAACCAATCCTGCCTTGAATGATGTCAAGTTGGGTTAAAGGCAAACAAATTAGGTTCACCAAGAAGTGTCTGTTTTCTATAACTATATGGCAATTAAGGCAAGCATATGAAGTAGTTATAGCATCATTGACAGGAATAGAAACTTCCAAATCATAGGGAAGAAGAGTAACAAGTAAATTAAGCATTTAAACACAACCTAAAGAAATAAAAGAATGTGTAGTCCCCAAGTCATACAGTACCTTCAGTAACCTCTCACCTAAAAGACACTTACCTTGAATCAAGTCTTCAGAATGGGCAGCCTCCACTACACTAAGTGTGTAAACGTGCCCGTTCGTCTTGGGTCGCTGGTTGTTAACAGTAGAAGGTTGTGGTGCTTTCCTCACTTGTCTACAGTCATGAGAATAATGTCCGGGCTTGCAGCAATTGTGACAAATAGGTATTCTTTCTGGGCACAACTTCATCGCATGACTCTTTTTGCACTTGAAACATTCACTACTACAGAAAAGAGCTTTAATAGCACACATTTAATAGCTCTTAAATGAGAAACGCTATTTAAAAAGAGGCGAAACATTTTTAATAGTGCTTCCTTGATGAAGCACTATCATAGGTACAACTTAAGACAGGGTTTACTTAAAGAAACGCTATTAAAGGTTGTTGGATAAGAATAGATAGCGCTTTCTCAAGAAAGCGCTATCTTTAGAATAGAAAATAGATAGCGCTTCCCTGAACAACCGCTACCTATTCCTTTCCCTAAAACTTATGCTATTCCCTCCCTTACTCTCGAAAATATTTCGCGCGACAATCTCAGTATTGGAACCCTCGCTCACGCCGTCACTGCTTATTCACGCCTCACTGCTACCGCTGCCCTCACTGCTCGGGCAATCTCCTGCTACCGCCGCCGATCTCACTGCTCGCGATGGCACGCCTCTGTCCAGCAATAGCACGGTCTCCCTATTCACTTCGCGCGTCTCCCTTTTCAACCCCACGTCTCTGTCTGCCTCGCGTCCACCTCGTGCCGTCTTCCTCTTCACTCAGAGAAACCCTCACCGCCGTACATCTTCTATGCCGCCGTCGCCGCACTGTCCTCGTCCTCTTAGGTACGCAATTTGGAACCCTCGTTATTCTGAATCAAGGTGCTGATAAATGTATTCTAGCTTTGCATCTCAAGCATCTTCTTGTGACCCTAATTTAAAGATAGAGTCCAGAAAATTTCCTAGATCTTTATTATTGTTTAAAGAATTTTATCAAAACCGTGGCCAATGCCATGGCCATTTGTGGCCAGAGACGTCGCTGCCCCTTGCAGTCATGAGTAGAGGACCAAGCTGATCACCTCCCGGCCAATGCTTCTGACCTGATCCTCACTGATTTTCTTAGAAGTAGAGAATTCAGAGAAACTCTGAATGAGAGAGAGAGAGTGTGTGTGTGTGTGTTAGTAATATTTGATAAATGATAAATGATTTGTAATGACTATAATTAAACATGAAAGTACGACCTCAACTTATTTGCACAAGTTTTGCATATGGTAGCATCTCAGTTTAATTTCCATCATAAAAAAATATTTTTGACTGAATATCTCAATCTCTGTTATATTCTAGATTACTTATGAAAGGTTATAGCTATTCTTTCCTTCCTTTGGTTGTTATGTGATGGAAGCCCGGCAAGTGTACCGGATTCGTCGCCAAGTAATAAAAAGATCGATCCCACAGAGACCGTGATCTCAAATAACAATTAATTATTAAATCAATTAAATTGGACTAAAAAAAAGGATTTTGAAAAGATTTGATTTTTGAAATAAGAATTGACTAGAAAATCAGATATTTAATAATGCAATCAATTAAAACAGGAAAGTAAATCAATTAGGGGTTTTTCAGATCAAAAGGGATTCCTAGGAATTGGGTTACCAACAAGATTGTTCATGTTACCAAATTGACTACCCCTTGTTAATTACCAAAATTGCTTTGAAGGCGAATTTATCATCAATAAGTTAATGCACCCTCTCGGGTTACAAAAACCGTGCCCAATTAAGCCAACCCCTACTCTCGTGGTAATTGAATTTAAATTGAACCCTTTAAGTTCTGTGACAATTCGTGAACCCTCGAAGGACCGCTTCTAACTCTCGTGATTTAAGTCCTAAGTTTGATTCCTATAGATCCGATACCTAAGTTCACTGTTAGGTTCCTCCTTAGAGTATCTACGACATGCAAATAAGTGCGCACCAGATTCACGAGTAATTCATGCGATAGAAACCAAATCGAAAGAAAATTGAAATTAACAAAGGGAAAACATCAATTCATAACATAAAACAGATCTTGGGCATAGCCCCAATCCCTAGAAATAAAGCTACTACTCAAGCATGGCCATGGTCATGGCAAGCTTGATTAACAAAAACATGAATGAAAACCTAAGAGAGGAGAAGAAGAAGAAGAAGAAGAGTAAATCATAATTTTGCCTAAGGTAGCAACCCAAAAAGTCCCTAAGAGTCCCCTATTTTCGAGCCTAAGTGCTCTATTTATAGATTAGGGTAACTTGAATCCCAAGCAATCACAAATTTAGATCAAATTAGTTTCTAAAGATCCATATATTGTGCGTCACGGTCGTGATGCCTGTCACGGCCAGGCCGTGACGGATTCTGACTTGGAAGTTGCTTCGCTGGTTGGTCTGTCACGGCGGTGACCACCATCACGGCTAGGCCGTGATCAGTTCTGCCTGTGAGGGTCTGGTTCAGTTGGCATGTCACAGCCGTGATGGACATCACGGGCTGGCCGTGACCAGTTCTGACTTTTCCATTCTTTCTTTTCAGCTTTACTCGAGCATCACGGCTAGGCCGTGATGGGCTCTGTTTGGCTCATTTTCTTCACTTTTCAACCCCCATCTTCATGCAAGCTCCATCATGGTTAATCTTGAGCATTTTAATCCTTAATTCCTGTACAACAACACCACAAAACCGTCTTACCCGTTCCAAGGTAAAAACTAACCAGAACCAAATTAAAAATGCCTAAACTATATGAAAATGCATGCAAAATGACAATGAAATATGAGGTGTAATCACACTCATCATTATACAGCAATATATTATTATCTTGATTTGGACTTTCTCCATTTCCACTGTGTTTTGGTAGTTTACCTTTTTAGTGCTTAGTCAATATATCATACATGAGGGTGGGCCTTACGCCTTGATGCAATGGGGTTGGTGGTCAGGTGCTAGTTACAAAAACAGCTTTTCTGCCCACTGGTAAGAATTAAAATTTGTGCATCTAGTCCTTCCTAGACCCCACAAATCTTGGAGCCTTGTATACTAGGCCGCCCTCTTTAGTCAGTAAGATGATGCTATTAGGAACTCTGCGAAATGCTGGTAAGGGTCCCGTTCCGAGTTCAGATAGATAAGTGGCCCACGGAATTGGTGTCTAAGATTGTTTCTGTTCAAGTAATTGTTCTTGAATGGTTGGGCAATTATACAATAATTGCACCTACAGTTTGTGACAGGTAGTCTATTTTTTTGTTATAACAATTTGAATGGTATCATAAATTTAACCATTTGAGTTACCAGGCCAGGATAGTGTTAATATTAACTGTGGGTTTGACTCTTTGTTAGTTGATAAAATTCTTTCATTTTATGGGACTACTAGTCTACTACTATGATTTAAACATAGTGCTTTTTTACAAGGGTTTATCAGTTCTGGAGTTGAAGCCTTGGGCAGGTTCTTACCTGCAAATCCATGACAAATTATATTTTGAATGTGATGAAGTTCCATTTCAGTGGCATGTTTGGTTTTAGCAAATGCTGTGAATATTAGAGTTGAATAAATCCTGTCCAGAAAGATAGATGTTGAATTAAGAAGAAAACTAGAATTAAGACATTTAAGACCTAATTTGGACAGATATATAAGAATCTCAAAAGTGATTCTCATCATTTAGACATTAATATGACTATCACTGTATCTTTTTAAATTTATTTTCACCATTTACTCTGAAAAATATGGTGTTAAATAGGCCTTATATCCTTCCTAATTAGTTATTCTAGATAGAGAGGTCAGACTTGATTTAGTTTCTATTATTTCATTAAGATTCTATTATAAAAAAGACTTCAGTTGATGTTTTTGTGGTGACCATAACACTGTCCTTCTGGCTTGAATTTAGACTTGGGGATTACAAAAAATAACTTTCACTGGATGGGGTGTTTTACTAGGAATAACAGTTTTTATACTCCATTAAAAGGGTAAACAGTAATCATCACCTCTGTTATGCGATAGTTGACAGTGAAACCAAGAAAAATTGAACATGCTTCCACACCTCATTGTCACATACCCACTTTACATGTCAACTAGGCACTTATAACACTTTAACATAAATCATCTAAGATATGGATCAACTTCAATGACAGATTGAAAATTCAAGGACTATTTTAAAAGTTTCTTGTCTTTTATATTCCCGAAGTTATTCAGGGTATGCTTTTATACATGCTAATTAGTTTCTTTGACTTGAATCACCCTTGTTGATATTCATTAGCACTATCTAATGAGATATTAATTGTGCAACTTAACTAGCTGATGGATTTTAGTCTGTAGTAGTGTATTCATACTGGTATTTCATTTAGGAAGAAAGAAAGAAACTAACAATTTTGGATTCTCTCAGGTACGTCTGTCAATCAACTCTCTCTGTTGTTCAAGCTGCTCGACTTCACTCTGGTACGTTTTACCACTTGTTATTCCCCTGTGTTTTATTTAAACCTTTAGTTGTATAATTAGACATGTTTATTTTTATCGGTATAAACATGCATTAACCTTAGTTTCCTGTTCAAACTCAAAATAATTATGGTAGATCGTAAAAATATGGATCGAAAGTGGATGTCTGCCAATCGTTTGTCAAAGGAATATAAGGACAGAGTGCAAGATTTTATTAGGTTTGCAGTTGAGCATGCAGAAAACCCTAGTAGGATCATATGTCCTTGTTTAAGTTGTTGTTATACAAGACGAGTTAGTGTAGCTAAGTTGGAAGGACATTTAGTGTGCAATGGAATTGATCAAAGTTATACCTATTGGACAAAGCATGGTGAGACTAGAGGTGAATCTAGTGATATGGGGAATAGTGGGAGATATGTGTCAGATGACACCGATATAAATACATATGATGCCGACCGTTTTGAAGAGATGGTAAACACAGTTGAAGAAGATCTTCGTGATTGTCCTTGGATGTTTGAGAAGTTGGTAAGTGATGCTGAGAAACCGTTGTATGAGGTTGTACTAAATTCACAATATTGTCGGTGATGCTAAAGTTGTATAACTTGAAATCGGGCAATGGATGGACTGATAAAAGCTTTACGGACTTACTCACACTATTGAAATATATGTTGCCGGAGGATAATATGCTTCCTAGTTGGACATATGAGGCTAAACAAATGTTACGCTCTATTGGCATGAGCTATGAGAGGATACACGCTTGTCCTAACGATTGCATTTTATTTCAGAATGAATATGCATCGTTAAAGACATGTCCTAAATGTAATGCCTCACGGTATAAGAAGAAATAATCGGCTCCAAAGAAGGTTCTATGGTATTTCCCCATAATTCCCAGATTTAGGCACATGTACCGTAGTTCAGAAGATGCAAGACACTTGACATGGCATGAGGATGAGAGGATTAAAGATGGCAAGCTACAACACTTGAAAGATTCTCCTCGATGTAAAAGAATTGATCATGATTATCCTGATTTCGGGCAACAAGAAATATATGACTTGCATTGTCTACTGATGAATTTAATCCGCATGGTGTTCAGAGTAGCTCCACAGTACATGACCTGTGATTTTGGTGATTTATAACCTACCTCCATGGCTATGCATGAAGCGCAAATACATGATGTTGTCTATGTTAATTTCTGGGCCCAAACAACCAGGAAATGATATCGACATATACTTGGCTCCTTTAATTGAAGACTTGAAGAAAATGTGGGAGACTGGTGTAGAGGTGTATGATGGGTATAGAGAAGAAAGTTTCACCCTAAAGACCTTGATCTTCGGCACAATTAATGATTTTCCGGCATATGGTAGTTTATCAGGATACAGTACCAAAGGTCAGCGTGCATGCCCTATATGTGAAGATAATACGGATTGGATGCGGTTGGAACATGGCAAGAAGAATGTCTTCCTTGGGCATCGTAGATTTTTGCATTCAAGTCATCATTATCGGTCGTGGAGAAAGGAATTCAATGGGAATACCGAAGAACATGTAGCTCCTTTACCGTTGATGGGTGCGCAACTGTTTGAAAAGGTACAAGATTTGACTATTGAATTTGGGAAACCTTTTGCGAGAGAGCTTGTCACACGAGGGAGGAAGAAAAGGTCGATTTTCTTTGAGCTTCCATATTGGAAGTCATTATACGTAAGACACTTCATTGATGTAATGCATGTTGAAAAAAATGTATTTGATAGTGTCATTGGTACCTTACTCAATGTGCGGAGGAAGACCAAAGATGGCATTAATGCAAGGCTGGATTTGATTAGTATGGGATTGAGACGAGAATTGGGACCCAGTAAAGAAGGGGAAAAATACATATTTACCTCCGATTGCTCATACTCTATCTAGAAAAGAGAAAATTGTTTTTTATAAGTTTCTTCATGGAGTTAAGGTTCCAGAGGTGTACTCTTCAAACATTATGAACCTCGTATCAATGAAAGACCTTAAGTTAAAGGGTCTAAAGTCCCATAACTGTCATGTTCACATGGAGAATTTGCTACCCATCGGTATATGGTCCATTTTACCGATCAAAGTGCGCCATACCTTAACTAATCTTTCTTTCTTCTTCAAAGCAATTTGCAGTAAAGTGATTAACCCTGGAAAGCTGCCAGCGTTGCAAAGAGAAATTGTTGTGATTTTGTGTGAGCTAGAGATGTATTTCCCACCTTCATTCTTTGACATCATGGTCCATCTGACTGTACATCTGGTTAGAGAGACACAATTGTGTGGGCTAGCTTATATGATATGGATGTACCAGTTTGAGCGTTATATGAAGATATTAAAAGGTTATGTTAAAAACCGATCACGACCTGAGGGTTATATTGTTGAACGGTACATAGTCGAAGAAGCTGTTGAATTTTGTACCGACTACTTATCCAATGTTGAATATTCTGTAGGGCTGCCAAAGTCTCGTCACACAGGAAGAAGCGCAGGGCAAGGGATTTCTGGAATTGAAATATTGACTATACCAAGGAAAGAATGGGAGCAAGCACACTTGTATGGTCCACAGAACGCCGATGAGGTTGAGTCATATGTTGTAAAACACAAGGACATACTTAAGAGTTCATACCCAAATAAGATTCAAAATTGGTTAACAAGAGAGCATAATCGATGTTTTATAACTTGGCTAAAAGATCAGACTTTTGAAGAGTTTGCTGTAAATCCTGCCTCGATTTCGAAAAGATTGAGATGGTTAGCGAAAGGTCCAACTATACATGTTTTCTCTTACATCGGTTATTTGATGAACGGATACACATTCTATACAAAAGAACAAGATGATCGGAGTACAATGAAAAATAGCGGGGTGACTCTTGTAGCTGAATCCTTGCATATCTCAAGTGCGAAAGACAAAAACCCTATATACACGAATATATCATACTTTGGGGTCATTGAACGCATATGGGAGTTGGATTACACAATGTTTCGGGTGCCTGTGTTCCAATGTAAGTGGGTTGACAATAATAACGGTGTACAAATGGATGAGTTGGGGTTTATGCGGGTGGATTTCAATAAGGTGGGTTATAAAGACGAGCCTTTTATTTTAGCATCGCAAGCTCAACAAGTGTTCTATGTCACCGATCCAATTGATACGAATTGGTCCATTGTTCTATTAACTAAAAAAAAAAATTGTTAATGAGATTGATGATGAAGCATATGAAGATGCTAATATTGAGGATGACCCTTTCTTCAGAGTGTCACAATCACGTGAGGCTAATCTAACTAGAGAGGATGATATGTATATTAGAAATGATCATGACGAGGGGCATTGGTTCCTTCCAATATTTCGTACCAATAAGGGACGCACAAGTCTCAATCCAACAAGGAAAATGAAAAGATTGACTTAAAACATGTATGTAAGGATTGTGTTTTTTTAATTTCTTGGATATTTAAATTTATATTCATGAATTTCTCTAAGTAAACTTGTATGATTATCAACTGACGTTTTTTACTTGTGTGTTTAATTTGTTGCAGGTAAATGGCATCTCCCAGTGATCATGTAGTGCTGAGGATCATGATAGTGTTGAGGAGGCCACACGAAAGGTGAGGCGTCGTGGGCCAACCTTTAAGAAGAAGATTATCTGCCAGAGGAGTAAAGGAGGACCTAAAATTGTGATAAAATACTTACTAATTAATATAATTAATTGTTTCATTCTATTAATTGTTTGCTATATAAATTTATACACAATCAATTTTTTTTTAGGTTAAATGGATTGTTAAGGGTCAGCCCATTGGTAGAAATGGTAAAGACTTGATTAGTTACATTGGGTCCAAAGTGCGGCAAACAGTCCCTATTACTTGCAATAGTTGGAGGAGTCGAGCTTTGAACAATCTCAAAGATGAGATCTGGCGTGATGTACAGGTAAATTAATTAACAAGAGTTAGTTATATTGTTTCTTAATTATGTAGACATACTTATACTCCGAGATTTTATTTATATTGTCGTTGAAGATGACTTTTGTGGTTGATGAGACTTGGCGGAGTACTCTAATTCAGCGTGCCGGAAAAATGCACCGGACATTTCGAACTAACTTGGCGAGAGAGTACCTTAGAGACGACAACGGGAATGTCAGACGTGAGCCTCCACCAGAATATAAAGATTTTATAAGCATGGAAGATTGGATAGCTTTTGTAGCAAAACGTACGGAAGATGAGGAATTTCTGGTATGTATCCTTAGAACTTGTATACATAGATCTCAACATGCTGGTCTGTTTGGCTTTCAAGAAATGGTATAATTTTAAAATAAGAAAAGTTTGATCATATGCATTTATTAGACTTGATAATAAAAAAAACAAGAACTACAAAGTGATTGAAAAGGAAAATTAATTAAGAAAAACATTATCATTATTAACTTGTACAACTTGCATGAAGAAAGTGATGGGGAACGAACCCACTGTACATGTGCAATGTGAATATTCAACACTCAGTCTTTGAGTTATTAATTATATGCCTTTCCGATTATACACATTTACTAGCACTGCATGCAACTATTCAAAGTTCAGACCTTTTGAGTGTGACAGAGGTCAGATTGATATATTTCTATGTCTATATAGAGAATAAGGGAAGAAAATCGGCAGAGAGCGTTAGATCCTGACGAAACCTTTCAAAGGAGGGGTTAAGGGGTATGCTGGCATTGAGGAAGATATGGTATTTATAATATCCTTAATTATAACTTGGTTTATTTAACATGTTTTGGTTTTTTTCTTAGCAAGATGATGAATTTTAATTTGTTTGTTTAAATGTACAGCTGTTGGAGGCGGGTGGAGATCCAGAAGTTGATTCAATTGGACGTCATATTTTGTGGATGGAATGCCGTAAAAACGAGGAGGGTGTGATTGACCATCCCCCACTAGGGAAGTGGTCAAAGAATTGTAAGTATGATAGCATTAATTAACATTTTCATTTGTAATTTTCTTATGATAATTATGTTTAACATCTTTGTCAATAATATTTGTGTTTCAGGAGACCCTAACACAGGTTGTATCATAGGGGGAGATAACGGATTGTGGTGGTCGCGAAGATATCCTGGCCCAAGCCTTACCTGCCAGAGAGTATTCTGGTCGCTATAGGGGTGTGGGTTTTGGTGTCACTCAAAACTATCTTCGGATCACGAAAGCACGTAAAACAAGAAGAAACAACAAAATTGAGGAGGATGGTCAGCCAACTGTTTAAAGAAGTCCAGAATTGAAAAAAAAGAAGCGGGACAAGGAACCAAGTGGAGGGGCATGAGCCTGATTTACCTTCCCCTAACCCTACCCCTACCCCATATAGTGCCAGAGATAGCTGCAATCTTGTGCCACCCGAGGCAATAATCATTACATTAATTGCTTCCTTTACGTGTACATATTGCATTGACAGTTTACATATTAATATTTTTGTTTATCATTGGTTTAGGGCAATAATATGTGCAACCTATATTTGTTAAGCCCAACTCATCACTTGGTCGCTAGGGGGACAGTCTATAACGAATCAGGTGGCACACTGCACAACCTACCAATACCTATAGGTCATGTAAAAGTTGTGGTTGAGTTTGCAATTGAGGATGATGCACCATTGCCTGTACCACTTGTGAATGCAGAAGTGATGACAATGGAACCAGGAATAGGTACATATGTGGCATGGCCAAGCCACCTCGTAGTTGTAAGTGATCCGTTATCATTTACTGCATATATTTATTAAATTAGGTGGTCACTAACTAATTAATGTGTTGCAATGAAAAAATGTAGTTACCCGCAAAATCCAAAGTCAAGAACAAGGGCAAAGTGCCGGAGAACAGAGCTAGCAAGAATGTGAGCAAGAATGTGGGCAAGAATGTGGGCAAACCCCATCCTTCCCCTAGACCTCCGATAGTTGGCAAGGAGCAAACAAAAGGGTCAGTTACATCCCCATTAAAGAACAAGAGCAAACATCGACCCTCCCGACCTCCTATAACTCATGGTAGTGCAGATTTTATAACCTTTCTTAGAGTCCATGTGTTAACAAGGATGGCAGATAGAGGAAACATTGCCATACCAATGGAGCCAGAAATTCTGGGTTATGAGCACACATTAGAGCTCGGTGGTGAAGGTTCCGAGATTGGAGAAATTCTTAATCATGAATGGTTATCACAGACTGTTATTAGCGTATATCTCAGGTACTACATCAAACTTTGAAGTATATAACGTATACAACTTTGAAGTATATCACATACTATTTTTAGCGTATATCTCAAGTGTTTTAAATATTGATACTGATCTATGGTGGTTATCTTTTTTGAATGCTAAGAATTGAGTTTGATGAAAAGTGTTGTCCTGCCTTTTCATTTTCAGTTTTTCTCTTTTTCATTTCTTTGTATACATGTTTTAATTTAAGGTACTTGTATCGTGAGATACTGATACCATAAGAACGGACTCGAAGATTTGTGTTTCTATGCCCACAGCGAACACATATGCACTTTGACTCTGGAAATAAAAGAGTATATAGCTGAACGCTTGGCATTGTCAAAGCCAGAGGATGAGACCTTGTTTTTATCACCTTGCAATGTAGTGTGAGTCATTTAATTAAATTAACGATAGTAACTTTTATGAAATGTGATTAGCTGCTTAAGATTTCCTAACTGACCACATTTTTGTAGGGGTCATTGGGTATTGTTAGTGATCAATCCCAAAGAGGACATGGTGTACTATTTAGATCCCTTGCATATGCATTTTAACAATCACAAAAAAATGAGGGATACGTACAATCAGTAAGTATATATATGCATTTATTGTTATCTTCATATATATGATGGTTCGAAACGTTTACTTCAATGAAATTGTTTGATTTTGCACTCAGGGCTTTGCTAATTCATCGAGGTTTAAATGGAGACAAGTCTCGAATTTTTAAATCATCCAGGACGACTATATGGATATCTATAATGGTATTTACGAAAATCCTTATGCAATTTTTTAATTTAAATTAAAAATTAAAAGAATTAATTTATTATTTTTGGTTTTATAGTGCCCCCGTCAACCGAATGATAACGACTGTGGCTACTACATACATTCTGAAATTTATCAAGGATATCATCATTCAGAACCAAATTCAAATCCCAACCACGGTATTTAATTTCAGTTCTAGCTTATATAATTTAATTACTCAGATTTAGTCATTCTAATTTGATTTAATTTTCATTTTGAAGTATTTTCCTGAATGTAAATGCATCACATACTCCGACGATCAACTTACTCAACTTAAAGACGAGTGGTGTCGTTATGTGGTTATGAAATTTATCAATAATTAAAGGGTACGACATACTATGATATTATGCCAGCTAATGTATCTCTTATATTATTAGACTTGTGTGTATGTGCAAGTGATCTGTATGTGTATCTTATGCAGGCCGCAGGCCGACGACAAGGACTTTGTGCGATCAAGCAGAAGATGGAAGCAGCAAGCACAAATTGTTTATAATTACTAGTGTGTTGATTAGCTTGTATACATTGTTAGTATGCATGGTTATTATCTAGTGTAGGTTAGCGACCTTTTGGTTTATGGACTTAAATAGTAGAACTGGTCTTGTGGAAGCGTTACTGTGAATTATGTTAAAGTATATCACTTAATTGATTATATGCATGATTTTGATATTTTGTTTGGTTTATATATATATATATGCTTACCAATATTGTATGTAAGCTTTGTACATTATATATGTGTATGTGTGTGATGTACCTAAATGCAATGTTACTGTGAATTGATGAGGGATGGTTGTGCAGGTGGGAAATGTAGAAAAACAGCGAATAATAAAAAAAAGGGGGGGCGGGGGATAGGTAACGCTTTCTTGAAGAAATGTTACCTAAAGTTAAAAATAGATAGAACTTCCCTGAGAAAGCGCTATCTATTGTAAACTTAGGACATAGCTTCCTTGAGAAAGCGCGGTCTAAAGAATGTAATAGATTGTCTTATTACCAACTTTAGACAGCACTTTCTCAAGGAAGCGCTACATATTCCCACTTTAAGTAGCGTTTTTTTAAGCGCTATTGAATCTCTCCCACCTTCTGTAGCGGGTGAATAGATAGCGCTTGGAAGCGCTGCTAAAGACAAAAAAAAAAGCTCTATTAAAGCCATTTTCTGTAGTAGTGATTGCACCGCTCCGGTAGAAGTTTGTCCTTGTTGTTGCTGCTGGAATGGCTTCTCGTAAGGTTTGTCCCGAGGGAAATTTCCTTTCTTCTTGAACTGAGCTGGCCCAGAATTTTTCAGCCTTTTGTCTATCTGTTGGTCGTAGCTTTCTATTATTCGACACTTATTCACAAGTGCTGGAAAATCTCGGAATCTCGAGCAGACCGAAAGCTCTCCTTATTCCCGATCTCAAACCCGACTCAAACTTCACGCATTTCCATCTTTCATCTGGATGATGCTTGTAGTACATCGAGAATTTTGATAGTTCCTCAAATTTAGCGGTGTATTGTCCTAACGACATATTACCTTGATGAAGTTGGAGGAATTCTAATTCCTTAGCATGCTTCGATTCTTCAGATAATATCTTTTCGGGAAACGAGTACAAAATACCTCCCAAGTAATTTCAATGCCTTCTACTTCCAAAAGTTTCCGAGCTCCCAGTCCACCAATATTTTGCTTCTCCTATGAGCGTAAAAGTGGCATAGGTCACCTTTTGCCGATGTGCTGTTCATGGCTCGAAGATCTTTTCTATCTCTTGGATCCATAGTTTGGCTACCACAAGATCATATTCTCCGGAGGAAGGCGAACATTGAAATGAAACTCAAAAGAGAAAAATGTTTTCTCGATAAGAATAAGAAAAGTGTGAGACAAAATAAAGAGAGAAGACAAATTAGAAAGGAGAGAAGAAAAGTACCGTGAAAAGTTGAAGAGAGCAGTACAAATGAAAATTTGATTGATAGAGAAGTAACTTATATGAGAATATAGGAAAAAGAGATACCGCTAGAATGTACTTTCTTCACACGGAACCTACTCCCCTTTTCACCACCTCAACTTTATCACTCATTGTGTATCACATCCCCAATTTACTACTCACAATTTTTTTTTCCACACCCCCCTCCCCCACCACGTGCACTCTATCCACTAACGGTCACTTAGTAGTTGTTATCATTCATTATTATTTTTATTATTATCTTAGGTATATTTAATAATATATATATATATATATATATATATATATATATTCATTACTCTTGCATATATTTTTTCGCTGCACACACAGTGATGGCAAAACCTTAAATCTACTCAATTACTTTAATTTATTATATTTATTTATATAGGATATTATTTATAATTTAAGGTAGTGTTCTTAAATCATATAATTTCTCTAATACAAATATAGTATCTACACCAATTCACAACTAACCACACTTAAACCAAACAATAATTTATATTCATAATTCACTTATTTTCTCCTAAAATTAGTCTAAAAATGAGGATGTTACACCCATTCCCTCCCCTCCAAAAGTTGAACCAAACATAAATGTTTTAAAATAATCCACCCCCCCCTCTCCTCCATTCCACTCCAACCAAACATTACCTAAAATGTCACTGGTTATATAAGTGGCAAATAATGCACGTGTGAGTTGCAGAAAATCGTTTAGAATAATGTAACCAGAAAATGAAATCGTGACCGGAGTTACTATGGAATTGTAAAATATCATTTTTTTTTCTTGATTATTTTCCTTAAAGTATAGATGTTTTATTCAAATCGCCAAAATAACAAACAAAATATCCAACAGAAAATGCATACTAAAAAAAATATAAAATGTATGTTTGTCTTTTCGCTGGTATCCAATAATGACAAAAAAAATGGTTAACAATATGAAAATTTATTCATTACTTTTGTGTGTGTTTTTACATTGTTTAATTTAGGAAAAAAAAGTAAGAAGGAAAAAAAGGAAATGAGAAAAAATGGGTAGAAAATGAGGGTGTCAACTAAAATGGAATGTAAGTAAGTAGTCTACCAATGAATCCCCGTTTTTCAGGTAAGATAGTCAGTATAAGTTTTTTAACTCATCCCTACCCTCGCTATCACATCCCTCAGCAGGATAGAGATCCACTGTCTCCATTTTCTGTACCACTTCCTATCTCATCCAATTAAAATATGATAAGTAATATAATTTTTTTAAATTATTTTTAAAAAAAAAACGTCACTTACATTTCTTAGTTTTTAATCATGGGACTGGAAGTAGAACATTAAATTAGGACAACATATTTATATCCTCCCAGCAACCCCACACCCTTTGGTGTTCTCTCATTTACACACCGAATTCGGAAAAAAATGATGCTGAAGCCAACCATCTCAACAAACACCAAAACCATCCAACACATTCTCTTTATCACTCTAAAAACTTCACTCACACTATTCTTCTTTCTCTGTTTCAACAAACAACAATGGTCATGGCTTCAAGAACCGAAACAACGTCGTCCTTGTCGTGTTCATGCTCGTCCGTGGTCGCCGCCTCAACGTCAAATTTTTCTCCCACGGCGCTCTCCTCTACCTCATGTATGACCACAAGTCTTCATCGCCATCGTCCCCGCCATCTTACTCATTGATATTCTTCGTGGACCTGCGACCGTCATCCCCATGGATGACGGTGATGAAGAAACAAAGGAGCAATAATACTGCAGTGTTGTCAACATCATCGTCATCATCTTCTTTTTTATCATAAGAGGACGTGCATGTGCTCCCCTACGACACACCCAAGCTCGTTCCGGTGTGCCTACCATAAACGATTGTCGAAGCAGTAGCAGGATCATAAGCAAACGCATTGTAGCACGGTAGTAACATTTAGAATGACACTATTATTGTATTATATGGAATTGTAATAATCAACGTTTTTAAAAACAGACCAGACATTCTTGGTTCAAGGTTCAATGATCTAATCATGTTTGAATTGTGATTGAGCTTTTAAAATTTTAATATAATATGTACAACAATATCAACAAAAATAACATCTGTGATACCCTAATCTACATTTCCTACGTGCCAATACGATAATGAAATTCTTCGGTCTTCAACATCCATGTTGAAATTGCCCAGCTTTTAAGTCTCGATTGTTTAAATGCAAACCACCACAATGTCCTCGTGTGGATGCATTACACCTTTTTCTTCTTGAACAATGTAACACCCCGATTTTCTCCTGTTTCAAAATAATCGAAATGCGAACGATTATTTGTATATATTTATATGAGCATTAGAAAATTATTTTAAATAAACGGAGTTCATTACTCAATCCTACTTGAATGTAGGAAGCTACGATTAAAATTTAGGTTGAAACGACCAGGCGAATTCCGCCCGCTATTTTCACCGACAACCGCTCAAAAGACCTAATTTTAATTCGTGAACGAAAGACTTAAGATTTTATTTTATTTCCTACAATTATGTATTTTTAGAATTATTTCAGAAAAAAATAAAATAATTTGTGTTTTCTGGGAAAAATCGTAATCGGGTGAACGGCATAGTGGATTTTGGAGTTTCCAAGAGCAGATAACGAGGTTATCTTAGAATTTTGAGATGATTCATAAGGATGAATCACACTTTTAAGTCTAGAAGGTTCTACAAGGTTAAAGTGACAATTTATGGATTTTGCACTTTAGTCGCTGAACTTTCTATTAATTACACTTTGGTCCCTAAGTTAGTTTATATGTTTTTCCAAGTGAATTGGGCCATAATCTTTGCTCCAAGCCCATTAGAGGACCATGACCTTGAGGCCCAAATTCCTTGTCCGTGAATTTAATTTCATGATGCCCATTAGAAATCATGTAAGTTTCCTATGTCATGTTTAAGCTTTAAGACTTTTGATGGGCCCCACAAAAATAAATTCAAGCCCAAGTTTTCAAGGCCCATGCGCAAGCCCAATAAGGAGTGGGGGCTGCCTTAGTTTGGAAGAGTCAAGTTGATTCTTGAATGTTCCACAATGTTCCACCATATTCTACAAGGTTCCACACCATTCCACTATGTTCTCCATCCTTCTAGGTTTTTCTAAAAAGTCTCAAGGAAAATTCAACCAAGATGAGTCAAGATGAGGACACATTTAATGTGGCACATGGTCATCATTTCAATCTATTGGCAATTTGCAAAATAGTCCTTATACTTTTGGAATCTTTGCAAAATGGTCCCTAGGAATTATTTGCAATCAAGTCCTTTGAAAAGCCACCTCCTTTCTACTCGGTCCTCCAAAAAGGCGCAGCCACCCTTCTATAAATACCCTCCCTCACATTTCATTTTCTTCCTATTGCCATTTGTTTCAAAAACTCTTAAGTTCATAAGCCTTTTAGCATCACTTTGTGAAGCAAGTCCTTGGATCTTCACTTGTTTTTGATCTTCAAGAGGTGAATCATATTCTTCTTCCTTAATCATGTCTATGTTCTTCAATAATTTTCATGATTCAAAGTCTATTTCATCTATGTTCATCACTTTTAAGTTTCTAGATCTAGAACTTTGAAAATTCATAACTAATTCTAGAAAAATCCTTTTGACATGAAACCAATTGCTATGATATTATAATCATCTATATTTTCATCATATAGAAGCATATGATCATGAGAAATTTCTTTCCTTGATTTCTGGGCTTGGCCGAATCCATTGAAAAATGATGTTCATGGGTTTCGTTTCATTTTCATGTCTTGATTCGTGATTCAATCTTCTAGTATCTTGATAGTTCTTGTATTTAAGTATATAGAAGATCAAAAATCAAACTCTAAACTATTTGTTTCATTAAGGCCGAAACCCTAGCTATGAATATTTGATGGATTTTTGATTCAAATGTTGTTTAGAAACACTTTAATCCAACTCTAGGTTTTGTATGTTGGTTAAATCCAAGAGTTGAGAAAATTTTAAAACCTCTAGCCTAAAATCTTGAGAAAAACAGAAACCCCAGTTCTTGGAACTAGATGAGTTTTATTCCATGTTCTTGGTTCATGATCTTAGATTAAGGACTTAATCCTGTTTGAGTTACTTATGGATCATAAATCCCTAAGTTAACAAAAATTTAATTTTTCCTAACCTAGAAAATTTTTTGAGGCCGAACCTTAACCTCCATGAGTCAAGTATGTTTTTGTTTGATTTGATTTATTTTGGTTGCAATTCGTTTGAAGGAAACAACCGAGTTAACTGATTTAAGCCGACGGAGGAAACCGGATCAAATCGGGAGATTGTTTGAAAACGTTAGTTTGAGTCTTCAAGAGGTAGTGGGAGCTTAATTGAGGGATTTTCTCAATAACTATTTACTTTTAGTGTGGTTTATATGAGTTATATGTGGTTGTGGTTAATTGTTTATGTTGTTTACGTTGTGTTGTTTATCTGTGTATCAGTGATTGATATGCTTTTAATTTATTTAATTATCTGGAGTAGTATATTATGTTGCTATGATGCATGATTTGCCTGGGGATATAATTCTGATGATGTTGTTGAATGTTGTTTGAGAGGCCTGACAGTGGTCAGTGCACAACCGATTAATCAGATAAAAGATTTAATAAGATGTGAAAATATTATATTCAACGTTTTATGGGGAATGTTGGAATATAATAGTGGTGGAAAATATTATTTTGGAAAAAGATGAATTTTGAGAAATACTATTATTTGAATGATTTATTAGTGTAAAAGAAATTTAAGAGTCACGGTGAGAGCGTAACCGTGAAATTTTTTTAGTACTGCTAATTTTTACACAAGAAATTCCGAAATATTATAAAAAGTTATTTTGTGAAATTAATATTTGAAAACACTTTATAAAAAATAAATAAAATAATAACAATAAAAATAGAAGTCAAAGTCAAAGTTTGACTTTAAAAACATTTTCTTGGAAAATGATAAACGACGGCAAGTTGCGAAATTATTTACGGTGTAAGTTTAAAAACAACAGTACTTAATTTAAAAAGAGATTTAATCTGAATTGATTTATTAGAGTTGAAGTTTCAGTAAAAAGAAGTTGTTGATGATTTGACGTTATTTTGGAAAAAATGTGTTTCCAAAAGAAAAGTGGATTTTTGATGATTTGACGTTTTACAAACGAATTTCAAGTGGAAATGATTTTCTGTAAATGAGTTTACTCAATGATGTATTTCCGGTAACTTAAATAAGTTGCGGAGATCTTATTTCGGATTTGTTTTCACAGACGAAAAATGATGTAAATGACGATATAGAACTTAGTAACCGAGATGTCGGGGTACTAGTGTTCTTAAGACGTTGTCTTATTTTGGATTTGTTTTTCACAGACAAAAACGATGTAAAACGATGATATGGAACTTAATAACCGAGACGTCGGGGTATTAAGGTTCGTTGTGTTGTAGACTGGATATCTACTTAAAGAAGTTAAAAAGTTTTAAGTTGTTTTCTACTACCACGAACCTAAGACTGATTGCAACGGTCTAGGGGCTTCGTGATTGAGCACTCGGACTTTGAGGTCCTGTGTTGTTAATAAAAGTTGTAAATATGTTTAAAACGATGTTGGGTCGTAAGCTTTTGAGAGCTTCGATGTTTAAAACGATGTTGGGTCGTAAGCTTTTGAGAGCTTCGATGTTTAAAACGATGATGCTTTTGAGAGCATTCGATAGTTCAAACGATGATGCTTTTGAGAGCATTCGATGGTTAAAACGATGTTGGGTTGTAAGCTTTGAGAGCTTTGACAAATAAAGATATAACACAAAGAAAAGTGTTGAGAACAAAATGTTTTTCTTGCATGCATTTGGCAGACATGCCATGATCAAACGAGTGATTACCTTGCGGCGTCATGGTAGATCATACAAAGATGTTCTCATTGTGCCCGGGGTTTGGACAATGAGGCCCCATCTACGATGTTATCACTGTGCCACGATGTTGGACAGTGTGCGATGGGTTTTTGTTGTGTGCCTGTGGCAATTGAGTCTGATCAACTCATCACGAGGTTGGAGATATCTCATGAGATTAGGTATGAATGTTTAGATGATGTATTGAAGTGTTCATGCATAGTTTTTCCAACATTGATGTTTGGGGTGTGAAACCCATTGATAAACGATGTGATATAATATGAATGAGTACGTTGTTATAGACATGTATATGTGTATGTGCCTTCTTTTGTGTTGTCCATTTAGTTATTGTGGTAAATCCATATATTGGCGTCTCACTCTTACAAACATATCAGAATCGTACAAGGGGTATGATCTCTACAAGAAGAAGAAGGCTGTCTAGTTCGAGGCATGTTGTTGCTGCTTTTATCGGTTGTAGCGTCTGTTAGTTACGACCAGCTTAGGTACTATTATGTTGTATTATGTTTTTAGAATAAAGCTGATGATGATTTAGGTGAGAAAACATATGAGGCAGTATAGTTGGATGACTTATATACATTATGTATGTAAGTGTGATTTGATTACGTTGTTGTGGTTATGAGGTTAAAAGAGAAAAAAAAATTTATCACCATATTTTGAAAAGATAAACGTTGAGAAAAAATTATTTTTCAAAGCAACCAGCAAATTAAGTTTTATTTCCATAAACGGGTAACCATGTGATGACCCGAGTTAGGGTGTCACAAACACCTGGAATATATTAATTAACAGGGAATGAACATGACTTTATGAAAAATAGCAACATTAGCGAGAACAACATTTCAGCAAAGCAAACTAAGCAAAACATCACTGGAGAAGGAAAGGAAAACAGGCTGAAAAAGCAGGAACGACCACCATGTGTGGAAAAGCTAGAAAATATGTCGATGGAAAAGCAAGAACAAGCACCATGTGTTGCTAACCAGAAATCTGTATGCCAAACGACCACCTTGAGACCGTGACTGGCATGAGCAGAAGCTTGCGAGAAAGGAGAGAAAGCGATCTTGAATCAATGGGTTTTACAAATGAGGGATTAGAGATGGTCCCTTCATATCCATGACTGATTCAAAGGGGATGCCACCAATTGTATATTAGAATCATATTTGATATATGTCATCAGAATATATACAAAATATACAATTACAAGACTCAACCTCAAATAACATTACACATGTTTTTTTTAAATTTTAAGGTGTTATGCGGGCTGCCCGTAGCTTGATCGGGCTAGCCCAGCCTGGACCCAAATTTTGCGGGCTTCATCGGGTCGGGATAAAAAGGCTCGGATATAATTCAGGCTCAATTTTAACGGTCCAAGCCCTACACTTTATTGGGCTTATTCGGGCCCACCCGATGGGCAAGCCTATTTTACCGCCTCTACTTATTCCATCTATCTTCTTGAATATCCCCTTGCAACCCACAATCTTCTGATCAACTGGATTCTCTACAAGCTTCCATGTATGATTCTTGTGGAGGGATTCAAGCTCTTCTTGCATGGCAACAATCCACCGTGATGCTTCATCACAAGTAACTGCCTCATTGAATGAACTCGATTCTTGTTCATCAATGTTTTCTGCCATACTGATTGCAATAGCAACAAAACCCTCATACCTTTGTGGTGGTTTAATTTTTCTTCTTGGCCTATCTCTTGCCAACATATGCTCAAACTCTTGATTCAACATATTCATGCGTATCCTCTGGTTTTTGCTTAATGGCTTCAATTTCAAGCTCCACCTTCTTGCTAGTATCATGAACTTCAACTTTATTATCACGATCTTTATATGGCCAGGGGTTACATATGGATTTTTCAACAAAGATCACGTCTCTACTAATTAGGAACTTTGATTCCTAAGGGTCCCCAATCTATACCCTTAGATATCAGCTTGGTAACCCAAAAATAAGCATTTCTTAGCTCTTGGCTCTAGCTTTTCCTCATTAACATGAGCATAAGCTCGACACCCAAATTCATGCATAATTGATTAATCTACGGTAGAGCTTGACCATATTTTTTGTGGAGTCTTGCAATTAATCGTTGTAGAAGGAGATCTGTTTACCAAATAGCATGCAGTATTAACCACCTCTACCCAAAACTGCTTGGGTAAAATGACATTATAGAGCATGCATCGAGATCTCTCAAGCAATGTCCTATTCATTTGTTCTGTCATGCCATTTTTCTGTGGTGTATGTCTCATAGTTATATGATGAGCTATTCCTTCATTTACACAGAACTCATTGAACTCGTAGTTGTAAAATTCCAACCCATTATCTATCTTGAGTTGTTTGACCTTCTTCTCTGTCTGCTTCCCTATAAGAGATTCCCATTGCTTGAATTTGAGGAATGCATCGCTCTTCTGTTTCAAGACATAAATCTAGACTTTCAATGAATAATCATCAATGAAAGTTAACATGTCCCTAGCTCCACCATTAGAAGGAAAACTTGATGGACTCACGTGTCCAAGGGATATAATCAAGAGTCCCCGCGTTATGTGAACTCTAGTTCTAAATTTTACTCTCCTTTGTTTACCATAAACACAATACTCATCAAAAACTAGCATTTCACTCTAATGTCCACCAAGCAAGTCTCTCTTGCTATGCTCATTCAGTCCACGCTCACTCATATGGCCTAACCTCATATGCCACAAACGAGTTTGGTCAAGATCTGAAACTGAAGAAACCAAGGCTGCACCTGCCATTGTGCTGCCTTGCAGTAAATATAGTCCATTCTTCAACTTCCCCCTCATAACCATCAAGGCACCTCTATAAACTCATAAGTCCCCACCTTCAGCTCGAAATGTACAACCAAGAGAGTCTAAAGTACTCAAAGATATTAAGTTCTTATTGAGTTCCGACACATACCTCACATCGGTTAATGTTCTCACAATACCATCGATCATCTTGATTTGCATTGTACCTACCAGCTATACTACAAGCACCATCATTCCCCATAAGAACTTTGCCACTGTCAACATTTTGGAATGTGGCAAACCAGTCTTTGTTAGGCGTCATGTGAAAAGTACATGTTGAATCAACTCATCTCCGTTATCGTTAGATTAGATGAGACAAAGAGAACATTTCTACCATCTGATTCTTCCGAGGCAACAACTGCTCCACCAGCCTCTAAACACATTGTCGTTCTTGAGCTCTGGACAATTTTTCCTCTAGTGCCCTTATTTCTGACAATTATGACATTTGTTGTTCTTATTCCTATTGTGTGACTTAGACCGCCTTCTTTGGAAGCTTTTCTTCTTTCCCCTCATTCTTCCTCTTACCATTAGACCCATGCCAGAGCTAGTACCGCCATATGAATTAGTGATTCACCTTTTCAATTCCCAAGACTGTAAGACCATTTTCACCTCCTCCATTGACAGTGAACTCCTACCGAAAATTATTGCGTCTACAAAATTGTCATAAGCCTTTGGTAAAGAACTAAGGAGAAGAGAAGCTTGGTCCTTATCATCGACCGCAACATCAATATTTTTTAAACTAAGAACATTTTGGTTGAAATTATCAATATGTTTGTGAATGGACTCACATTCATGCATTTGCATAGTATATAATTGTTTCTTCAAGCAGAGATGATTATGGAGAGACTTTGTCATGTATCGACTTTCAAGCTTTGCCCAAAGCTTGTCGACAACCTTTTCTCCAGAGACTTCTCCTAAAACTTCATCACCTAGCGATAACAATATAGCACTATGCACCTTTTCATTATATCATATTTTTTGTGTGCAACTGTTAGATCGGCTGGCAGCTTTTCTTCCTCTTCCAACGCCAACTCACATTCTTGTTGCGTGAGGAAAGCGAGCATCTTTATCCGCCACAGGTTGAAGTTATTTTGCTAGTAAATTTCCCAACGTCAAACTTCGTAGATGACATAGCTCTTATGCCAGTTTGTTATGAAAAATCGTCTTTGACGAAGAAAAAACTTAACAATACAAAAGATAACTAGTACAAAGAAGAATCTCTTATATATGATAAAAGAACAAAATATACAAATAATTCTCTAGGAACTCTTATCTCTCACAAAACTCTCTAGAATAGAATGAATTCCTTTTGTGTTTGTCTTGCATGAATTCTACATTGCATTGACAAGTAGTTATAGTTAACAAAGGCTAAATAATGTATGGTCATATAACTTTCTTTTCCTAAACCATTCAACATGAATGTATATATTAATTTAACCAATAAATATTTAATGGTTTTATAGCTACCTATTAATAACAGCAATGGCATTCAAGCCAAAAATATAACACAAATTGAAATCAATTTTTTTGAAACTGTTGATTCTTAGATTGAGAGAAAGAAGACGCTGGAGAGGGTCACGTGACTTCTTAAGTACAAGGATTAATCTGGATGGTTAAATGTAATATAATGGCTATTATTAAAAGTTCTCACTTCTCATAATAAACAAGAGTTCTCACTTGATACGCTCCCTATATATATTTATATAGGCTAAAATACCTTTTTGGTCTTTTATCTTTTAAAAGATTCATTTTGATCATTTATCTTTCAAACGTTACTCAAAATGGCCCTTTCGTCATATCTGTTACTAAGGTCTGTTAATGTTAGCTAGAGATCCACCAGAATCTGGACATTCTTCTCATACCCTTCGCCGGAATCTGGGGAACGAAAAAATATGATGACGCACTCAGACTTATGTAACATCCCCGATTGCTCTGTGGATTAACGATCGTCCCACAAACCAACACGGGTCTTTTCAACGTGCTTTGTCCTCACTCGCACGCTTCTCAGGAAAACTTCCTAGGAGGTCACCCATCCCAAAATTGCTCAGAGTCAAGCACGCTTTAACTATGGAGCTCTTAAGTGATGGGCTCCTGAAAAGAAGATGCTTCTTATTGTTATAGGTAGTACCAATTATTTCATATAAGTCATCCTCAACTGTATAGTCCCATACCAACATAGTCTCGGGATCCCTCTCATTCAGGTGTGTAATTGGTTCATTAATGTGACCCTCCGCCTAGAAGCCTGCCGGGAGCCGCTCCTTGCCCATGTCTTCTTGCAGCGACGACCACTCCCCACCCTCGTCGGGTCTCGAATGTCACAACCTCACTCCAATTTTATTTGTTTTACCGACCACCATACCCGCCCATCATGAAACTCATAGAAAATCAACGAAACAAAAACTCATTTTAACCATCATCTTCATCTCAATTTCAAACACCCCTTTATCCATCTTCAACCCGCAATGGCAACCACCACAATATTACTGTCAACTAAATTTTCAAATCACACCAAACCCCTCTAAATAATCTACCATAACCCATCATCACCATCCCGATTTGAAAATTGTTAAGAATAAATGAAAGAAAAGGGGGAAACGGACAAGCATGAAGTGGTTCTCAAATAAAACCCTTTGTTTGATTACGGCATTTGTCTCTCACTATCTTTCTCTCTCTTTATCACTCCCACCATTGTGAGGCTAGTGAGAGAAACGTATTCAGGAGAGATGAAAATGGCTCCTTTCACTTGCTCTTTGATATAATGACAAAAAGTTCCATCCTCATCTTATTTAAAGAAGATGGCACTCACAGAAGAACCCGTTGATGCACAACAATAACAATAACCAGCTTCAATCCTTGATACCTTTATGTGAAGAACAAGACACCTTCGAGGAAGAAGATTTCGTTCCAAAGGGTGTAGAGTTTGAGGCCAAAAACGATGACCCATCATCACCATCAGTGTGAAATTTTCAATCTTTGTTTTCATTCACATCGGACTAGCTCTTACCACTATCATTCACCTCGGACCATATTCTCGCAAAATGTCCAGATTTCAGCGGATCACCGTCTAACATTAACAGACGTTTGCAACAAGTCTGACTGAAGGACCATAAGCATGAAGTGGTTCTCAAATAAAACCCTTTGTTTGATTGCGGCATTTGTCTCTCTTTATCACTCTCACCATTGTGAGGCTAGTGAGAGAAACGTATTCAGGAGAGATGAAATTGGCTCCTTTCATTTGCTCTTTGATATAATGAAAAAACGTTCCATTCTCATCTTCTTTAAAGAAGATGGCACTCACAGAAGAACTCGATGATGCACAACAATAACAACAACCAGCTTCAATCCTTGATACACTTATGTGAAGAACAAGATACCTTCGAGGAAGAAGATTTCGTTCAGGGTGTAGAGCTTGAGGCCAAAAATGACGACCCATCATCACCATCAGTGTTAAAGTTTCAATCTTTGTTGTCATTCACATCGGACTAGCTCTTACCACTATCATTCACCTCGGACCATATTCCTGCAAAATGTCCAGATTCCAGCGGATCTCCGTCTAACATTAACAGACGTTTGCAACAAGTCTGACTAAAGGACCATTCTGAGTAATATTTAAAAGATAAATGACAAAAACAAATTTTCACCAAAAGTTAAAAGTCCAAAAAAGTGTTTTTGCATATATATATATATATATATATATATATATATATATATATATATAGATAGATAGATAGATGAGAGAAACAAGAGAGATAATATATGTAAGGATTATTTATTTTTTTGGGTAGTATGTCCATGGAACAAAAATTTGTCCTATGGTTTGGTAAGGGACAAAATTTTAAATTTTTTTTCAAGTATCTACCCCAATTTTTTGTCTTGTTCCATGTTCAGTTTTTTAATCAAACATGGAACAATTATTCGTGTGCTGTCCAGTCTTTTAATTTTATTTTTCAAATTAAATGCATCCTAAAATTATAAACCAAAATCTCTTACACAGTTATTTATAAATGCATTTTGACGTCCATAAAACGTGTGAACCAAAATCTTAGATAATAACACATTATCATGAGTAGGATAGAACATCACACATCTTGTGCATGAGTGGGAACATTGATTTTTATTGACAATATTGGGTTAATAAAGACTCGGTTTAAATGATATTACTCTTACACTCTTAAGTAATTATAAACATATTTGCTCCAGTTTACCAAAATCACTAGTGTAGGAAGCACTTGTAATGTCGGTTAAAATTGACTTGTGACATCGGTTTCGAAGGCGATGTTATTCGAGTCGATGTTACAAGTTTAACTTGTAACGATGGTTATCCAACCCACTGTTACAAGTAAATCTGTAACAATGGTTCCAGGGGAAAACCGCCTTTACAACTAGTGGATTGAATGATTGAAGCAATGTTACAAGTTAACTTGTAACAGCAGTTAGGAACCGCTGTTACATGTCACATGTA
Organism: Sophora flavescens; assembly: GCA_030762895.1. Lineage (NCBI taxonomy): Eukaryota > Viridiplantae > Streptophyta > Magnoliopsida > Fabales > Fabaceae > Sophora > Sophora flavescens. The sequence continues at coordinate 36,998,769 of CM061062.1, read as the reverse complement.
ACAGCGGTTATATCCTTAAATGCTATTACAAGTTTTTTTTTAAAATTTTGTTTGCTTTCAGTTACTTCACACACATATGCACATGCTTTCAGATATACATACAGAACCCAGAATTCATACCAAAGAGCAGAATCAGGATATATATATATATATATATATATATATATATATCTTACAACACAATCATATATATATATACACTACCAAAATTGATCAAGCTAACTAATTAAGTCATGATCTATTACATACACAATCTAATAATGTCCTAAGTACCTAAAACATAAATCTACGCCTAGGATCTAAGTCTATTTGTTTCTCTTGAGCATACTCAAAAAAGAATTTTGCAAAGTGCTCCCTCAAGTCTATGAAATCCGACAAAGTCATGCTAGATTGATTGCATTCAAAACCTGCACAAGTTCAAATTAAATTAATTAAATTAAGTCATCAACAAAACATAATATAATTAATTAACTGCTTATATATATATCTATTTATTACCTATAACTATTTGTCTTTAATACCAGTGGAGACAATGTCTAACATATGTCTTATGATATAGTAAGCACACTCCCAAGTACTGATTTGTTTACGAGACTACAAATCAATTTGAAATTGATCAATATCAAGTAAAAATAATGTATGAGTGTAATAATAATAATAATAATAATAATAATAATAATAATAATAATAATAATAATAATAATAATAATAATAATAATTACTATTTATTAAACTACTTACCTTTGGGATAATCCATGTAGGCTTGAGTTTTGCCTTTACACTCCTACTTTTACCATTAACATTTTCTCTTTTGTCTTTTGGGCCTACAGAAACTGTGGAGAACAAAAGTGATTGCTTTGGATAGAATAAATTCTTTGAATATCAAGCTGGTTTAAGGTATGTTAATAAATATTCTTCTTGAACAAATGAACCATTCTTTGTCTCAGGTAATGTTTTTTTTTTTAGAAATTCAAATGAACCATTTCTTTATTAATGTTTATTAGGAAACTATTGTAATACAAAAAAAAAAAATATTTTTTCAAAATAATAATGAGACGAAAATTAATGCGAAATATTCCGTCACAAAGATATTAAATTTGGGACAGAATATTTTGAATGAAATTTTGTAGCATTCTTAACAGTTTTGCGACGGAAAGTGTTATCTTGGTCCGTCCCAATATATTAATAAAAAATCAAAAATAAATTTGATATATTCCGTCACAACTTCCACCAAAAAAAGGGGGACGGATTTAAACTATTCTGTCACAACATTTAACTATTTTCCGTCGCAAATTCCGTCCCAAATATTTTGCTATGAGTGAATTGCGATGAAATTTGTCCGTCGCAAATTTTGTCCCAAAATAATGTTGGGACGAAAATTTCAACTATTGTGCGATGGAAATTTCCGTCTCAAAACGATTTTCTTGTAGTGAATCATTGAATTATGATAAAAAATATGAATGCCAATGATATGTTCATGCATATGTGATAAAATAAAAGCAAAATGTTACAAATTATATAAAAGTTTATGTACCTATCAATATTCTGTCTCACTTAATATCCGGCTGATGTGCAACGAGCAAAGAAATACGACTATATGTTGCGCTGGACAAAGTAGGAGCAACTACCAATGGCCACCCCTGAGAAGTGGTGCCATATATACCTCAGAGTGGTTACCATCAACTACGTATTGCAAGTATCTGGTGATGGTATCGCCAGTTAGGCAGAATTCACCCTGAATGAGGGTGGGGTCTAAGAATCCATAATTAGACAGGATACCCCTTGCCATAACAAGGCGATGCAGATTAGGAGTGTCCAGATCCAAACCAATCCAAAAAAAACCCTGCAAAATCGATCTAGAATAACCAAAAATCGATGAGAACCGAATTTAATTGGATTTTTTGGATTGAGTTTTAAGAGAACCGATCGGTTCGGTTTTGTTTTCGGTTCTATCTCTAGGAATCGAACCGAACCGATTATTTATGTTGTTATATGCTATTTGTTATTGACTTTGTGTCCCTCACTCCCTAGTATCGCTATCAGAAGCTGGCAACGTGACTAGTCCATTAGCTTGATTTTCTTATCCATTTTCAATGGACGTTGAGTATAGAAGTACAATCAATGGTTTAGGCTTGCCACTGTTTTCTATTGCATTATCATGATATTTCATCTTTCATTTCTCAATGCTATGTCTAAACTATTATGTCTAAATCGTGTTTCAGTCCACGTACTCTTTTTATATATTGCATATAATCTACTAATTTTAGGCTCTTTTTAACTTAATAGGTATTAGGTAGATTATATAACACATTTTTTTGGTAAAAGTAGATTATACGATGCTTATAATATGTTATTTAACGTAATATAAATAAGTAATGATGCATGGTTAAAAACCGAATCAACCGAACCGATCCAAACCACATTTAATTGGATTGGACCAGATCGGATTTTTTTAAGGGAGTCATCCAAACTGAACCGCATGCTCTTTTTATCTTTGGATTGGATGACTTTTTCCCTCAAAACGATCCAAACCGAATCGCGAACACCCCTAATGCAGATACCTAAGATATGAAATAATTAGTTAATGTTAATTACGTAATATATTGAAATAAATTATAATATTGAAATACCTAAGATACAATATGACAAAATATACTTACGTGCACCGGACACTAACAACCGTATTGGCTATCCATACTCGATCATGGCATAGGTCACCCACCACCCCCCACCCCCTGAGATAGAAAAAAGGCAACCAGCGATTCTGATGCCGTGTTCCAAAGGCAATTCAAACTCGTCGTATTGGTACTACGCCACAAACGCAGCTAGATTAGCTATCGCCGAGAGACTCTTTCTCGGATTTGACGGAGTTGCGCCGTCCTAAACAACAAATATAAAGCATTAAACATGGTTAAGTTATTTCAATTGTAAATATATAAAAAAAAAACAAAAGTAATAATTGAATGATTATGAATACCTTGGGTGATATAGACTTGCCTATTAGCTGCATGACCCAATTCGATGGACCACTGAATTTGTCATTATCCTAAACAATTAACAAAGATAAAGCATTAGTAAATATTGTCATAATTAATTGTAAATAGAGAAAGGTATAATTAATTGAATGAATATTAATGCCTTCCGCTCCACTGGCTTATCATCATCCCGCTCCTCCTTATCATCTTGAACCAACACATGTTGACTCGGACAACTCCCTTTTGTAATCACATGTGAAGGTTGGAAAGTTGGGGTTTCTTCTGTTTGCATAGATGATAAAAGAGATCGGAGAGCCTTTGGGTCCTTTAAAAGTGACCGGAAAACATCCTCTCTAATCTTCTCTGCGAATAGATGATCCCGCTCGCCCATGGTTGGCTCATGTGAACGTGGTCCATGGAATTACCGAATGCCCACTTGCCCTCCAACACCAACGACATGTCCAGGATGGTCATCTTTGTCTAGGGCAGCGGCCAGGATATCCCGACGTCCCTGTGGAACGAAGGATCCTTGCGAGCTTTCTTCCTTCAGCGAAGCCTACAAAGACAAAATTCAAAAAAAAATGTGTAAGATAATGTGTACTACTTAAAAGTTTGTTACAAATTACAAGTAGAATTAAATATTAATTACTTACAATCTTTTCTGCAACAATGCGTGTGGGCTCAGATTTAATAACCCCCAATTTTGTCTTTCGGCCTTCAATCCATGTAACCTCGCGTGGGGGTGGAGACGGAGGATCAATAACTGTTTCCTCATCTCCTGCTTCTTTTCGCTTCTTCTTCAACTTGTCCTCCATCATCTAATGCCGAACCAATTTATTGCCACCACGAGACATCATGTGTTTGTGGCCATTATTTTTCTGGATCACCCGCGCCTTTACCATTTTCTCCTATTACAAATAGCACGTACTCAGCTCAGTTAAATAAATAAATTAGGTTGGCCTATTATAAAAATTTAATCGCAACTAACCGAGATAGGCAAAGCGGCGTCGGATCATAACAAATTGATCCCACGTATCCCGATCAATGAAAGGGGTACACATCGGGAGGATATTTGTCAGCCTTCTTTCCAAAGATGTAGTTACTAGACAAATATGACTTAAACCCTGTCCCACGCTTAGCCACAAGTGAAAGTATTTTCTTCTTCATTCCACCAGTATTCAGCAAATCAACATGGATCTATATTACAGAACAAAATAGAGGAATTAGTGTATGATAATATGCTTAAATACAATAGATACAAACAAAGAGGTTTAAAGTAAATTACCGTGATTGCCTCCCAAATATTATTTTTCATGTTTTCCGGTGCTTTAGCCCATTCCTCAATCAATATGCTAGCATGACTTTTAGCTTGCACAGCCACGAAACTAGAAAAATCCTTACCATGCGGGCCAATAGGCTCTCCATAGCTATCAAACTCAACCAGCCACTTCATATTATTAGGAAGGGCGGTGGTCAATTTTTTTCATCGTGGTTCATGATCTATCCCTCTTTTTGGAAGAGGTACTACCGGCACCGCCCTGGGAAGGAGCCATACCAGCTGACGAAGGACTACCAGCACGGGCCTGTGAATCAGTCATATATACATATATGTACATATGTATGCCTGTTTAGACAAAAAAAAAAATAATAAATTAGATAAAAGCATATAAACATTTTAAACATATTGAACAAGAGCAATCTCCAAAGAAATATGGGGACCAGTATCCAATGAAATGATGCATATCTTCATCTAGAGATACTTAAAAAATATATATAGTCTAAAAAACAATAAACTACTAGTAAAGGCTCCTAATTCCAACAATTTTTTTTTTTTTGATAAAAGATTATTGATGTGCAAAGGCATCACTAGGGAGCAAGACATCCCAACTATGTTGACACCCCAAGCTCCCACAATCATTTGCAGCACATCAATTGAGTAACATTAAAGAAAAAAAGAAGAAAGAATACAAAAATCATGGGGGACTATGAGGGGACTATACCAAGACCCATGATAGCAAGAGGCCTATTCAAATCTATAACAAGGAAGACTTAGCTTATTTCTAATGAAGTCTTCTCTCAAGAAATGGGGAGGGAACTCCACCAAGTAGAGGATAAACTAGAAACACCAAAATTAGCTAAAGAATCAGCGCAACTATTCCATTCTCTATACATATGAGAAATTCTAAAAGAAATTTGATTACAAATAGACAAGCAGTTAAGCCATCTATTTTTAAGCCTCCAACGAACCACATGGCTTGATGAGAAAGTCTCCACAACCATTTTTGAGTCACTCTCTAGCCAAAGGAACTTCCATCCTTTACTAAATACAATCTCAATAGCCTCTATTGCCGCCACAATCTCAGCATAAAGAGCATTCTGCACTCCAAGATAAGTTAAGAATCCACCTACGATGCGTTATCTAAACAATTATCTAGATTATGATAGTGAGATCTAAGTTCACGAATTCACCTACTCAATTAAGCAATAGATTCAAGTGATTATTTCAAACCCTAAGTTCAATTACATGCCAACCGAGAACCCTCAATTATCATAATGTCACTACCGATTTTCAAAAGGAAATATCTACACTTGCAAGTTGTCAATCTCCCGATATGTTCAGCTCTTAATTAGATTCTTTAAGTTGTTGATTCTCTATAACAATTGCACCACTTTCCTATTCTATCTCTAGTAATATTCAAACGATGTTCTTAATTCAAGTCCTAAGTACGAATCTCCTGCCGGTATCAACGCACTAGTTAACCATAATATCTTTTGATTAACGCAAACAAATCTAAATTAAGAAACAAGAATTGAGATTAGGAATAAGAAAACAAACACCACATTAAAACTATGCCGTCATGAACGACTTCATAAATCCCTCAGAAAAGAGGATTAGCTTCTAATCACGTTTATAACGAAGAGAACAAAAAATAATCCTTAATTAAGAGAGACACAACTCCAAAAGAAATAAGGATTAAAAAAAGAAGAGAACTAAACTACTGTATTTTTGGTACTGGGCTATGCGCCCCTCGGTACTTCCCTTCTGCTGCGTTGCTACTAAATATATACAGCAAAGTCCTAATTCCATTGAATTCCTCTCTCCTCCAAAACAGGCGCACATCTTCTCTTAATTGCCATGTCAATTTTAATCCTCTAATTCCATGGTGATTTGCACGTGGTCCCTTTAGATTTCCTGGCCTTGTGGCTTTATCTTTTTCAATCTTATCAAACCTTTTCCTTTATTTCTGTTTCACATCGTAATTGCCAAATCCAAATGGGTCCCGCTTTAGCTTTTCCATTCTAATAGCTATCTTTTAATTGAAATCAATTGCCATTTAGTATATACTGTAGCTTCCTTCACGTGACATAGCAATCTTGCCCAAGTCCTATTCATTATTTCCTCCTTTTAATATTGCACATGGACCTTGAAGCAGAACTTGTTTACGTGGAATGCAAATTTACTTCTTTTATCAATTAACTTTGTTAATTACAAAATCCAGTTGAACAAAGTCTTGTGCACGTCCTTCTCAATTATGGCAACTCACGTGATTTGGGATCCTCGCGGGGTGGGGACTGTCTCGCGGGGCGAGACAGGACATCTTCAGAATTTTTGTGTCGGACTCGTGGGGCGAGCACTTGCTCGTGGGGCGAAGCTGAAAGATCCAAATTTCTTGCTCAGCATCAGCTCTGGCTCGTGGGGCGAGTCCTGTCTCGTGGGGAGAGACCTTGAAATTCTTCTTTTATCTTGTTTTCTTCAAATTCCAAGTTTCCTTAAGCTTCACTTTAACATTAAATGCTTTATTTGACTCAAAAATAACACAAATTACTAAAAACTACTAAAGACTCAAAATGTTACTCGAGGACAATTAAAGCCAAATTTGGGCGAAAATGATATTAAACTCGAACATTTAGCACAAAAACCATGGTCTAGTTATAAAACTAGATATCATTAACCCAGCCACAAAGAAGAGATAGCCAATGAACTTCATTAATAACCGGAGCTTTGCCAAGATGAGACTGTACTTTGAAGAATTTTAGAATTTGGAAATCATCTATGTCATTGGACATTACACCTTTGGAGATAGATCCAGATAAATTTGTAGCTGAGACAATCAAGTCCATAGCGAAGGCAATCGGGATAGACTTGTTGAACCTGAGAGAATTCCTACAAAGCCAAATCATAGAAATAGTATGCATAACAGCAGCAAGGCTTAAATCCTTGACTTGGCTGCAACTAATTCTATTACCAATCTTCAAAATGGATGCAAAAGAGGAACAATCAAAAGGAAAATGAAGAACATTACCAAGCCAATTCCAAAGCATGGCTACAAAATCACAAAATAGAAATAAGTGACTAGATGATTCATCACAACTGCCACACAAATTGCAAATAGAAACTGTAATGCATCCTCTCTGCCTTAAGTTTTCATCAGTAGGCATTTTTTTATGCATAAGCCTCCAATATAAGAAGGACTTAGAAGGTGGAATAAAAGGTTTCCAGATTTTGGAGCCCCAATTAGTGACAACAGCTACTGGATTAAGGAAATCAAATGCAATTTTCATTGTCAAATCTCCTGAAATAGAGTTTGTCCAAACCAAAGAATCATTTGCAGGTTCCATAGGAATGACAACATTTCCAATCTCAGCCAGCAAAACAGGAAATTTTAAATGAAAGTAGTCAGGAAAACTCCAAGAGTTGTTGCTTATGAAGTCACTGATTGATGCAATTAGCAGATGGTGAACTTCCTTTGGAATCTGTAACATGTCTACAATTGGTTCACCTAACCCGTTATGAGACCATAAATTAATAGATGAGCCATTGCCAATCAACCAAGTTGAGTTCTGAGCAATAATTGGAAAATAGGCTTTAACCCCATGCCACACTGAAGATTTCACATAACCAGCCACATGGAATCCTCTCCTAAAGAATCTTTTTTTTTTCTTCTAGAAATTCAGACCAAGGATCATAAGAAGAGATAATTGTCCAACTCAGTTTCAATAAAGCAGCCTTGTTTAAGGCCTTAGTTCCTCTCAGTCCTAAGCCACCCTCAGCAGTAGGAAGACAGCATTTCCTCCAAGCCACAGTAACAATCTTCTTTACCTCAATGTTTCATGACCAAACAAAGTTTCTAATCCATCTTTCAACTGATTTAAGAAGTGATGCAGGCCAAATGTAGATTTCAAAACTGTAAAAAAGCATGTTGTTTATAATTGAGTCCACCAACTGAATTCTTCCCATAATTGAGAGAGTAGAGCCTTTCCAAGAAGCAAGCTTACACTTTACCCTATCAGCAATAGGTTGAAGGTGAATAGCTTTTGGTTTTCCCTTAAACATAGGGACTCCAAGATAAGTAAAAGAGAGGTGACCTTGATTGAAACCCAGAACATAAGAAATAACATTCAGTCTACTAACTGAAACTGCACCAGCAAAGTATTTACACTTTCCAAGACTTAAGCATTGACCAGAAATCTCAGCATATGCCTCAAATAAGGACATCAAAATATGGAGATTCCTTTTTTTTCCTTTGCTGAAAACCATAATGTCGTCAGCATATAAAACATGTGAGGGAGTATGACATCCTCTAGGGCTTGCCATGAGCTTCAACAAATCATTATCCACCAACCAAGAGATGCTCCTGCTTAGCACATCTTCAGCAAGACATAAGAGGAGAGGGGATAGGGGTCACCTTGTCTCACTCCTCTTTTACAAACCAAGTAACCAGATGAATGACCATTTATCAAGAAGGACAACCTTGCAGATGAGAGAATAGTCTTTATCCAAGAGCAGAATTTTAAACGAAAGCCAAAAGCATCAAGCACCTTGAGTAAGAAATCCCAATCAAGAGTGTCAAATGCATTTTTTATGTCAAACTTCATAGCTAGATTTCCACCAAAGCATTTGCTATCTAACAAGTTGATTGCTTCAGAAGTAATGTAGATGCATTCTGTTATCTTTCTACCTTTCACAAACCCTCTTTGATGAGGATAAATGATTTTAGTAGCTATGCTTGCAAGCCTATCTGCAAGAATTTTGGAGATGATCTTATATTGGAAATTGGCTACTGCAATAGGCCGAAAATCTTCAATCCTATCAGCTTCAGGGAATTTTGGAATCAAAGTAACCAGATTAGAGTTTTGGCTTTGAAGAATCCAGTCCTGCTCAAAGAACTATGAAACTGATTTGAAAACATCCTCACAAATGATACTCCAAAAGGTTTGGTAAAAAGCACCACTGAATCCATCAGGGCCAGGGGCCCCAGTGGCATTTAGAGAGAATACTGCACCTCTAACTTCTTCTAATGTAGGCATATTGATCAGCAGAACATTATCATCAGATGCAACTAGATCAGGGATGACCTTTTCTATTAAACCATTGTCAACACATTGATTATCTGAGGCATATAGAAGAGAGTAATATGCAATTACATGATTCTCCATATCCAATGGGGAATCCAGCAAGGAATTACCACTCTTAAGAACTGACAGCTGTTTCACAGCATGTCTAACTTTTGCCATTCAATGGAAGAAAGCAGTATTTCTGTTTCCCTCAGCAAACCAGTTTATTTTAGCTTTTTGCTTCCAAAACAACTCTTCATAAGTCAATGCTTGATTTAGTTCTAGATGAGCTGAGATCTCATTTGCATGAATCTCATCATAAAAACCATCACTATCAATCTGCAACTGAAGTTCTTCTAAAACAGCTTTAGCATTTTCAACCATAAGATGAATATCACCAAAGACTGTCCTGTTCCAGACCTTGAAAGCATGCTTCAGTCTTTTCAATATTTGCATTAAGATGGACATAGGACAGCCAAGAGCAGGATGTAGCCAGGAGTCCTTTACAAGTCTCTCACAATCCCTATGCTCAGCCCACATACTATAATATTTAAAAGGAGAAGTACAAGGCTTAGTACCTTTGAGCATATTCAACAGCAAAGGAAAATGATCTGAGCAATTTTTAGGCAGTGAAACACAAGAGATGCTATTCCAAAAGGAAATACACTGAAGGTTTACCACTGATCTATCAAGTACTATCTGAGTGAAGGCATTCCCCAACCTATTGTTAGACCAAGTCAACTTAGCTCCTCTTGTAGGAATACAACTAAGGCCACCATCATTCATCCAGGTAGAGAAATCATCACAAGAAACTTTGAGAGGCAGACCGCCACCTCACTTTTCATGAGCTCCCAAAATAGCATTGAAGTCCCCAAAAAAGGACCAGGCACCAAGCAAAGATGTCTCCAAATCTGCAAGTTTTTTTTGTAACACCCCGATTTTTCTAGTTGTCTCTAATCTGTGTTTATATGTGTAATTAAGTGTTTATTATTCTAATTTGTAAAGAATTATTTTAATAAAGCAAAATTTTATTCTCATAATTTATTTTATTTTAAGAGAGTGTATTTAAATTTTGGGTAGAAAATTTCAAACGATCCCGGTCTAAGTTTTCACTGTCAGTAAAGCTGTACTGACCCAAAAAATAAAAATCAAATAAATAAAAAATAAGATTTTTTATTTTCCCAAATTCAAATTCTAATCATTTATATGATTTTAGAAATTATTTCTTTCAATATAGATTTTTCAGGTAGAAATTTACGAAGAAAAATAAGATCGATTTTTACCGTTAAGAAAATTATGGAACTGAGATGAGCAACATTTATCTAAATTAGATTTTATGCAGATATGAATAGTTGGATGTGATTTTGAATAGTGTTGCCTTCAAATCACAACATCATAGCCTTACTTCGATTTATTTTATTCACTTTTGCAAGAAATCCATAAATTATTATAAAATACAATTTTTACTCTAACAAAGAGAATTTAATTTATTCAAACATATTAGGTGCAGAATTTAAAAAACTTGATGTGAAAATGGACTTGATAGATTGACGTGCATAGTATGTCCATTGACGGCAACTCATCATTTTTTTTTTAAATTTTGCAAGATAGCTTTTTTTTTTTGCTTTAATTTTTAATTGGAGAAAAATCAAGCCCACTCCCTCTTGGTCCAGCCCAAAAGCTGCCCCCTCCCCCCTCACTCTCTTCACTTTATAAATACTCCCTTCCTCCACTATCATTAACTTTCTTCAACTTCTCAGTTACTCACATTTTTATTCACTTTCATTCATCTTCAACCTCTTGATTCCTTTAGTTTGGAAGCTTGGAACTATCTTCATCTTCATCTCCTACTCATCATCATCATCAAGAGGGTATAGACTCTCAACTCTTACTCTTTATTTTCTTAGAAGATTTTATATCAACATGCATGTTCTACTTGTTACTTGCATGTTTATATTCTTAATTAGAAACTTTGAGAAAGAGCTTTATAAATGTTTTTTGAACAAGAGATGAAATTTTTTGAGCTCATCACCATCTCTACTATCTTCTTGTGGGGTTGCATGTGATGAAAAACTATCCAAACCCATTTTTTTTGGTTGGTCGAAAAACACATGAAGAGGAAAGTTGGTGTTTTGTTGAGATTTCTACTTTGCATGTCCTTAAAATCTTCATGCATGTGAGTTCTAAGCTTTTGAGCTTCATTCAAAAAATTTAATTTTCTCTCCTATTGAGTTTATAGGACCGAAACCCTAATTGTTAGGGTTAAGGAAGCTTGACTTGATTTTCAAGGAAAATATGTTGTTTTGATCCTTATTTTTAACATGCATGTGGTATAACTCAAAATGATTTGTTTTAAGTTTTTGAGAAGAAATAGCATTTTGATCACCATTTGATTTCATGCATGTTAATAAAAAGTTGAAGAAGTTATGTTTTCTATTTTTTTTAAGAGAAATGCTTGCTATTTTGGTTACATGCATGTACTTGAAAGGTTGAAAAAAACTATTCTCTAACCTATATTTTTTATTAGGCCGAAATACAAAATTTTGAGGTTAAGAGAGTTTAGTTTCAAAGTTTTAGTAAGTTACTTATTTTAAAATTATCAATTTTGGTTACATGCATGCAAGTGGAAAGTTAAAAAAAAATGAATTTCTAACCTTTTTTTTAAGACCGAAAACCATCTTGCATGGGGTGAAAGGATTGAAGAATTTATTTTAAGTTTTAAGACTTAATTTTTTTTTGTTCCTATAATGCTTAAGGATCATTGATTTAAAAGCTTGTGGAAATTTTAAATTTTTAGCCTCAATTTCTCTAGTAAGGCCGAAACATGCACTATGAGCACAAGGTGATTTTATAAAATTTTGACTTATATTATATGTCTAATTTTGTTTAGATTTGTGAACGTGAGGAGAAACCGAGTTCATTGCCTTAAAAACGCGAAAAGACACGAACCTTTACTCGACAGAAAATGGTAAGGGGAGAAAGCCTGAGAGATATTTAAATTATTATAACTATATGCTTGATGTGTTTGATTTTATGTGGTTGTTGAAGTTGATTGTTGATGTGGTTATTATAGTGAAAATATTGAATTATTGTGGCATTGATGATATATTGGATTGATTTACTTGTATGTATGATTTATGATGAATGATAAATATCTCCAATCTGTTGACCATGTTACAATTGGTTTAAGTTATGTTGGTTCTTGCATAGAAGCCTAACCATTGGTTCGAGCTCAATTATTAATGTAAGATAAAAGCCTTAAGAAAACTTATGTGGAAATCCACAAGATAAAGATTTTAAAATTTTAAGCAGCATGTTGATAAAAGAGAAAGAAAAATATTCTTTTAACATTTGGTGAAGATTTAAGAAACTTAAAATAATTTTTTTTTCTTTATAAAAAAATAAAAATAAAAGAGAAATCATTTTGGAGATTTTTAAAGATGTTATTCTATGAGAAACTTAAATTTTGAGACTATTTTATGATGAAGAACCATAAGGGAAAACAAGTTCAATTTCAAGTTCTTTATGAAGAGATTTTAGTTCTCAATATTTTAGAAAAAGTTTTCAATCTTTTTGGAAAAAGAAATAAATCTTTTCCAAAGTAAAGATTGACTTTTAGAAAAGAAAGAAACTTTTTATAACTCAAGTTTTTTTTAAAAATAAATTTCAAAAGAAAACGTTATTTCAAAAGGTTTTATTTCAAAATTAAAATATCCGATAACTTGGATAAGTTACGGAAGTTTTGTTTTGGATTTGTATTTTCACTGAACGAAAAAGAATGTTGAAAAGTGAACCTAGTAACCGAGACGTCGGTATACTAGTGTTTTAAAAACACGTTGATCTATGATCCGTGTCACGTTGTTATGGACTGTGTGTCCTGAGTAGGTTGTTATGGACTGTGTGTCCTATACACGTTGTATTAAACATGATGAAAGTAGTAAAAAGGTGAATGCTGTTTTCTACGACCACAAAGTTCAAGACTGGTGCATCGGTCCAGGACTGTTGTGATTAGACACCCAAACTTAAAGGTCCTGTGTTGATAATAAGAGTTTTAATACGTTGAAAATTTATGGAAGGTCGTGAGCCTTGGGCTTCGACAAAGGATAGAATGAAGCACAAAGAAAAGCTGGGAAAATAAAATGATTTTCTCATGCATTTGGTAGACGTGCCGACACTATTTTCGTATGAATACCTTGAAGGGTCAGGTACTTCATGCTACGTTGTTTCATTGTGCCTTGATGGATAATGAAGTCCATATGCCTGGGTTGTTGTGCCTTGTGTTGGACAGTATGCTATGAACATCCACACACGTTGATCACTGTGCCAGGAGTTTTGGACATTGTTGTGGAAAAACACGCTGTGCCTTATTGGCAATCGAGCCTGATCAGCTCATTTTTTTTTAAAAAAAAGTTGAAATCTCCAGAGATTAGAATCACACGTTGAATTATAGAGATGCAATATGTTTTTCAAAAATGACGATGAATTTGGTGTTACCATCCTATAATTGGAATTTTTCATATTGTGTATATGACGGTGTTTAATTGTATTTGATGTTTTTGTATTACAAGTATGTAGTTGTCATAATTCATCCATATATTGGTATCTCACTCTTGCATTATGTTGATTTTTTTATCGTCTATGTGGTATATATTGTTTCGGGAAATAGATGGATCCGAACATACCGTTGGCCCACTTCCGGGATCGAGCCATCATTTGTGAGAACTATTAGGATCCCGCAGTGTGGGAATTTCAACCGGGAGCCCACGTAGCAATTTAAACTGGCTCGGTATGTACCATTGAGGGTAGGGAGTTGGACGGACCTGTCCGAAGGATTTATGCTATGGAGACTGTACGAATTACACTGCCACCAGTGGACACCTTCCTACAACATTGGGCAGCTCGGGGCCTAGTGGTCTTAGATCCTCCACAGCCACAGGTCCCGTTTCATCAGGAGGTAGAGCCCGCTGTACCGATGGAGGAGGATCCCCAGGAGGTTGTCGAGGATGATCCGGTTGAGGAGATAGAGGAGGATCCACAGTACCATCCACTTAGTGACGAGGACGAGGACGATGATTCTCCCTACAAGGGAGGTGGTTGGATGGGCTTCCACCAGTTTTACCTCCGCAGGGTGGGGATAATCGTAGTGGTCTCCCAATGGGTACCACTAGGACAAGACCAGCTATAGGACTTTCTTTTGTTTTTGAGGTGATGATGTTGGGGTAGTTGTTCCTCTTTTCTGAAAACAGTAGTTTCTTTTGACCTAGGACTCTTTAAACGTGCTTGACTTTGTTAGTGTATGTTTGACCTTTAACTCTCCCACTGTATAAATCGACTTTTTACTCATGTAAGTTTTTGTCATGTGGCCTGTCTCCAAGAAGGCCTTATGTTTAATATATATATATATATATATATATATATATATATATATATATATATATATATATATATATATATATATATATAGGGTATTCTGTATCTCTTGTTTTACTTACGTTTCTTTTATTTATGTTGTTTAATGCATGAGGGAAAGAAGTTTTATAATTTTTACGGATGTAATTAATTTCAAAAATTATGTATTTCCGAAAGTAAATCGACAACTTACTAAACATTTTTTTTCAGGAAAAACAAAGTAATTAATGTGATGCTCGGGTTAAGGGTGTGACGTTAAGGATGGTATCAGAGCTGGTCGAGTCTTTCGGGAATCTTTGGGAATAGGCCTGTTGTGTTTGTGTTGTGTGATCTCTGAATAGGCTTGTTTGAATTACTTCTTAGAAGTAATGGACGTTGGAAAGTAATTGAATATTTCTTATCTGGTTACCATATAACTGATTTCATCTTATAGTTCAGTTATGGAACTAGATGCTGGACGTGGACGTGATCGTAGAGGCCGTAGAGGTGGTTTTACTGGTGACCGTGGACATGTCGGTGGTGGAATAGAATTTGCAGCTCAAGCTATGGCAGACGTTGCAGCTGCCATTGCTCAACGGACTGCTACAATGATTGCTCAACATCAATAAGCGCAAGCCCGCACTGAACAAGCCGCCGAAAGCCGTGGTCTGACAGCTTTCTGATGCCAGAACCCACCACAGTTTCATGGGGATGCTGATCCTACGAAGACTGACTTGTGGATTCAAGATCTCGAGAAGATTTTCGAGTTAATTAACAGTCCTGAAGTAGTAAGAGTGTCGTATGCTACTTTCTTGCTAATTAGAGATGCTGAATACCGGTGGAGGGGCACCAGGCAACTGCTAGAGGCAAATCAGCAAGAAATTACTTGGGAAGTTTTCGGTGCGGTGTTTCCCACTAGAGATTAAGAATTTTCAGGCTCTAGTGGAAAAATGCAGGAAGATTGAACGTATGAGGAAGGGAAGGGACAACCGAGGGAATGTTGGAGGACCCTCACGATCAAGGAACCAGTTTCCAAGCCAGACCTAGAAAGGAAAACAAAACCTGAAGAAACCATACAGTCGACCAGCTGGAAGCAGCCAGAGCCAGCGATCATATCATCCTGTTGTTTCGACAATTGGAAGTGGGAACCAGAGGGACCAAGGCCAAAGTCAAGGGAGGAGATGTTTTAAATGTAGAGACCCGAACCATTTGGCTGATGTATGCCCCGTGAGAGGAATGAAGTGTTTTAACTGTGATCGAGTGGGACATTTGGTAAAAGACTGCAAGGCACCAAAGCGGAAACCCGCCGTCAACAATGCCAGAGTTACTAAATCAACAGCTAAGGGAAGGGTTTTCACCATGAGTGGTGCCAAAGCCTCGAACTCCAAAGACCTCATGAAAGGTAGTTGTGACATAGCTGGTAATCTCTTAACTGTGCTTTTCGATTCGAGTGCGACGCACTCATTCATCTCAAATGATTGTGTGAGACTCTTGGCATTTCCTGTTTCTTGTTTGCCGTATGATTTGATTGTGTCAACCCCTACTGTTGAACCTGTTACTATTAATTCAGTATGTTTAAGCTGTCCGATTGTCATTCAGGATCGACACTTTCTTGTAGGTCTGATATGCTTACCTTTAGTGCAACTAGATGTGATTTTGTGCATGGATTGGTTATCTTCTAATCATGTTCTTTTAGATTGCTCACGGAACATTAGTTTTTCTGGACCCCGAGATTTCTGGATTTCTATCTGCCCATCAAGTGAAAACTTTTTCAAAGGAAAAAGACCAGAATTGCTTGTTTTTAACAAGCTTAGGTGTTTCCTCTTGATGTACCTGGATTACCACGGATAATGGATATCGAATTCTTCATCGATCTTGTTCCAGGAACTGGTCCGATTTCGATTGCTCCATATCGGATGTCACCTACAGAGCTTGTGGAATTGAAAGCTCAACTAGAAGATCTGTTGTCAAAACAGTTCATAAGACCAAGGGTTTCTCCTTGGGGAGCATCTGTTCTTTTAGTGCGGAAGAAAGATAGAGGATCGAGACTTTTCGTGGATTATAAGCAACTCAACAAAGTGACAATAGAGAACAAGTACTCGTTTCCATGCATAGATGATTTGATGGATCAATTACAAGGAGCTGCTGTTTTCTCAAAGATCGACTTGAGGACAGGTTACCATCAGATCAGAGTGAAGATTGAAGATATACCAAAGACGGCGTTCCGAACCCGTTACGGGCATTATGAGTATCTTGTAATGCCATTTGGAGTGACGAATGCACCCGCTGTCTTCATGGAATATATGAATTGGGTTTTTCGACCACGTCTTGAGAAATCTATTGTCGTGTTCATCGATGACATTCTCATCTACTATAAGAGCCATGAGGAGCATGAGGTACATCTGCGACAAGTTCTACAGATCTTACGTGAGAAAGAGTTCTATGCAAAACTCTCTAAATGTAAGTTTTGGCTTGAAGAAGTGAAGTTCTTGGGACATGTCATTTCCAAATAAGGAATAGCAGTGGACCCTGCCAAAGTGGAGGTGGTGATTTCTTGGGAAAGACCGAAGACCGTAACGGAGATCCAAAGCTTTGTCGACTTGGATGGATATTATCATAGATTTATTGAAGGTGGCTCCAAAATCGTAGAGCCGTTGACTCAGCTTACACGGAAAGATCAACCTTTTGTATGGACTGTAGAATGTGATGAGAGTTTTCAGAAGATAAAGGAACGTTTGACGACGGCACCAGTGTTAATACTTCCTGAACTCAATGAACCTTATGAGGTATACTGCGATGCTTCGTATCAAGGTTTCGGCTGTGTATTGATGCAACACCGAAAGGTTGTGGCATATGAGTCGCGCCAACTAAAGATTCATGAGAAGAACTACCCGACCCACAATCTGGAATTAGCTGTTGTGGTCTTTACACTGAAGATATGGAGGCATCATCTGTATAGAGCCAAGTTCGATGTTTTTAGCGGTCACAAAAGCTTGAAGTATTTATTCGACCATAAAGAACTCACCATTAGACAAAGGCGGTGGATGGGGTTTTCAAAGGACTAAGATTTCACATTGCAGTACCATCCTGGAAAGGCGAATGTCGTAGCGGATGCTTTGAGCTGGAAGGCCATACATGTCTCAGCAATGATGGTGAAGGAATTACAGTTGATCGAGAAGTTTCGCGACCTCGATTTGGTGATTGAGATAAGTCCAAAGAGGATCAATGTGGGAATGATTAAGATCTCAAGTGGACTGATGGAAGAAATCCGAGAGCAACAAGCTAATTGTTGACGGATTGGCAAGTGCACCAAATCGTACAAGTAATAATAATGAGAGTAGAGTATCGTCCCATGAGGATTGAGATTCAAGTAACAACGACAACTAAGCAATCGATATTTGAACGGATAAAACTCATATTTCCAGCAATTAACTGAGATGTTGAATTAAGTGTTGTCACAAAGGTAATTGAAATAGGTTTTCTTTTATCACACAATCAATGCAATGGAAAACAAATGAACAATTAAGAGGAATCAAGTATTTAAGATGGGTAGGAATCGGAATCACCCAATCTTCATTTAATGTAGCTCACAGAACCCTAATATTCAATTAAATTCATTCAATTGACATTCAAGTCACTGATTTAGATCTATCCCTAATTCCTTAGGTGATAATCCTTTGTTACTAATTATGAACCCTAATTCCTTAGGTGAATCAAAATTGGCACAAGAAGTAAGCACAAGACTTACAAGGAATGCACTGAAATGAAGTTCTATGCCTAGAATCAACCTCACAGTGGTAATCTCTTCCTGTTCTAGCATGAACACACATTTTCCAATTATGCATTCATTCATGCGATCAATTTCATGAATGGCCAATTCAGGAAAAGCATTAATCATTGAAGAGATTACTCAATTTGAACGAATTTGAATTGAAATTGGAGTTAGAACAAACTTACAACAATATCTGATTGAACGCATCCTATCCTAACCTAGGGAATTTAGAAACTCATAACTACAAGATGAAATCTAGAAGAAATAGAAGAGATTTGAGGTAGAGAAGCCATGGATTCTTCAATCCTCTCTTCCGAAAGCTCTCGAACTCCCTGGTTTCAACACCCTCTCAGAGAACACAGATTAGAATCGGAGGAAAAATGACCAAAGATCCTGGTTCGACTACAGAAACGCGAATTTATAGGTTCTCTGCGTGTCCCCCAGCGCTGGGCGCCCCTGGCCTGCGCTGGGCGCCCAAAAATGCTCTCTGACTCTGCTGCATCATCATTGGTGCTGGGCGCTACACACTGGTGCTGGGCGCTGGCGTGTCCCTGCATCATGCAGTTTTCTCCCATTTCTGTTCAGGCTGAGCGTTCAATTCTGAGCTGAGCGCTGGGCTACTGTTCCTGCATACTTTCAACATTTTTGAGTATATTTGTGATATAAAAGGATCAAAACTCTAATCCAAACTTTATTCAATCAAAGTATGTATTTTCCTATCACTTTTCCTATGATTTCTAAGGTTATTTACGAATTCTTTCCTAATTACACTTTCAAACTAACATAAATTGCACTGCTATCACAACCCCAAACTTAAAAATTTTGCTTGTCCCCAAGCAATTAATCAAAGTCATCAGAAGGGTAAAAGAGATGGAGTTTGATGATCAAATCCCTTATGAAGCTCCTTACTTCATGCATGACTTCAACTCATAGCATTTTTGCAAATTGTACAAACTTCACACAATCATCCATCAATTTCAAAAAAATCACATGCTTTCTTATTTCAAGACAATCAACCATATTACCAGATCAGCTCAACTGAATGCACAAAATTATCCCTTGCAACCTCTCTATTTCAGTGTTTCACACATCCTTACTTGGTCATATTTGCTCTAAAGTCCGATCCACCTGCATTTCTCAATCCTACTCTTGACAAGATGCTAGCACACACATCACAAATGCCCATGCAACACATATCATGAGGTCTTTCATTTGGATGTAATGGGGCTAAGGTACGGGTGGATGAGAATAAGGATATATAAGCTATGCTACTGTGGCTTCAAGGGCTATTTGGACTCTTTTGGGACTTTCACTTGCCTAGTTTAGCTCCAAGCACATAAGCATGCACCTTAAACACACAATTTTTGCTATTTCTCTTTTTATTCATTCCCAACTTTCTTCTCTTTTTTTTTGGTTATCTTTTTCTTGTTTCATTTTCTTTTCTTTCTCTTTTACCTTTTTCTCATTTTTATATACTTTCTTTGTTTCTCTTCTCTTTTTTTCTTTGGTTTTTGCTATTTTTCTTTTTCTTTTTCTAGTAGGCATCTTTTAGTGGCATCTTTTAGTGGCCTACTCTCACCCCAAACTTTATTTGCTTGCTTGTCCCTAAGCAAGAGAATAACCCCAAACTTAAGTCCAAGCATTCCTCTAAGCCAAAGTAAAGGGACAAAATTGTTTTTTTTCTTCGATTTTTCAGCTTGTAATGGGCTATAGTTCCAAGAAAAAGAGGCTAAGGCTCTAATGGGCTCACAATGGAAAATGTTGGCACTGAGCTTAATCAAAGAATTACCGCCTCAATCATTTATGCATATGCAAAAACATTGCAACAATGACAAGCATCAAGGCAAGAACAAGTGAGAATATGCAAGTGATGGATAACAAACATGAACGAAAGAAATGATATAGGATCAATTTGGGCTCAAAAGCTCACAGTTTTGGCCATGTGCAAGGGAAATCAGCACATCCATCCTTGCATCAATCATAGTATGAGAGATTGTCCACAAACAAGTCACAAGGATCAATGATCTCAATGCAATCATATGTTTAGCTGGTGCAAAATGCATGATGCTAAGAGTTTTCAGTCGAGCAATAGCAATATGCTCACAAAAAATTTACACTAAACTCCACTCCTTATTCAGCTATGTTATGTTCTTCCATATCCACACTTTTACTCACACTCCACAGGCTGTAACACAATTGAAGGAAAGGATAGAGAGAAAGAGTTTAAGATCACTTCCCCCCTTTTCCTTGCATGATTGAGCCTGTGAAAGCTGCTCATAATGCAAACGCAGCTGGATGACCATAGCCAGTAGCCAGTCATTACTACAGCACATCAAAAACAGTTATTAGCAAACTATCAGTTAACTTCCAGAAAGTCTAATGTTTAACTAAAACATCACAGCATAATTCCTACACATCTATGCAAGTTCCAAAAGACCACATCAAAAGATCTGTTACAAGTTCAAAATGAAAAACAGTAAGCCACACAGATAAAGCTGAGTAAAGTCCAAGACACTAGGGTGCATCCTCATTCTCTCCATGTGTTGGCTCAGCTGCCTCATCCTCACCCACAGGTTCCTCCTCTATGTCATCCCCTACCGAGTCATCAAAATTTATCATCTCCAAAATCTGTTACTCGGATAGTGGTCCCACCGGCAAACCTCCCAATGTATCAACAACCACTCCCTGGTTTTCTGCCATGCGGCGGATCATAGACTCTAGTCCTTGTTGAGATTGGAGAATGAGGGTATTCATCCGACACATAGCTTGAACATTCCGATCTAAACGCCCTTGGCGAAGTGCAACACGTGCCAGCTGCCCAGTAACTTCAGTGAGGCCTGTCTCTACATGTCCCAATCTGTCCAAGAAATCATTGGTTTGCTGTTGTCCCTGTGGTGGGTCCTGTTGCTGTGGGGGATCTTGCTGCTGTGGTGGATTCGCAGGACCAGGTTGCTGTCCAATCGGCCCATTTTCCAGCTTCTGAATGTAGCTCCCTGTAACCGCAAGCATGGACTTTATTAGTAGTTCTTCCTTAGAAACCTCGACTCCCGCATTCTCACAGAGCATAGAAATCAGAGAGGCATGTCCAAGAGCTGCAACAGTGGACTGTGCAATCTCATAGATATCCTGAGTCAATATTGCACCCACATCAATTTTCTTCCCCTCCACTATGCAATACACCAACTGTGCTCTAGAGACAATTACATCCGAGACGTTGGCACATGTTTGCAGTGTGTGGTGCACAAAGGTACACCAGGCTCTCGGAATGGGCTTGAATTGTGATGCTTTGAGCTTTCTTGGGACCCTACTTCTGGTGTAGATCCATGTAGCTCCGGGTCGTCATAATGTGGTGATTAGAGCATTAGCATCCACCTGTTGTTCCTGAATTGCTTCATAGTCACAGTCCTTTAGTGTAGGCGTCCGGAGGATGGAATTGATGATGCTGGCATTATAACGGATTTCCTTCCCTCGGACATAGCTCACATACTTAGTCCCCATTGGTGCTTCAATTCTTTTAGTTGGCATTGGCATAGAATTCCTTTACCAACAGCTGGGACACTGGTTTTAGGAAGCTCACCAATGTATTCCACCTTCTATTCTGAATCTGCTCAACTATTACCGGACATTCAGCCCTCCCCACCTTAATCGCTTTTTCACTTTGGATGCTCCTAGTGTTCACAAACTCATTGTACGTTTGTTCATGTTCCTCAGAGCGAAACAAATGTGCATTGTAGGATGAGGAGGCTGCAGCCTTCTTTCTTTTCTTTTCTGGTGCAGTAGGAGCCATGATAGCCTGTTAAAATAGATCAACATACAAAGCATAAGCAAGTTGTTTCATAGTTCAAATTCAATAATTTTTTTAAAGAAGGTATACTACTCAGCAAGGGCGACCATCATCATGATGATTTAGTTTTACTTTATAGAACAATCATGTGACTATCCCTAAGCATGCAATTTGTGATTTCTAATGAGCTTGAACACCTTTTATCAAAGACGTGAAATTTATAGGTGTGAAAATCTCAAAATCATGATGGGTCCCTTATTCATGCCACTCTATCCAAGAAAGACCAACAATCAAAGCTTGTTCACTTGTAGGGACATTTCATCAAACTTGTGGTGTGTGGGTGTGTTCATGCTTAGGACATCTTCAAAACACCCACACTTACGAACCCACTTAGAATTAGTTCCCAAAAATACTTCATTAAGCACGGGGGTGATCATAGAACCTACACAATGTGATCAAATGTGAATTCAAGTGCCACTTTTTGCAATTCCTCAAGTAAAATCCATAGGGACATTTTATCAAACACATGGGGTACATGTTTTTGTAGTTGCAAAAAAATGGCCTCATTTGAACCTCTCTTGCCCTCCAAAAATCAAATAAGCAAACAACTCAGCCCAAACCAACTCCTAATTAGTGATTAAACTTGGATATGTGAATGCAAACATGAATTTCAAGTGGGTGGTGCTCTACGTGAAAAACGTTATGGAGAGGGGACCAAGTCATGATTCCAAATGGTGAGATAGAGGGGGAACAAGAACTCATACCTGTTTGAGGAGATTAGAAGGCACAAGGAAGTCCTTACTTGCCTTGATTGTGGCTCAGAATCGTAAGGGAGAAGAGAGGTTAGGGTTGCCTTGTGAGTGAAAATGGGATCCACGCGTGGGCTGGGGGTTTTAAAAACCCAACCAGTGCCCAACTCTCTCCCCAGCACCCAGCTCTGGCTGTCTAGCGCCCAGCGCTAGCTGTCCAGAAGCTGCAGAAATTTGCAGCGCTCGTCCTTCCTGTGGAGCGCCCAGCGCTACTCATCCTGGTGGTCTCTGACTTTTCTTACGCTGGGCGTCAAACTTAGCGCCCAACGCTACCCATCCTGGTGGTCTCTGACTTTTCTTACGCTGGGCGTCAAGCTGAGCGCCCAACGCTAGCAGTTTACCTTCAAATTCTCCCACTTCCTCTGCTGCTAATTCTTTGGCCTACTCAGATCTGCACCAAATGTCAGAGTCAACTTTACACAGTAAGGTGCATCATAATGTGTGATGAAATATACGGAAAAAAAAATCAAATAAAATTTTATAAGAATGAATGAATCTAATCTAATCTTGGGTTGCCTCCCAAGAAGCGCTTCTTTAACGTCACTAGCTTGACGCCGACTTTCGGATCAAGGTTCTTGCAGGCTCAAGGCAGCTTTTGCCCTCTCAAAATCACCTCCAAAGTATAGTTTCAACCTTTGTCCATTCACTTTAAACCTCCTTTTAGAATCTGGCTCTTCTACTTCAACAGCACCATGAGCCATAGCTTCTTTCACAATGAAAGGCCCTGACCATTTGGACTTCAACTTTCCAGGGAATAACTTCAAACGCGAGTTGAACAAGAGTACTTGTTGCCCCGGATAGAAGACTCTATGCACTATATGCTTGTCATGGTACGCCTTCACTCTTTGCTTGTAAATTACAGCATTTTCATAAGCCATTAGCCTCATCTCTTCCAATTTGTTCAGCTGATCCAATCTCTTCTCACCGGCCAGAGTAGAATCAAAATTCAGAAATTTGATAGCCCAATATGCTTTGTGTTCCAGCTCTACCGGGAGATGACATGACTTTCCATAAACCATTTGATAAGGAGAGAGACCAATTGGAGCCTTAAATGCTGTCCTATGGCCCCACAATGCATCATCTAGCTTCTTCGACCAATCTTTTCTCGAATTTGCAACAGTTTTTTCCAAGATCTTCTTGATTTCTCTATTAGATACCTCAACCTGGCCACTTGTTTGTGGATGATACGGAGTGGCCACCTTGTGTTTCACATTGTACTTGGTCAGAACACTTTGCAAATGATTGTTGCAAAAGTGTTTCCCTCCGTCACTAATCAACACACGAGGTACTCCAAATCTTGCAAATATGTTCTTCCTGAGGAATCTCACAACCGTGGCTCCATCATTTGTTGGTGAAGCAATTGCCTCCACCCACTTAGAAACATATTCTATAGCCACAAGTATGTATTGATTGGAGTATGACAATGGGAATGGTCCCATAAAATCTATCCCCCACCAATCAAACAACTCAACTTCAAGTATGTTTTGCAAAGGCATTTCATTCCTCTTCGAGATGCTTCCTAGTCTTTGGCATTTGTCACATTGCTTGGCATATTGGTGTGCATCTTTGAAGAGTGTTGGCCAATAGAAACCACATTGCAACACCTTCACTGCTGTCCGATCCCCATTATAATGCCCTCCATATGGGGAACCATGGCAGTGCCAAAGAATTCCTTGAGCTTCTTATTGATCAATGCACCTTCGAAGGATGCCATCCGGGCAACTTTTAAACAGAAATGGATCATCCCAAATGTAAAAATTAGCATCCCGGAAGAACTTTTTCTGCTGCTGCCATGTGAGGCCTTCCGGAATAGTGTTTGCGACCTTAAAGTTTGCCATATCAGCAAACCAAGGCCTTTCTTTGACCAAGAATAGTTTTTCATCTGGAAATTCCTCTCTGACTTCCTTTTCTTGGACTGTTACAGCTGCATTCTCCAATCTGGACAAGTGGTCAGCAACCACATTCTCACTTCCTTTCTTGTCCTTTATCTCTAGATCAAACTCCTGCATGAGAAGAATCCAACGGATTAATCTAGGTTTTGATTCCCCTTTGGTCAAGAGATATTTAAGTGCGGAGTGATCACTAAACACAATGACTTTAGAACCAATCAAATAGGACCTAAATATTTCCAATGCAAAAACTATGGCAAGCAATTCTTTTTCAGTTGTTGCATAATGAACTTGATTTTCATTCAAGACCTTGCTTGCATAATATATTGCATGGAAAAACTTATTTTTTCTCTGTCCTAAAACAGCACCTACTGCATAGTCACTAACATCGCACATTAATTCAAAAGGTATGTCCCAATTTGGTGCAACAATGATAGGTGCAGTGACTAATTTTTCTTTTAACACAGTGAAGGCATGCAAACATTCAGCATTAAACTCAAAAGGACTATCCTTATTTAATAGGACACACAAGGGTTTAGAGATTTTGGAAAAATCTTTAATAAAACGTCTATAAAAAAACTTCGGACTCTTTTGACATTCACGGGTGGTGGAAGCTTCTCTATGACTTCTATCTTGGCTTTGTCGACCTCAATTCCCTTAGCAGAAATTTTGTGCCCAAGCACAATGCCTTCGTGCACCATGAAGTGACACTTTTCCCAATTCAAGACCAAGTTGGTCTCTACACATCTTTGCAAAGCAGCAGCTAGGTTAGTAAGGCATAAATCAAAAGTAGAGCCAAAAACAGAGAAGTCATCTATAAAAACCTCAATAGATTTTTCAATAATATCAGAAAAAATGGATAGCATACACCTTTGAAATGTGGCTGGTGCATTGCACAAGCCGAATGGCATCCGGTGATATGCAAAGATCCCAAATGGACATGTAAAGGATATCTTCTCTTGATCCTCCGGATCAACCGCAATTTGGTTGTATCCGGAATATCCATCTAGGAAGCAATAGAATGCTTGACCGACCAATCTTTCTAGCATTTGATCCATAAATGGCAATGGGAAATGGTCCTTCCGAGTAGCTTGGTTGAGCTTGCGGTAATCAATGCACATGCGCCAACCCGTTACCGTTCTTGTGGGAATGAGCTCATTCTTTTCATTCTTGATAACCGTCATCCCTCCTTTCTTTGGTACCACTTGGACTGGGCTAACCCATGCACTGTCCGATATGGGGTAAATCATCCCCGCTTCTAGAAGTTTCAGCACTTCCTTTCTTACAACCTCCTTCATAGTTGGATTCAATCTCCTTTGGGGTTGCACCACTGGCTTAAAATCACCTTCTAACAGAATTTTATGCATGCAAAACGATGGGCTAATACCTTTCAGATCAGATATGGCCCATCCTATGGCTGTTTTGTGCTCTTTAAGGACCCTCACAAGCTTTTCTTCTTCCAACTTTGATAATGTGCTGCTCACAATGACAGGATTTTCAGCATCTTCACTAAGAAATACATATTTCAAATGTGCAAGCAGCGGTTTGAGCTCAAGTTTGGGCTTCTCTTTCACTTCATCTTGCTTGAGCTCTTCCTTCTTAGTGTGGACAGCAACTTGCCTCTGTTGAGCTTCCAAACTGCGCAAGCATTCTTCTATTTCTTTTTCCTCTTCCTCATCAAGATTTCCAATGGAGTGCACTAGTATCTTTTCC
Source organism: Sophora flavescens (assembly GCA_030762895.1). Taxonomy (NCBI): domain Eukaryota; kingdom Viridiplantae; phylum Streptophyta; class Magnoliopsida; order Fabales; family Fabaceae; genus Sophora; species Sophora flavescens. Next base: position 36,972,103 of record CM061062.1, on the reverse strand, counting down.
AGAGGATTAGAAGGGTGCTGTTGTCCCAAGACTTCTCTAGCTATTACCTCCACTTTATCCATGCGAAAACAACTCTCTCTATCGCTTGGATGGTGCATGGCCTCAAAGACATTAAAAATGACTTCTTCGTCTTGCACTCTAAGTCGGAGTTGGCCTTGTTGGACATCTATTAAAGCACGGCCCGTTGCTAGGAAGGGTCTCCCCAATATGAGGGGTATCTCAACATCCTCTTCCATATCCAATCACAAAGTCAGTTGGAAAGATAAATTTGTCTATTTTTACCAACACATCTTCTAGAACTCCATATGGATATTTGATAGACCGGTCCGCTAGTTGGAGTGACATTCTTGTAGGCTTAACCTCTCCTTCTCCTAGCTTCTTCAAGATGGACAGTGGCATGAGATTAATGCTTGCTCCTAAGTCACAAAGGGCCTTTCCAATAGTCATATTCCCTATAGTACAAGGGATGGTAAAACTACCGGGATCCTTGAGCTTTGGAGGTAGCTTTCTCTGTAAAATGGCACTGCATTCTTCCGTTAAAGCGACCGTCTCATCTTCCCTAAACTTCCTCTTCTTTGTGAGCAACTCTTTCATGAATTTTGCATAAGTAGGCATTTGTTCCAATGCTTCGGCAAATGGTATGTTGATTTGCAATCTCTTGAAAATGTCAAGGAATCTAGCAAATTGTTCTTCCTTCTCCTTCTTCTTACTCACATGAGGATAATGTAATTTCACATAAGGGGGAATTTCTTGAGGCTTGCCATTCTCTCTCAACAGTTGACTCTTGGTTTTTCTCAAGTGTGACTCCTCATCAACTAGCTTTCTCTTCTTTTCACTATTCTTTTCTTGATCACTCTCCTTATCTTCTTTTGCTTCCTCCAACTCACTCTTATCAGCTTCAACTTCCTTTCCAACAATTTTTTGTTCAACAGGGGATGTAATGACTTTACCAATCCTCAAAATCACTGCCTTGCATTGTTCCTTCGGGTTAACCACTATATTACCAGAGAAATTGCTGTTTGACTGCTCTGCAAACTACTTTGCTAGCTGCCCAATCTGATTTTCCAGATTTTTGATTGATTATTCTGTGTTTTTGAAGTTGGATAGAGTTACTTGAATGAATTGAGAAAGAGCATCCTCCAAGTTGATTTTCTTCTCTTGAACTTGCTTTTGTGGTGGAGGATTATTTGCTTGAGGCACTTCTTATTTCCAAGCGACATTAGGATGCTTCCTCCAACCTTGGTTGTATGGATTAGAATAGGAATTCTGCCCTGGTCTTGAATAGTTTCCCATATAGTTTGCTTCCTCTTGAGGGTCATTGGATGCTTCACAATTACCGTTCTCATGATCTCCTCCACAAAAATCACAGCTCATTACTTGGTGTGCTTGTGTTGGCCCCACATTCATGGCATGAAGTTGCTTTGTGATTGCCTCCAATTGATTTGTGATGATTTTGTTTTGAGCCAATATTGCATTTTGAGACTCAAGCTCAAATATCCCTTTCTTTGATGTGTTCCCTCTATCATGGTTCATAAGATAATCATTGGATGCCATAGCTTCAATCAACCTTAAGGCCTCCTCCGCTGTTTTGGAATTCATAGAACCTCCGGCCGAAGCGTCCAACATAAGCTTTGTTGATGGCCTCAATCCATTACAAAAAATCTGCATTTGTTGAAGATCATCAAAGCCGTGATTGGGACACTTTCTTAGAAACTCCTTGAATCTTTCCCAAGCATCATATAAGGTTTCACCATCACGTTGCATAAAGCTTGAGATTTCACCCCTCATCTTCACAAACTTGGACGGTGGGAAATACCTTGCTAAGAACTTCTCTTCCAAATCATCCCAAGTTGTGATGCTTCCTTGAGGTTGAGATTGGAGCCATGCTTTGGCTCTATCTCTTAGTGAAAAAGGAAACAACCGCAACCGTATCGCATCATCAGTGGCTCCATTGATCTTGAGAGTCTCACATATCTCTATGAAATTCGAGATATGACTATTCGGATCTTCGGCTTCACTTCCTCCAAACTGATTTTGCTGCATAATATTGAGTAAAGCCGGTTTGATCTCAAAGTTGTTCGCAGCTACCAATGGTATAACAATGCTTGAGTGATTCAGGTTGGTTGGACCACTGGAATACTCTCCCAATGTTCTTCAGTTCCTATCCACATTTCCAGCCATGATCACCTCTTGTTGGACTTGAGATGAGGAGGGATTTCCTTTTGCCAAATTTTTATTTCTTTGTTTTTGCTCTTTTGTTTTCTTTCAATTCTTCTTTGCTGTTTTCTCAACTTCTGGATCAAATAACAGCTCGCTTGTTGCTTTACCTCGCATACACTGCACAAGATTTTCAAGAGAATTTCAGAGCATGCACTAATTCAAAGGTTTCACAGAGAAACAGAAAATTAATCAACAGAAAAATAATGTTCAAATTAACGAATGCTTTTGTTTTTTTGTTGCTATCGATCAACAATCCCCGACAACGGCGCCAAAAACTTGTTGACGGATTGGCAAGTGCACCAAATCGTACAAGTAATAATAATGAGAGTAGAGTATCGTCCCACGAGGATTGAGATTCAAGTAACAACAACAACTAAGCAATCGATATTTGAACGGATAAAACTCATATTTCCAGCAATTAACTGAGATGTTGAATTAAGTGTTGTCACAAAGGTAATTGAAATAGGTTTTCTTTTATCACATAGTCAATGCAATGGAAAACAAATGAACAATTAAGAGGAATCAAGTATTTAAGACGGTTAGGAATCAGAATCACCCAATCTTCATTTAATGTAGCTCACAGAACCCTAATATTCAATTAAATTCATTCAATTGACATTCAAGTCACTGATTTAGATCTATCCCTAATTCCTTAGGTGATAATCCTTTGTTACTAACTATGAACCCTAATTCCTTAGGTGAATCAAAATTGGCACAAGCAGTAAGCACAAGACTTACAAGGAATGCACTGAAATGAAGTTCTATTCCTAGAATCAACCTCACAGTGGTAATCTATTACTGTTCTAGCATGAACACACATTTTCCAATTATGCATTCATTCATACGATCAATTTCATGAATGGCCAATTCAGGAAAAGCATTAATCATTGAAGAGATTACTCAATTTGAACGAATTTGAATTGAAATCGGAGTTAGAACAAACTTACATCAAGATCTGATTGAACTCATCCTATCCTAACCTAGGGAATTTAGAAACTCATAACTACAAGATGAAATCTAGAAGAAATAGAAGAGATCTGAGGTAGAGAAGCCATGGATTCTTCAATCCTATCTTCCGAAAGCTCTTGAACTCCCTGGTTTCAACACCCTCTCAGAGAACACAGATTAGAATCGGAGGAAAAATGACCAAAAATCCTGGTTCGACTACAGAAACGCGAATTTATAGGTTCTCTGCGTGTCCCCCAGCGCTGGGCACCCCTGGCCTGCGCTGGGCGCCCAAAACTGCTCTCTGACTCTGCTGCATCATCATTAGCGCTGGGCGCTACACACTGGCGCTGGGCGCTGGTGTGTCCCTGCATCATGCAGTTTTCTCCTATTTCTATTCAGGCTGAGCGTCCAATTCTGAGCTGAGCGCTGGGCTACTGTTCCTGCATACTTTCAACATTTTTGAGTATATTTGTGATATAAAAGGATCAAAACTCTAATCCAAACTTTATTCAATCAAAGTATGTATTTTCCTATCACTTTTCCTATGATTTCTAAGGTTATTTACGAATTCTTTCCTAATTACACTTTCAAACTAACATAAATTGCACTGCTATCACTAATGAAGTATATCTCCAAGAGAAGAAAGAACTCATGGAACAAGGAAAGGCACCGGAATTCAGTTTGGGACCAGACAACATCTTGAGGTGCAATGGACAAATTTGCGTGCCTGACGATCCTGAAATGAGAAAGATGATTCTAGAGGAATCCCACAAGAGCAAACTTAGTATTCATCCCGGAGCAACTAAGATGTATCAGGATCTAAAGCAGTGATTTTGGTGGCCATGCATGAAGAAACAAGTGGCGGAATATGTGGCGTATTGCCTAACTTGTCAAAAGGTAAAAGTAGAACATCAACCTTCCGGCGGAATGTTACAATCTCTGGATGTACCCGAATGGAAGTGGGAAAGTATATCCATGGATTTTGTAGCTGGGTTACCATGGATTTCGAAAGGTTTCAACTCGATTTGGGTGATTGTTGACAGAATGACGAAGTCGGCACACTTCTTACCTGTCAAAGCCAATTATACGGTGGAGAAGTGAACTGAGGTGTTTATCAGAGAGGTGATCAGACTTCATGGAGTGCCTGTTGCCTTAAAAACAGATGTCTTTAAGCTTGTGCAAGTATACACAATCGCATCAAGTAATGTAGAAAGTAAGTTCAGATATCGACCCCACAGGGATTGTAATGCTGTAACAAATTCAAGTTCATATTATATGTTCTATGCGTTAGAGTAGATAACCAAAAAATAGTGGTGTGTGTGCAAAATAAAGTAAATGAATCTTTGGAATAAAAACCAAAAATAAGTAAGCAAACAGAAAAGAGAGTATGTTGTCAAATTTGGATAAAATAGCTCTAGGTATGCTGCATCATAAATCCTGCTTAGCTTAGATTATGCTCTACGTATGCTGCAGCATTTAACTCCAGGAAATAAATGCGTGTTTTCCAACACTTAAGGGTTAGGTTCATTAATTGCTTTCTATTCCTACATTCAGATTAATTACACCACCCTCTTAATAAGCATGTTCTAGTTAGTGTAGGGACTTGAATAACTATTCCTAGTTCATTCAACACCATTTAATTTTCCAATTAATGATTTAATCCCTATCCTTTATCAATTTCCACTTTACTCAATTTTTCCAAATCAAGCAAGCTAGATATTTAATTAAGTTGGCCACTCTTAACTAAAAAACATTCAACACATAATAAAGGAAAATGCATAACATATCATTGCATAAAAAGAGCTAAGCATTTATTACAATAACATACCTAAAGCTTAAAAGGTTTAGCTCATGTAGAGATTACAAACGCAAAATATAAAAATGAGAAGAAACCCATTACATTGGAGCACGAAAATGGAACAATGGAGAGGAAGAAGATGACCCTTGGCTGCTGCCTTTCGTCACAGCTGTTGTCCTCCAATCTGATAAGAGCAGCCCCCCCTTAAAAAGTAAGGAATATTCCTTTTTTTTAGGGTTTTACAAAGGCCTTTTTCTATTTCTTACTTTTGGGCCAACTAAAGTAATATTAAAATAAGTGCTTGGACTCATTTCCTCAAATGTACCTCCACAAAACCCTAAAGAAATCAGCAAGGACGTCCTCAACTTTTATGACAGCTGGCGGGAGAGAGAAAAGGTGCTCAGCTTTTGTCCTTTTCTGCGTGTCCATATGCTGCAGCATGGCCAAAGCATTTTCCAGCAGCTTGTCAGCAATTTGCGCCCAGATGCTGCAGCATGCCCAGAGCTATTTTCTGCAACTTGTCTAAACTTCAACAAAAGCCTAACAAAACTCAAGAAATACATTAAACATATTCCTAGACACTCAAAAATAGAAAATTAAACGAAATTTAAAAAAAGACACATATTACACAAAACTAACTTAAAACACCTAAAACATCCACATAAAATACTTAAAGATTACAAAAACTCAAGCTAAGAAAGAGTAAATAACTGTCATTTCTGAGAGTTATCACACCCCCAAATTTGAATCATTGCTTATCCTCATGTAATGCAAAAGAAACATAGGAAAACAGAAGAATTCTATTTAATGAATGGCATGCATGGATCACCCAAATTTTTCATTCTTTTTAAGACCCAGAATACCACACTTGCATTCCTAACAAAATACTCTTTCTATCCTGCAAAAATCAACAATTATTACAAAACTGGTCTAGTCAAATTAACACATACTGTAGCAAGCTCACTCAAAACAGTTGGTTCTGCTTCTCACCCTCTCATCAGAATTTCACTCTCACCACAAACATACATCTTTGATCTAAACTTGATAAGATTCTATCACAATCAAAACATCACAGAATTACACACAACAAGAGGTCTTGTATGGTTGTAACAGGGCTTAGGATAGGTGGGATTAAGAAACTTGGGTAAGTAGCTAATCTCACGGTAGAGCAAAATGATGCTTTTCAATTCAGCTCACAATCCTCATTGTTCCTACAAATCACACATTTGTTTCTTCTTTTCCTCACTAAGATCCCAGTTTATTGTTTTTGTTGTGAACAAAGAATAGTTTGTTGTTAACTTTCAGATTTTTCTTTGTTCTCAATTTTCTTGTTTTTTTTTTGTTTCAAAACATATACAAAATAGGGGAATTTTGCAGTTTCATTTTTTATTTCTTTCTTTTTTTTACGTTTGAGAGTTCCTTTCTTCTTTGCTGCTTTTCCCCCATTTTATTTGTAAAGCCTTGCAGCTGCATAAGTATTGCAGCATACCACCCCCACACTTAATATGGTGCTTGTCCTCAAGTCACCCCCAAATTTGTCTCAGAACATAGCTACAAAAAGCATCATTAAGCTCCACCTATTCAGGTATTCTTTGTTTTTCCAGTTAAGGGCTTGTAATGTGCTAGTTTTCTACAATAAAAGGGCTAAGGCTCAAAGGGGTAACACTAAGGACATATAGATTGAGAGGGTTGGTTGTTTAGGTACTGGCTAAAAATAAAAATTGAATAAGAAAATGCCTCGAGCATAACGTGTGTGCCATCATGTGTGTTCAGATCAAACAGAAACAAAGCAAGCTTTACAGAAAATGCATGAGTGTGGTTTATATGCACAGTGTAGCTTTATCACTCAGGCTCACATTTATATGTTCATGCTACAGCACATGTGTCTTCTAGCCTAGACAGTGGTGCAACAAAGTTAATGTTGCACAGTTAAGGCAGAGCATTAAGTTAGTCAGCAAGTGGTTTATTCAAAGAATCTTGTTTTAACAAAAGAGAGTGACATGCATGGCCATTCAACAGACAAAATTTTAAAAACATCTATAGCCCTACAAATAGTTAAACATAAGAGGTTCTGATGACCACTACTTGCAGAAAAATTAAAAGCATGGGTTATGGTAATGAGATGGAGGGTTTAGAAATGCTTCCTGATTTGGGATGCTGCAGCTAAGACTCTGTTTCAAGCCTTTGGTGCTTTGATGCGGTTGATCCTCCTGGTGCCCTTACTTTTGGTGGTGACACCTTGCTTGGTGTTGCTCCAGTGACTTGGACTTCATCTTCTTCTTCATTTTCACCTTTTTCCTCTCTTTGTGCTGCAACATTTTCTTGATTATTCTTGGCTCCAATGATTCATACTTTCTAGACCATACATGTTGAGCTGCCTTGCTGTCCAATAATTCCACCCCTTCCTCATTGGAGAAGTAATCAGCTTCTACTGATGCTGCAACATTGCCATAATCAGACTGATTCTTCAGAAAATGCTGCTGCACCAGCTCATCAAATGATTGTATGAAAAAGCATTCTTCCATGTCTTCATCTGGGTACTTGAGGGGTGGATGATGTCTTTCTAGAATCAGTTTGGGTATAGTAGGAGATGCTGCAACATTGAGTGTTTTCTCAGCGACTGCAGGTTGTTCTGTTGTAGCATCTGCTGCTACTAACTTCTTTTCAAGCTCTGACTTTTTCACCTCTGGTTTCTTCTTTGGTTCAGCAACCTCCACATCTTTACCACTCCTCAAGTGAATCACCTTGCATTGTTCATTTCCTCCTCCAGAACTTGAGACTTTAGGATCTTCAATAAATGCAGGTAGTGTGCCAATTTGCCTTGAGTTGAGTGCATTGGCTAGCTATCCCACTTGAGTTTCTAGATTTCTCATTCCAGCCTTGGTTTCTGTCATAAATGCCTTTAGCACAGATTCTAGAGATGGTTCTGGAGCTTTCTGTTGTACTCATGATTGCTGCCACCCTCCATTGTATATATTACCATAGGAATTGTTTCCTCTGTTGTTAATGTTCCCTACATAATTAACTGAGGTGGGATTTGCAGAACAGTTCTCAAAAAGATGTTCTCCACCACAATATATACAGGAAATAGAACCTACACTATAAATATGTTCATTTACCATTTCTTCAATTATGATAGGTGGAGCCACATAGTTTTTTTGCTTTCCCATAGTCATTCCCTTTACCATATTGGTTAAGGCAAGTATATGAGCTGAAAGTGCATATATTTCACTCGCTTCATAGGCTCCTACTACAACATTGACCTTGCCAGGAGCAAGTCTAGTTGTTGGCCACTGATAACTGTTAGCTACAATTCCCTCTATCAGAGCATGGGCTTCATCGTAAGATTTAATGAGCAGACAGCCTCCAGCTGAAGCATCCAACATCATCCTTGAGCTAGGTGAGACACCACTGTAGAAGTGCTCCATCTGAATACAATATGGGATGCCATGATGGGGACACTTCTTCAGTAATTCCTTGAATCACTCCCAAGCTTCAAATAATGGCTCATCATCATGTTGCCTGAAAGCCATGATCTCATTTCTCAGCTTTGTATTCAAGGTTGGAGGGAAGAACTTCACAAGAAATTTCTCAGCCAATTTGTTCCATGAGTCAACTGAGTTTGGCTCCAGAGTATTCAGCCAATTATTTGCCTTGCCTCCCAAGGAAAATGGGAACAATCTCAATCTGAATTCATCATCTGTGATGCTTGGAATATTGAAGTTGCTTGCTACATTTAGAAATTGCTTCAAGTGCAGGTGAGGATCCTCTGCTGTAGCACCATCAAATTGTCCCATTGCTTGGAGCATTTGGAACATCACTGGTTTAAACTTAAACTGTGGTGCAGTGATTGAAGTCCTCACAATTCCAGTATTCATAGATTCAATGTAACGTCCCTGGCTGCTCTATGGATTGATGACTGTCCCCACAAACCAACATGGGTCTTTTCAGCGTGCTTTGTCCTCACTCACACGCTTCTTGGGAAAACTTCCCAGGAGGTCACCCATCCCAGAATTGCTCCAAGTCAAGCACGCTTAACTGTGGAGTTCTTAAGTGATGGGCTCCCGAAAAGAAGATGCATCTTGTTTGTATAGGTAGTACCAATTAATTCATATAAGCCTTCCTCAATTGTATAGTCCCATACCTACACAGTCTCAGGATCCCTCTCATTCGGGAGTGTAATCGGTTCATTCACGTGTCCCTCCGCCTAGAAGCCTGCCAGGAGCCGCTCCTTGTCCGTGCCTTCTTGCACCGGCGACCACTCCCCATCCTCATCGGCACCCGGGTGTTACATGCCCACCAGCTTCCGCTTGGTTCGTCCCCGAACCACACCGTACTGGGAGAGGTACCGCTCTGATACCATTTGTAACGTCCCTGGCTGCTCTATGGATTGATGACTGTCCCCACAGACCAACACGGGTCTTTTCAGCGTGCTTTGTCCTCACTCACACGCTTATTGGGAAAACTTCCCAAGAGGTCACCCATCCCAGAATTGCTCCAAGTCAAGCACGCTTAACTGTGGAGTTCTTAAGTGATGGGCTCCCGAAAAGAAGATGCATCTTGTTTGTATAGGTAGTACCAATCAATTCATATAAGCCTTCCTCAACTGTATAGTCCCATACCTACACAGTCTCAGGATCCCTCTCATTCGGGTGTGTAATCGGTTCATCCATGTGTCCCTCCGCCTAGAAGCCTACCGGGAGCTGCTCCTTGTCCGTGCCTTCTTGCACCGGCGACCACTCCCCGTCCTCGTTGGCACCCGGGTGTTACATTTAGTGTCAAACACAACATACCCTCTGATTGCATTGTCCCTGTTGTTGGCCAGAGCCATACTATCATGTTGCTCTTCTTTAGCCATTTCAGAACTTGCAACAGATAGTGTTGCAGCAACAGATAATGTTACAGTAGAAGCTGGTGTGGAGATGGATAAAGCATTGAATTCCAACTCAAGAATGGACTGGGCAATTTGATCTCTTCTAAGTCTCTCGAATGTCCTTTCAATCTCTGGATCAATCTGTATTCAGGTGTCAAAAACCTGTGCATACAGTTTTTATACCTGATGCTACAGCAAATCACCCAGAATATTAGAAAGTCTAACTTCAGAACTAATAATCTAGAAACAGAATTTTAACACCATTAACAATCCCTGGCAACAGCGCCAAAAACTTGTTGCCTTAAAAACAGATGTCTTTAAGCTTGTGCAAGTATACACAATCGCATCAAGTAATATAGAAAGTAAGTTCAGATATCGATCCCACAGGGATTGTAATGTTGTAACAAATTCCAGTTCATATTATATGTTCTAGGAGTTAGAGTAGATAACCAAAAAATAGTGGTGTGTGTGCAAAATAAAGTAAATGAAGCTTTGGAATAAAAACCGAAAATAAGCAAGCAAACAGAAAAGAGAGTATGTTGTCAAATTTGGATAAAATAGCTCTAGGTATGCTGCATCATAAATCCTGCTTAGCTTAGATTATGCTCTGCGTATGCTGCGGCATTTAACTCCAAGAAATAAAAGTGTGTTTTCCAACACTTAAGGGTTAGGTTCATTAACTGCTTTCTATTCCTAGATTCGGATTAATTACACCACCCTCTTAATAAGCATGTTCCAGTTAGTTTAGGGACTTTAATTACTATTCCTAGTTCATTCAACACCATTTAATTTTCCAGTTAACGATTTAATCCCTATCCTCTATCAATTTCCACTTTACTCAATTTTTCCAAACCAAGCAAGCTAGATATTTAATTAAGTTGGCCACTTTTAACTAAATAACATTCAACACATAATAAAGGAAAATGCATAACATATCATTGCATAAAAAGAGCTAAGCATTCATTACAATAACATACCTAAAGCTTAAAAGGTTTAGCTCATGTTGAGCTTACAAACGCAGAATATAAAAATGAGAAGAAAGCCATTACAATGGATCACGAAAATGGAACAATGGAGAGGAAGAAGATTACTCTTGGCTGCTGCCTTTCGTCCTAGTTGATGTCCTCCAATTTGATATGAGCAGCCCCCCCCCAATCCCTTAAAAAGTAAGGAATAATCCTTTTTTTAGGGTTTTACAAAGGCATTTTTCTCTTTCTTACTTTTGGGCCAACTAAAGTAATATTAAAATAAGTGCTTGTGCCAATTTCCTCAAATGTACCACCACAAAACCCAAAAGAAATCAGCAAGGATGTCCTCAGCTTTTATGACAACTGGCAGGAGAGAGAAAAGATGCTCAGCTTTTGTCCTTTTCTGGGCGTCCATATGTTGCAGCATGACCAAACCATTTTCCAGCAGCTTGTCAGCAGTTTGCGCCCAGATGCTGCAACATGCCCAGAGCTATTTTCTGCAGCTTGTCTAAACTTCAATAAAAGCCTAACAAAACTCAAGAAACACATTAAACATATTCCTAGACACTCAAAAATAGAAAATTAAACGAAATTTATAAAAAGGCACATATTACACTAAACAAACTTAAAACACCTAAAATATCCACATAAAATACTTAAAGATTACAAAAACTCAAGCTAAGAAAGAGTAAATAACTGTCATTTCTTAGAGTTATCAGTGCCCTCTAGTATTGTTTCGGATAGAGACCCCAAGTTTACTTCGCGTTTTTGGGGAAGTTTGCAGAAAGCACTAGGAACTAAGTTAAGGCTCAGTTCGGCCTATCATCCACAAACTGACGAGCAAATGGAAAGGACGATCCGGTCGTTAGAAGACTTGTTGAGAGCATGTGTCCTAGACAATCGTGGAAGCTGGGACGATCTTTAGCCGTTCAAAGAGTTCACGTACAACAACATCTATCATTCGAGTATAGGGATGGCACCCTATGAGGCTTTGTACTAAAGGAAATGCCAAACGCCGCTGTGTTGTTACCAAGATGGAGAAGGAGCCATTTTAGGACCCGAAATTGTGCAACAGACAATAGAGAAGGTGAAACAAATCCGTGAAAGGATGAAAGCTTCACAAAGCAAACAAAAGAGTTACGCAGATCGAAGAAGGCGACCTCTCGAATTTCAAGAAGACGAAAATGTATTTCTGAGAGTAACTCTCACGATTGGGGTAGGTGGAGTTATAAAACCCAGAAAAATCACTCCAAAATTTATAGGACCATATCAGATTCTTCGTCGTATCGGTCCAGTAGCCTATCAAGTTTCTCTACCACCTTTTCTTTCAAATATCTATGATATCTTTCATGTCTCACAACTGAGAAAGTACATTCCGGACCCATCACACATAATTGAACCTGATGTTGTCCAGTTAAAAGAAAATCTATCATTTGAGACTTCACCCGTACGGATCGAAGATAGGAGGATTAAGCAACTGAGGGGTAAACAGATTCCTTTAGTTAAAGTTATTTGGGATGAGACAAATGGGGAAGCAACCTGGGAAGTAGAAGACAAGATGAGATTACGGTATCCTGATCTATTTTCAGGTACGTAATTTTTGAGGACGAATTTTTTTTTAGTGCGGTAGTAATGTAACACCCCGATTTTTGTGCTTGTTTCTAATCTGTGTTTATATGTGTAATTGAGTGTTTATTATTTTAATTTATAAATAATTATTTTAATAAACCAAAATTTTATTCTCATAAATTATTTTATTTTAAGAGAGTGTATTTAAATTTTCGATAGAAAATTTCAGACAATCCCGATCTAAGTTTTCACTGTCAGTGAAGCTGTACTGACCAGAAAAAAAATAAAAGTAAGAATTTTAATTTTCCCTAACTCAAATTCTAATCATTTATATGATTTTAGAAATTATTTCTTTCAATATAGATTTTTCGGGTAGAAATTTATGAAGAAAAATACGATCGGTTTTTACCGTTAAGAAATTTATGGAACTGGGACGAGCAACATTTATCTAAATTAGATTTTGTGCATATTTGAATAGTTGGATGTGATTTTGAATAGTTTTGCCTTCAAATCACAACATCATAGCCTTACTTCCATTTATTTTATTCACTTTTGCAAGAAATCCATAAATTATTCTAAAATACAATTTTTACTCTAACAAAGAGAATTTTATTCAAACATATTAGGTGCAGAATTTTAAAAACTTGATGTGAAAATGGACTTCACAGATTGATGTGCATAGTATTTCCATTGATGGCAACTCATCATTTTTTTTTCAATTTTGCAAGATAGCTTTTTTTTTTGGCTTTAATTTTTAATTGGAGAAAAATCAAGCCCACTCCCTCCCTCTTGGTCCAGCCCATAAGCTGCCCCCCCCCCCCCCCTCTTCACTCTATAAATACTCCCTTCTTCCACTATCATTCACTTTCTTCAACGACGCACCAAGTTACTCACACTTTTATTCACTTACTTTCATTCATCTTCAACCTCTTGATTCCTTGAGTTTGGAAGCTTGCAACTATCTTCATCTTCATCTCCTACTCATCATCATCAAGAGGGTATAAACTCTCAACTCTTACTCTTTATTTTCTTAGAAGATTTTATATCAACATGCATGATCTACTAGTAGCTTGCATGTTTATATTCTTAATTGGAAACTTTGAGAAAGAGCTTTATAAATGTTTTTTGAACAAGAGATGAAAATTTTTAAGCTCATCATCATCTCTACTATCTTCTTGTGGGGTTGCATGTGAAGAAAAACTATCCAAACCCATATTTTTTGGTTGGCCGAAAAACACATGAAGAGGAAAGTTGGTGTTTTGTTGAGATTTCTACTTGCATGTCCTTAAAATCTTCATGCATTTTAGTTCAAAGCTTTTGTGCTTCATTCTAAAAAATTTATTTTTCTCTCCTATTGAGTTTATAGGACCGAAACCCTAATTGTTACGGTTAAGGAAGCTTGACTTAATTTTCAAAAAAAATATGTTGTTTTGATCCTTATTTTTGACATGCATGTGGTATAATTGAAAATGTTTTGTTTTACGTTTTTGAGAATAATAGCATTTTGATCACCATTTGATTTCATGCATGTTAATAAAAAGTTGAAGAAGTTATGTTTTCTTTTTTATTTAAAGAGAAATGCTTGCTATTTTAGTTACATGCATGCATTTGAAAGGTTGAAAAAAATTATTCTCTAACCTATATTTTTTTATTAGGCCGAAATACAAAATTTTGAGGTTAAGAGAGTTTACTTTCAAAGTTTTAGTAAGTTACTTATTTTAAAATTATCAATTTTGGTTACATGCATGCAAGTGGAAAGTTGAAAAAAATGAATTTCTAACCCTTTTTTTTTAAGACTGAAAACCATCTTGCATGGGGTGAAAGGATTGAAGAATTTATTTTAAGTTTTAAGACTTGATTTTTTTGTTCCTATAATGCTTAAGGATCATTGATTGAAAAACTTATGGAAATTTAAAATTTTTAGCTTCAATTTCTCTAGTAAGGCCGAAACATGCCCTATGAGCACAAGGTGATTTTATAAAATTTTGACTTATATTATATGTCTAATTTGGTTTATATTTGTGAACATGAGGAGAAACCGAGTTCATTGCCTTAAAACGCGAAAAGACACGAACCTTTACTCGACAGAAAACGGTAAGGGGAGAAAGACTGAGGGATATTTAAATTATGATAACTATATGCTTAATGTGTTTGATTTTATGTGGTTGTTGAAGTTGATTGTTGATGTGGTTGTTTTAGTGAAAATCTTGAATTATTGTGGCATTGATGATATATTGGATTGATTTACTTGTTTATATGATTTATGATGAATGATAAATATGTCCAATTTGTTGACCATGTTATAATTGTTGTAAGTTATGTTGGTTGTTGCATAGAAGCTTAACCATTGGTTCGAGCTCAATTATTAATGCAAGATAAAAGCCTTAAGAAAACTTAGGTGGAAATCCACAAGATAAAGATTTTAAAATTTTAAGCAGCATGTCGATAAAAGAGAAAGAAAAATATTTTTTTAACATTTGGTGAAGATTTAAGAAACTTTAAATAATTTTTTTTCTTTATAAAAAATAAAAATAAAAGAGAAATCATTTTGGAGATTTTTAAAGATATTATTCTAAGAGAAACTTAAATTTTGAGGCTATTTTATGATGAAGACCCATAGGGGAAAACAAATTCAATTTCAAGTTCTTTATGAAGAGATTTTAGTTCTCAATATTTTAGAAAAAGTTTTCAATCTTTTTGGAAAAAGAAATAAATCTTTTCCAAAGTAAAGATGGATTTTTAGAAAAGAAAGAAACATTCTATAACTCAATTTTAAAAAATAAAAAATAAATTTCAAAAGAAAAACGTTATTTCAAAGGGTTTTCTTGCAAAATAAAAATATCCGATAACTTGGATAAGTTACGAAAGTTTTGTTTTGGATTTGTATTTTCACTGAACGAAAAGGAACGTTGAAAAGTGATCCTAGTAACCGAGACGTCGGTATACTAGTGCTTTAAAAACACGTTGATCTATGATCCGTGTCACGTTGTTATGGATTGTGTGTCTTGAGTACGTTTTTATGTACTGTGTGTCCTATACACGTTGTATTAAAATGTGATGAAAGTAGTAAAAAGGTGAAAGTTGTTTTCTACGACCACAAAGTCCAAGACTGGTGCATCGATCCAGGACTTTTGTGATTAGACACCCAAACTTAAAGGTCCTGTATTGATAATAAGAGTTTTAGTACGTTGAAAATTTATGGAAGGTCATGAGCCTTGGGTTTCGACAAAGGAAAGTATGAAGCACAAAGAAAAGCTGCGAAAATAAAATGATTTTCTCATGCATTTGGCAGACGTGCCCACGTTGTTTTCTTATGAATGCCTTGAAGGGTCAGGTAGTTCATGCTACGTTGTTTCATTGTGCCGTGATGGACAATGAAGTCCATATGCCTGGGTTGTTGTGCCTTGTGTTGGACAGTATGCTATGGACATCCACACACGTTGATCTTTGTGCCAGGAGTTTTGGACAGTGCTGTGAAAAAACACATTGTGCCTTATTGGCATTCGATCTTGATTAGTTCTTTTTTTTAGAAAAAAAAGAAGTTGAAATCTCCGGAGACTAGAATCATACGTTGAATTATAGATATCCATATGTTTTTCAAAAATAACGATGAATTTTGTGTTACCATGCTATATTTGGAATTTTTCATGTTGTGTATATGACGGTGTTTAATTGTATTTGATGTTTTTGTATTACAAGTATGTAGTTGTCATAATTCATCCATATATTGGTATCTCACCCTTGCATTTTGTTGGTTTTTTTCTCTTCTATGTGGTATATATTGTTTCGGGAAATAGATGGATCTGAACATACCATTGGCCCACTTCCGGGATCGAGCCATCATTTGTGAGAACTATTAGGATCCCGCAGCGTGGGAATTTCAATCGGGAGCCCACGTAGCAATTTACACTGGCCCGGTATGTACCGTTGAGGGTAGGGAGTTGGACGGACCTGTCCGAAGGATTTATACTATGGAGACTGTACAAATTACACTGCCACCTGTGGACACCTTCCTACAGCATTGGGCAGCTCGGGGCCTAGTGGTCTTAGATTCTCCACAGCCACAGGTCCCGCTTCATCAGGAGGTAGAGCCCGCTGTACCGATGGAGGAGGATCCCCAGGAGGTTGTTGAGGATGATTCGGTTGAGGAGATAGAGGAGGATCCAAAGTACCATCCACTTAGTGACGAGGACGATGATTCTCCCGATGAGGGAGGTGGTTGGATGGGCTTCCACCAGTTTTACCTCCACAGGGTGGGGATAATCGCAGTGGTCTCCCTAATGGATACAACTAGGACAGGACCAGCTATAGGACTTTCTTTTGTTTTTGAGGTGATGATGTTGGGGTAGTTGTTCCTCTTTTCTGAAAACAATAGTTTCTTTTGACCTAGGACTATTTAAACCTGCTTGACTCTGTTAGTGTATGTTTGACCTTTAACTCTTCCACTGTATAAATCGACTTTTCACTCAAGTAAGTTTTTGTCAAGTGGCTTGTCTCCAACAAGGCCTTAAGGCCTTATGTTATATATATATATATATATATATATATATATATATATATATATATATATATATATATATATATATATATATATATATATATATATATATAAGGTATTATGTATCTCTTGTTTTACTTACGTTTATTTTATTTATGTTGTTTAATGCATGAGGGAAAAAAGTTTTATAATTTTTACAGATGTAATTAATTTCAACAATTATGTATTTCCGAAAGTAAATCGACAACTTACTAAACATTTTATTTTTCCGCAAAACAAAGTAATTAATGTGATGCTCGGGTTAAGGGTGTCACATTTTTCCACAGTTCCTTTCTGATCAAGTATGATGTAGATGCATAGACTGTAGCCACATAACATGATTGGTTTTCTACTTGAACAGAAAAAGCACAATGCTGGCTTGAGACATAAATTAACACATGATCTAACTGAAATGTACAAAGACACCAAAGGTTGGGGATTCAAGTTCCTCTATCATTAAATGCAAAAGGCTTAAATCCCAGATTACTCCAGAGATCAATAGGATAGTTGTAAAAATCCATCCATGTTTCAACAATTAAAACAATATCAAGCTTATTGGCCTGACACAAGTTTTTTAACATGAGCCTAGATTCCTTATTAGCTAGGACCCTGACATTCCAATATAGGACTTTCATTGAGTTTTGGCTTTAGGGACATCCCTACCTTTGGGATTTTTTACTGCGTGAGATTGCTTCTGTTGGCTTTTCTTCAACCTTTTCTTTTGAGCCCTTGTTAGAACTATTGTAAAATTTGGATCTGAATCATGAGCTGTAGGAGAATCCACACTGATTTCCTCATCTACATCATCCCCCCAGAATTTAGATACAATTGTTATGTCCTTTTTAACATAGGAGGGCAAAGACTTCGAGCTAGACACATCATCAGAAGGTTGAGGATCTCTGACAGAACTAAACACTGGAGAAATGTCATCACTAGCAGATTCAGGGACAATCAAATTATTGTCCTTAGTTTCAGGAACTGCCACAATTTGAGAATCCTCAATTAAAGGAGGCATATCATCAAAGTCAGATCTGTCATTTAGTTGAGCATTAGATTCATTATAAATTGTATCAACTGATTCATTGTCATCTTCAATAGGCCTCAAATTTCCCTCATGCACATTTCCAACAGAGGTATGTGGATTAACCATAGGCTCTTCTCTTGGAATTTCAAACACTTTTTCACCTCTGTCTGGGACTACATCAATATGGGGCAGGCCAATTACATCATCTGAATCAACCAAAACCTCATTATTCTTTTCTTGATCCTTCTGGACCTGATTACTTGCAGGAGAAGCAACAACCAAATATATTTGAATGGATTTTCTAGGTTCTTTATCATCAGAGTTTACAAGATTAGGGTGGCTAGGAGGAACCTTTTTTGGGATATATACCTTATTTCCTTTTCTTTGATTCTACAACACTTGCTCTTTATCAATCTTTGGAGTGTTGGAACCAAAGTGCTTTTGAATTTAATAATCTCTAAGTTTTGATGCTAACAAAAGGATTAAATTTACTTGACAAAGTGTTAGTTGGGATCTAACATGTGCTTTTAGTTATGCAGGAACACTTTAAAATAAGTAAAATAAACTTGTGATAAGTTATAATTGAAAAATACACGTCCACCCCTGTAGGCGGGATGCTCAAGTACTTTGGTAAAGTTGCATAGTCATTTAATTAAGTAGACTGGATTTTCTTGAGTAGTCGAGGCTCTAAATATTTACCAGATAAATACCTAAATAACTTGTTAGGTACAGAAAGTCCAAAGACTTGAAAATAAGTGCTCCGTCTTGCCACGTAAGCAGACGAAAGTAATTAGTTGAAGAAAATGAACTAAAACACAAAGTAATCTAGTAGACGAGATATAACCGCCACGTCACTAGATGAAGATCTTTTTAACTCATTAAAGAATGGCAAGTCCGAAGACTTGATAGATAAAAGGATATGCCACGTCATCAGATGAGCTAAGTAAAATATAGAACAGACTTGGACTCTCATATGAATGAGTAGACAGAGTTTCTTTTTAGATGAGATCCATCTTTGAATGAATTAAGTGCAATCCGAATCTCTTATATTTATTCCAAATGGTTGATATTTATTTCATTAGAATATTTGTTCTTCATATTTGTTTTATCTGCTTTAATGTTTCACCTTGTTGTAAAAGAAACATAGTACAATCAAGAAATGCAAAAAGCAGAATCGTACAAATAAGATACTGCAAAACGATCTGTACGGTGACAACTCTATGACTGAAAAAGCTGGATTATACACAAAAGAGGAACAACAAGTGCTCAAGCTGCAATGCTCAGATGAGTGAACCTCCAAATTCATGCTACCTCGATAACCAAGAGTACTATTCAGCATTGCTACAATCAAGCTGTCAGTCACAACGGATATCATGCATTAAATGCTATCTCTAAACGGGATTATTCAAAGTAATCGTTGAAGAAATACAAGAGAAGAAGGTCACTATAAATTGAAGACCTCAGATACTGAAGAATAATATTTTCCTGCACAATCTTGTTAGCTGAACTTTTGCCATTTGATAATCATTCATTCCATTATTCTTTCAAGAGCAAGAGTCTGTATTCTTTAGTTTGAATATTGTTATAATATTCAACTGATCTTAAACTGTCATATTCTCATACATAGAGAGTTAAGAAGATCAATCATCAAATCTCTTTGTTAGAGTTAGAGCCCGAAGAGGCTTGGTAAGAAAGAAATACTTGTAGCCTGGAGAGGTGTTGAATACTTGGTTGTAATCTATTTTGAGACATAGTGGATAAATCCTTCAAGTCGAAGGGATTGGACGTAGCTCTTAATTTGAAGAGAGTGAACCAGGATAAAATCTCTAGCGTGAATCTTCTATCCATAAACTCTTCAGTTTTTTTTTGCTTATACTAACTGTGGGGTTTTGATATTGCTTTTCTTAAAGTCTTTTAAAAAGGATCTTTGTCTTTGTGTGTGCTTCTGTTTCAAATCTCTTTGAGTGCAAAAATTGTTTTAAAGGTTCTTTTCAAAAATTATTAACAAACACAATTCAACCCCCCTTTCTTGTGTTTGCCAGTGTCAACTTCAGTTGGTATCAGAGCTCAGCCTCGAAAGGGTTGAGCATCTAACAAGTGCTGAGGGAGTATGATCCAACAACCATGGATGCAGAAGGACAAACTATCAACAGACCTCTGATGAGTGTGATTACACCTCATATTTGTTTATCATTTTGCATGCATTTTCATATAGTTCAGGCATATTTAATTTGATTTTTGTTAGTTTTTACCTTGGAACGGGTAAGGCGGTTTTGTGGTGTTGTTTTGAAGAAATTAAGGATTAAATGCTCAGGATAAACCATGATGGAGCTTGGATGAAGATGGGGCTTGAGAAGTGAAGAAAATGAGCCAAACAGAGCCCATCACGGCCTAGCCGTGATGACCATCACGGCCATGATCAAGCAGAGCTAAAAAAAGAAAGAAGGCAAAAGTCAGAACTGGTCACTGCCTAGCCGTGATGCCCATCACGGTCGTGACATGTCAGCTGAACCAGACCCTCAACAGGCATAACTGATCACGGCCTAGCCGTGATGAGCATCACGGCCATGACAGACCAATCACTGAAGAAGCACTCAAGCCAGAATCCGTCACGGCCTGGCCGTGATGGCCATCAAGGCCGTGACGCGCATTACTTGGATCTGAAGCAACTGATTTGGATCAGAATTTGTGTTGGATTGGGATTCAAACTTCCCAAATCTATAAATAAGGCATGTGGGCAGAGTTGGAAGGGGACTTTTGGGGGCTGCTACTCTTAGGCTATAATTTAGGATCTCTCTCCTCTTCCTCTTCTTCTTCTCTTAGTTTTATTTTATGTTGCTGTTAACCAAGGTTGTCATCACCATGACAATGCTTGAGTAGTAGTTTAATTTCTAGCGAATGGGGCTATGCCCAAGATCTGTTTTCATGTTATGAATTGATTTCGATTTCTTGTTAATTACGATTTTGATTTAGATCTGATTTCTAGTGTTTTAATTACTCGTAAATTCGGTGGCCACTTGTTTGCGTGACGTAGACATTCTAAGGAGGAACTTAGCGGTGAACTTAGGTGTCGGATCTATAGAGTCAGACTTAGGACTGAAATCACGAGAGTTAGAAGCCATCCTTCGAGGATTAACGAATTGTCACAAAACGTAAAGGGTTCAATCTAAATTCGACTACCACGAGAGTAGGGGTTGGTTTAATTGGGCACGGTTTTTGTAACCCGAGAGGAAGCTTAAACTATTTGAGGTTAAATTCTCCTTCAAGGCAACTTTGATAATTAACGAGGGATAATCAATTTAGCAACATAATCAATCTTGTCGGTAACCCAAATTCCTAGGAATCCATTTAGATCTAAAAAACCATTAATTGATTTACTTTCTATTTGACTTGATTGCATTCCTTATCTCTTATTTCAAATATCAAAAACATTTTTCAAAATCCCTTTTCTATAGTCCAGTTTAGCCAATCTGATAATTAGTTGCGATTTGAGATCACGGTATCTGTGGGATCGATATCTTTTTATTACTTGGCGACAATCCGGTACACTTGCCGGATCGCACGACATGCATCCACACGACACCAACCTCCTCTCTTTGATGGTTCTGATTATGACTATTTGAAGAAGAGGATGATGACCTTTTTGGATGTACAAATTCTAGACGTATGGGAGCTCATAGAAACTGGTTACAGTGAACCCAGAAATGAAAATGGAGCTGCTGTTGCTAGAGCAGACTAGACAGCAGATCAAAAGGCAAAGCATCAACTCAATCTTAAAGCTAAGCATTATTTGATGTGTGCCGTCACCAGATCTGAACATGACAAAGTTCACAGCTGCAATGCTGCTAAAGAAATCTGGGATACTCTTGCCCTAGCTCATGAGGGTTCCTCACAAGTTAAGGAATCCAAGATCAGCATGCCAGTTCATCAGTATGAGCTGTTCAAGATGGGTTAACATGAAACAATAGACCAAATGTTTTGAAGCTTCCAAACCATCACCAACAGTCTCAGATCTCTTGGAAAAATCTATGAAAATAGAGATCATGTCAGAAAAATCCTGAGAAGTCTATCCAAGCAATGGAGACCCAAAGTAACTGCAATTCAGGAAGCAAAAAACCTGAATACACTATCTCTGGAAGAGCTTCTTGGATCTCTCAAGGTTCATGCACTTGAACTCAGTGGAGAAGAAAATTCAAGAAAAGGAAAATCTATTTCCCTAAAGGTAAAGAAATCAAGTTCATCAAAAGTTCTCAAAGCTGCTGAGTCATCTGATGAGTATGAATCTTCTGATGATAATGAAGGATCAGATGAGGATGAATTATCCTTTATCTTCAAAAAGATTCAACATATGTGGAGAAAGAAAGGCGGTTTCAGAAGGAAGCAACTCAATAAAAAGTTTTCTAAGGAGAAGTCAGACTCCAAGGAAAAAGGTCCACGCTTGTGCTTTGAATGTAAGAAACCTGGTCATTTCAAAGCTGACTGCCCTGAGCTAAAGGACAAAAAGAAATTCTTCAAAAAGAAGAAAGGCTTAATGGCCACATGGGAGGATCTTGATCTGTCTTCTTCAGATGAAGAAAATGAAGCAGAGGAAGAGGCAAATATCTGTCTCATGGCAGATACTGCATCAGAAAGTGAATACACTGATGCTAAGGTAATGGACTCTGACCCGTCCACTATTCAAAATGCCTTTGATGAATTGTTGCATGAGTCATCTATACTATCACGAGAATATAAGAGTCTCAAAAAGAAATTTTCTAAACTATCTAAAGAATATGATAGGGTCTGCACTGAGAAACAAAACCTTAAAAATGAAAATGACATACTAAAATCAGTGAATGTTAGTCTAGCTGACAAAGTGGTGTGTGAACATGATGTCTCTTGTGAAGTTGCAAAACTGAAGCAAGATATAACATATCTAACTGATTCTTTGTCAAAGCTTGTAGGTGGCTCAGATAAGGTTAGTATCATTTTGAGGTACTCTAGGTCACCTTATGATAAATCTGGTCTTGGTTATGACAAAGAGAAGCAAGACGCATCTCACAAAAAGTCAAAACCACTTAAACATCATAGAACTTCAAAAGTTCCAAATAAACATACCAAAGCTAAGTCTAGCTCATCTAACACCTTTTGTAAAGTATGTGGACAAAATGGGCATATTACGTCTAGATGCATACACAATAAATATGCTAAGCATACTCATCCAGTGACAACTAACAAGAAATGACCCAAGTCAGTTTGGGTACCTAAAGATAAGACAATACCTGTTGCAGATTTGCTTAACAACAGGAAGAAAACAGATGTCTTGGTACTTGGACAGTGGCTACTCACGACACACGACGGGATAAAAGTCTATGTTCCAAAACCTTGAGCCCACAGATGGTGGCTAGGTCATATGTGGAGGAAATCAGAAAGGGAAAATCATTGGTATAGGTAAAATTGGTAAACATCCTTTTCCCTCCATTGATAATGTTCTTTTAGTAAATGGCTTGAAGCACAATCTACTGAGCATAAGTCAATTACGTGACGGTGGATATGCAGTGTCTTTTGATAAGAACATGTGTATTATCAAGAAAGATGATGGATCACTTTTATTCACTGCAAAAAGGCAAAACAATCTCTACAAGATTGACTTGGTGGACCTCTCAAATCAAAGTGTCTCATGTCTAGTGTCTATTGAAGATGAGCGATGGATTTGGCACAAAAGGCTAGGTCATGCAAGCTTGAAATTAATTTCAAAGCTAAACAAGCATAACCTCGTGAGAGGACTACCGAACCTTAAGTTCAAATATGATGCTCTCTGTGATGCATGTCAAAAGGGAAAACAATTCAAAGGTTCTTTTGAATCTAAGAATGTTGTTAGTACCAATAGACCACTAGAGTTGCTACATCTTGATCTTTTTGGTCCAACAAGGACTGCCTCTGTCAGTGGTAAGAAATATGGTCTTGTCATAGTAGACGATTACACTAGATGGACATGGGTTATGTTTCTAACTCACAAGGATGAGTCTTTTAAGGTCTTTTATGTATTCTGCAAACGTGTACAGAATGAAAAAGGCATGTGTATCACTTCAATCAGAAGTTACCATGGGGGAGAGTTTGAATATGAGCTAATTCATAAGTTCTGTGAAGAGAGTGGTATCCTTCACAACTTCTCAATACCTAGAACACCGCAACAAAATGGTGTGGTAGAGAGAAAGAACATATCTCTTCAAGACATGGCTAAGACTATGCTTAATGACAATTCTATCCCTAAACACTTCTGGGCTGAAGCTGTTAATACTGCCTGTTACATTCAGAACAGAATATACATTAGACCTATCCTGAATAAGACTCCTTATGAACTGCGGAAAGGAAGAAAACCTAACATATCTTATTTTCACCCCTTTGGTTGTAAATGTTATATATTGAATACTAAAGATCAACTTGGTAAGTTTGATGCTAAAACAGATAGTGGAATTCTATTAGGATATTTTGAAACATCTAAAGGCTTTAGCGTTTACAATTCTATGACTCTGATAGTAGAAGAAAGTATTCATGTCAAGTTTGATGACAAACAGCCTGATAAGAAATTATCAGAGCTAGTTGAAGCTTTTGCAGATCTTGATCTAAGCACGCCAGGAGACTCACCTGAGATAAAAGTTGATGATCAAGAAGATGACCCTACACAAAAACCAGAAACTTACACTTCTCAACATGATACAGTTCAAAAATCTTGGTATTTCAAGAATCATCATCCACAAGATCAAATCATTGGAAACCCCAATGACAAGCTAGGAACCAGATCAACCTTCAGAGAACAAGACAATTTTGCACTAGTATCTGAGTGGAATCAAAGACAGTAGACGAGGCTCTGCTGTACGATGGTTGGATTCTAGCTATGCAAGAAGAACTCAATCAGTTTGAAAGAGTGATGTTTGGACTCTGGTTCCACTGCCCAAAGACAAATCAGTGATTGGAACAAAGTGGATTTACAGAAACAAACTTGATGAAAATGGTAAGGTAATCAGAAACAAAGCAAGACTTGTTGCTCAAGGTTTCTCTCAAGAAGAAGGTATAGACTTTTTCATATGGATGTTAAGAGCGCTTTTCTAAATGGCTTTATTAATGAAGAAGTCTATGTTATGCAACCTCCGGGTTTTGAGTGTGAAACCCATCCTGAACATGGGTAGTACTAATGATATTATTTTTTGAAGTACTAATGAGTCTCTGTTCAAAGAATTCTCTAAGTTAATACAGAAAGAGTTTGAAATGAGCATGATGGGAGAACTCAAATTCTTCCTTGGACTTCGAGTAAAACAAACCATGGACGAGGTGCTCATCCACCAAACTAAGTATACAAAAGAACATCGGAAGAAGTTTAATCTGGATGACTGTAAACCAATGAATACTCCTATGCACCCCACTTCCATACGGAACAAAGATGATAAAGAGAAGAAGGTAGACCAAAAGGTATACAGAGGTATGATAGGATCTTTCCTATATCTTACTGCGTCTAGGCCTGATATTATGTTCAGTGTATGTTTATGTGCTCCATTTCAATATGATCCTAGAGAATCTCACTTATCAGCAGTTAAGAGAATTTTTAGATATTTAAAAGGTACTACTAATCTTGGGTTGTGCTTTAAGAAAAATGAATATTACAGATTAGTTGGTTTCTGCTGAATATGATGGAGATAGAATTGAAAGAAAAAGCACTAGTGGATGATGTCACTTCATTGGAGCTAAACTTGTCTCATGGTCAAGCAAAAGGCAAAGTACCATTGCTTTATCAACTGCTGAAGCTGAGTATATATCAACTGCAAGTTGTTGTTCACAACTTCTCTGGATCAAACATCAATTGGAGGACTATAATGTATTTGTAAGTAGTATTCCGCTTATGTGTGATAATACTGCTGCAATAAATCTATCTAAGAATCCAATTTTTCATTCTAGAGCTAAGCACATAGAGATTAAACATCATTTTATTAGGGATTATGTGCAAAAAGGTGTGATTGATATTCAATTTGTAGATGCTGACCATCAATGGGCGTATATCTTTACTAAACCTCTTGCAGAGGACAGATACATCTTTATTAGGAAGCATCTTAATATGATATGTGTGGATTAGTTTAGGCATCCAACCTCGAGAAATTTGTTTTGCTAATCCTGCGTCTATACCTATGCTCGTCTAATACATATTTGAAGTTGTGCGTCTATTAAATAATGTATTGCACGTCCATATAACGCGTCCACTGATATTGGTTATCGCGTCCATTGTATAGTTTCAGACGAGTTCACATCTGCCTATGATTATTTTTTTTTCCTTTTTGTGTGCTAATAAATGCATTTATTTTGTCACAAGACAAATTTATCCTTTATTCTCTTTGTTGAGTCAGTACTTCCGTCAATCCCATCAAGACCTTTTTATGGTCCCAAGTTACCAACGCCGTTTTATCATAATGACATGTCATGTCAAAAGTTTTTTTTTAAAACCTTTGATATTCAAAATTCCTTTAAAAGTAATCTTTTCCCTCTGAAAAAAAAAATTTACGCTTCCATAATCTCTCGAGCTATCTCTCTCTGGTTTCCAAACCCTAAGCTCTTTGATCATCTACAATGGCTTCTTCAACCTTCAACGTCGACAAACTCAACTTAGCTATAGAGCATCATTTCAACCTTAGTGTGCTGAAAGACTACAATCTTGACATAAGCAAATATGTCAATGCAGCTGGGTGGGAAGGACACTTCATGGAGAAAGTCTCTGTCTTTCCCAACTTAATCAGGGACTTCTGGAGAAACATCCAATTGACAGAAACTGACTTCTACTCAACAATATTAAGAAAGAAGATTACAGTCTCGGAGAAGACTATTGCTGATGCAATTTTCTGTGCTCAGGAAGGTCTAGTCTTCACTGAGTCATGGGAAGAAGACTTGGGTGGCTCTGAGACTATAGAAGTCTGTCTCATGAAAGAGGACACAGTCAGGACTCACTCTTGGAAGGCTGTTGAAATGAAGGACATCGTTAGTATCGTTCACCAGCTTCTCAACAAAGTGGTGCTTCACAAGGTTGGATCCAAGGACAACCTCTCATCTCTTCACAAATTCCGTCTCTGCCATCTTCTCACAAACAAGAGTTAATCTTCCAAGAATCCTATATGGAAGATTTAGAGATGCTGTGATGAAAAAGAAAAGACTCTCTACACTCCCTTTCTTCCATATTCTCTCAAAGATTTTCAAGGCTCAAGGAGTACATGAGTTTCTTACTGCAAAGACTCTTGAGGAGCAAGCTAGGTTATTAACTGATAAACCAATGTCTCCTGCAGACTTTGGAAAGATGAACATCGCCAACATGAACCTCAGTACCTATGCTACTGCTGCAATGGCCAAAACTGAGGAGTTAATGATGGCTAAAGAAGAGATGGTTGAACATAATAATGCTGAAGTCCTAGGGGTTAAAAGGGTAACCAGGCAGAAGACCACTGCTACTAGGAAGCCTGTCCCCAAGAGGCCAGCAAGTGGGATTGCTACCAGGGAGCCTTCTGATGCCCCTGCTGCAAAGAGGCCAAGAAAAATTATCCTCTCTCATAATGAAGATGAGGAAGCTGATGAGGATATCATTCCTATCAGTTCTATTCTGAAGAAGCAGAGGACCTCTGTTGCTGTTGCTGAGGCCGTTGTGCCTATTCCAACTAAACCAAGGAGGCAACCAGTAAGAAAATCTAGGTCGACTAAGACTCCTAAGGCATCCATCTCTTCTAATGATCCTGTTCAATTAGCTGTAGATGCCCTAGTGTCTACTTTAGAAACTAGGATAGATGATATGCCTGTCTCGACTCTAGATGACGTGTATATTCCCACACCCCTGTCACCCCAACCAACACAAACAACCACTTTACAAGCCAATGATCCCTGGTTAAATCAACCAGATGAAGGCATTTCCCCTAGTGCACCTTTCCCCAAGCCCCTGAGAACCTTATTTCCTTCCCTCACCCCAACTTCTGTCCTTTACACTGACAAATATGAGGATTGGGCCAAGGTAAAAAGGGAATGGAAAATTCTGTTTCATTCTCACCAACCTGAAGCAGAACACATTCCAGACAGATGGTATCCTCTAACTGAATATGAGGAAGAAGTTAGCCAATCTGTTGAACCCCTCTACCTACTGTTGGTGACGCCGGCAAGTGTACCGGGTCGTCGCAAGTAATAAAATAAACACGGTAAGTAATTACCGAGGTCGAACTCAGGGATTGGGCTACCAATTCGACTAATCCGCGGGAAATCCGATACGTTTGGTCAAGTTACAGAGGGTGGTTGAGCGAGAGAGAAGATGATCAAAATTTCAATTAACAAATCTAATAAAACTAAACTATTAAAATCTGAAATTAAAATATCCAAGGTCACAAATCCACCTACCCAATCATGCAAACCCAAGTGATGATGAATTCCTCCCTAAGTTCAATTACAATGTCAACCGGGACCCCCAAATTCTCCTAAATCCACTGTCGTGCTCATTAGGACGTATTCGACGATTGGATTAATTACTTACTAGGTCTCATAATCCTAATCTCGAATTTGATTAATTCTTGTTCCCTATAAGGTTGCACTAATCTCCTACTCACTCTCGTGCAATATTCGATTAGTGATCCCAATTCAAGTTCTAAAACGCGAATCGCCGTTCGGCCTCAAACACGTTTAACAAGTCAATCACGCAAAACATATGATCAACGCAATCAAATCAGAATTGGAAAACAAGAATTGAATTAAAGGAGAAAGACATACATCATATCGGATTTACATCGCCATGGGTGGCTTCATCGTTCCCTCGGACGAGGGGATTAGTTCCTCATGCTCATAGACAAACAATCGGAAATAACCACCATCGTAAAATAAAAAGAAAAGAGAAAGGGGAACGCAACCCCAGAATAAGGATTCTAAAAATCTACAAAAAGTTCTGATGCAAAAGTCCTCTAAATATGATCTGCACTGTCTTATTTATAGGGAGGCCACGCGTCACGACCGTGATGGTCATCACGGCTAGGCCGTGACGGCGGCCGCTTTCTGGCGCACTTCGGAATTTAAACCCTCGCGACGCGCGAAGGATGTCTTGCGACGCGAGCCTTCTTTTCACGGCCGTGATGTGAATCACGGTTGGCCGTGATGGTCTCCTGACTTGTGTGGATTTTAGGTCACGGCCGTGATATACATCACGGCTAGGCCGTGATGGTCTCTGTCTTCCGGGTCTTCAAACTCTCGCGGGCGAGCTTCCTCTCGCGGGGCGAGAATCTCCGAATGGCAATCTCCACTATTTCTTGACTTTCCTTAATTCTCAGAGCTTCACTTATTGACCTGAAAACAACACAAGCAACCACAAGCGTAATTCTATCCAAAAGAAGCTAAAAACTACACAAAAGACGCAAAACGAGTCAAAGTCCAACTTAGAAACAAAACAAGGCAAATTTGGGCGAAAACGAGAGTGAACTCGAATAAATTGGCACATAAACCCTAGTTCATCTAGTCATAAAACTAGATAAGCCAGAGGCTTATCAAAACACCCCAAACTTAAACCTTGCTTGTCCCCAAGCAAGCTAAAACTCAAAAACGACTCAAGACTTGGCAAGCCTAAAGGAATCAATCGATTTCGCACAAATTTCATGCAATCAAAACAGTTTTTTCTCCAATGATCCCCCCCCCGTTACATCAATGTAATCCCCACATTCATTCACTTTAAACCATTGAGAACTTCATCATTCATGCAATCATTAGTCCAAGTTGAGGATCAGGGTCACACACAAAAGGAAGATCACCAATTTCAAACAACTGCCTTCCTCACAAGGGTATGTAAAATTTCACTCATTCTCTCAAGTTCGTCTAGGCTTTCAACTTTTTCACTCAATTTCACTTATCAAGAGCACTTCCCAGGAATTTGATTTTCATCTCAAAAATGGTTCCCACGAAAACATGCATGCAACATCAGAAGGTCTTTTAAAGGTTGTAATGGGGCCTGGATCAAGGTAGGATATTCAAGGATATTAGGCTTAAGTCCCTAGGAACTAAGAGAGCATGAGCATCAAACACATTTTCCACTCAAATTCCTTTTTCCATTTTTCTTTTTGCCTCGGGTGACTACAACCTTTTCCTTGCTATTTTTTTCTGTTTTGCCCCTTTTCCTTTGGCATTTTTTTTTCATCAACCTTTATTTTTCTTTTTCTCACCCCCAATATGACACATCACCTTGTAGCCACCCCAAACTTAGTTCCTCACAACCATTCTCTTGCTACGCTTCCATGCTATCCTAATCCTAAGATTGGGTTAACATGGTTTTTCAGATTTTGGCTTGTAATATAGGGTCATCAAGAAACAATAGGTCAATTAGGCTCAATGTGGTTAACTAGGGAACATGCATTAGGGATGGTTCAATTTATGGCCAAGTAGTTAATTCAAAGAAAATTGCCTAAATCATTTGATGCAACACATAAACATGCAAACCATAAAGAGATTCAAGCAAATTCGGGAAAGTGCAACTTAACAGTGATTCACACATTCAAAAACAGAGTTGGAGGCTCAAAATCCTCACCTGGACATTTCGCAAATTGTTTGACCGAGATACGATTCCTAGTGTGTGCACCCCCTCACCCCAAACTTATCATAAATCAAGTAGTCACAATAAAATTCTCAAAGTTCAGTTTTCAATTTTTAAGTGGGGATAAACTTTTCTATTTTCAGAACCTAGGGGGAAATCATCAATGGTCAAAATAATTCATGCAATCAATCTATGCTAAATTCAATTAAAATCCAACAAGCTTGCCGACACGACATTCATACACAAACTCTTGATCTTCTCAAATTATTCAAGAGCGACAAACAAAAACAAAACAAAAATCAAAAACAAAACAAAAGTTAGGAAAAGAGAGGGATACCTAGCTTGGGTTGCCTCCCAAGTAGCGCTTGTTTAACGTCCCGAGCTTGACTTATTAAGAAGCATCCACCTGGATCCCATAGTCTGTGGTACAAGGGCCAAGAGACGCTCATCATATCAAATCCTCCACCCGGATCCCATGGTTTGTGAAGTGGCCCTTGTAGGAGCAATATGACTCTATCCATACTTCCATCTAGTCTGAGTGTGAAAACTTCTTTGACCTCCGCAATGATGAACTCACTTCCTCTGGGGTCAAATGGTGTTTTCACGAGGAAGTGTGCCAGACAAGTGGGAGGGACCAACTTACCAATGTCCACGCATGCATGCAAGCCGACATAGTTATCCAATGCAGCAATTTCAGGTTGCTTGACAAGCATGGTGGAATCCTCTACCACTTTATCTTCATTTTGATCTCTACCCCCTTGCTCCGGTGCCTTGTCCCTTGCCAACTCCTCTTCCTTAGGTTGCTCTTCCTCAACATGTGGTTGTTCTGGGGCCATGTCACTTGTCAATTCCTCTTCCTTAAGTTGCTCTTCCTCAACATGTGGTAGTTCTTCCTCAACTCCCTGAGAACTAATTACATCCCAGTCATATCCCAACACCCCACTGCTTCTAG
This sequence comes from Sophora flavescens, assembly GCA_030762895.1. Classification (NCBI taxonomy): domain Eukaryota; kingdom Viridiplantae; phylum Streptophyta; class Magnoliopsida; order Fabales; family Fabaceae; genus Sophora; species Sophora flavescens. Next base: position 36,940,655 of record CM061062.1, on the reverse strand, counting down.
TTGTTATGGCTTCGCATTGGTCCTTAGGGTTGTTCTTGGTATCACCTGGGAACATGCCTGTTAGACGCTCATTTTGTTGCTCTACGAACTGACCCAACTTCTCTACTGCCGCACTCGTCTTCTCAAATGATGTGGCCATCTTATCAATTAACGCATTTGTTCTCTCAAGAGCCAACTCCCAAGGTTGTGGCTGCCAATTTTGTTGAGGTTGTTGTTCCCAGTTCTGTTGAGGTTGTGGTTGGCAATTTTGTTGAGGTTGTGGTTGCCAGGCTAGACCATCGTCAGCATTACTCCAAGCGAAATCCGGATGGTCTCTACTCATATCACCCCAATACTGATTTTGACTCTGATAGTTGTTCTGGGGCATGCTGTCATAGAAATTATGCCATGGTTCCACATATTCTTGAGGGAAGTAGAACGGACAACTCCAAGTGTCATGGTTCCCATTACAATACTCGCAAACCGGAAGCATTCCTTCGTGTACCTCGCATACAAAACAAGGCAAGACCAAGTGGAATCAAAGAAGTAGAGAGAGATAATGGTGAATAAAAATAAAATAATAGAAAATAAAATAAAAATTAGCTTAACCAAACAATCAAGTTTCCTAAAAATTAGGAAAATTGGTGTGCCAATCCCCGACAACGGCGCCAAAAACTTGTTGGTGACGCCGGCAAGTGTAGCGGGTCGTCGCAAGTAATAAAATAAACACGGTAAGTAATTACCGAGGTCGAACTCAGGGATTGGGCTACCATTTCGACTAATCCGCGGGAAATCCGATACGTTTGGTCAAGTTACAGAGGGTGGTTGAGCGAGAGAGAAGATGATCAAAATTTCAATTAACAAATCTAATAAAACTAAACTATTAAAATCTGAAATTAAAATATCCAAGGTCACAAATCCACCTACCCAATCATGCAAACCCACGTATTCGACGATTGGATTAATTACTTACTAGGTCTCATAATCCTAATCTCGAATTTGATTAATTCTTGTTCCCTATAAGGTTGCACTAATCTCCTACTCACTCTCGTGCAATATTCGATTAGTGATCCCAATTCAAGTTCTAAAACGCGAATCGCCGTTCGGCCTCAAACAAGTTTAACAAGTCAATCACGCAAAACATATGATCAACGCAATCAAATCAGAATTGGAAAACAAGAATTGAATTAAAGGAGAAAGACATACATCATATCGGATTTACATCGCCATGGGTGGCTTCATCGTTCCCTCGGACGAGGGGATTAGTTCCTCATTCTCATAGACAAACAATCGGAAATAACCACCATCGTAAAATAAAAAGAAAAGAGAAAGGGGAATGCAGCCCCAGAATAAGGATTCTAAAAATCTACAAAAAGTTCTGATGCAAAAGTCCTCTAAATATGATCTGCACTGTCTTATTTATAGGGAGCCCACGCGTCACGGCCGTGATGGTCATCACGGCTAGGCCGTGACGGCCTGCATTTGGCGCACTTCGGAATTTAAACCCTCGCGACACGAAGGATGTCTCGCGACGCGAGCCTTCTTTTCACGGCCCGTGATGTGAATCACGGCTAGGCCGTGATGGTCTCTCGACTTGTGTGGATTTTAGGTCACGGCAGTGATATACATCACGGCTAGGCCGTGATGGTCTCTGTCTTACAAGTCTTCAAACTCTCGCGGGGCGAGCTTCCTCTCGCGGGGCGAGAATCTCCAGAATGGCAATCTCCACTATTTCTTGACTTTCCTTAATTCTCAGAGCTTCACTTATTGACCTGAAAACAACACAAGCAACCACAAGCGTAATTCTATCCAAAAGAAGCTAAAAACTACACAAAAGACGCAAAACGAGTCAAAGTCCAACTTAGGAACAAAACAAGGCAAATTTGGGTGAAAACGAGAGTGAACTCGAATAAATTGGCACATAAACCCTAGTTCATCTAGTCATAAAACTAGATAAGCTAGAGGCTTATCACCTACCTCACCCTGAGTGTCAATTAATCAAGAATGTGCCTTCTCAAATGCACAATGACTTAGGGCCTTAAGTCACCCACCCACCCTTAGCCAAATGCCCCCCCCCCCCCCCCCCCCAAGAAAAATATACCTAAACCTTGTCAAAACTCCTCCATTCATACCACTTACTGATGGAGTTGAGAGACATATTATCCCCGTCTGGGAGACTGACCCCAAGAGGAAAAATCTTTCTACTATTCTTGAGAAGAGAGCAAGATCATCTAAGCATGTCCCCATGATCATGCCAAGGGACACAAAATGGGTGTCCTTTGAGCATTCTAGAAAATATGGGAGGGCTGTTGATTAGTTTCTGGATCAACTCTGCTATAATATGCTGAAGTGGGAGTTCAGCCAAATCAGAGCTGATAGAGCTGTAAATTTTGTCCCTCCATCCTGGCTGAGGCATAATGAAGCAACCAGGATTAGAATCAAGCCCTACAGGATCTGTCCGAGATTGCCAATGCTGGATCTTAATAAGGACAAGGACTTGAAGAACATAAGATTCAAGGGAGTGATGCCTGAAGCTGAGCCAGCATTGCTTGATCTTGATCAAGAGACTTTTGACTACTCAATGTTGGATTTCCTTCTAAATACTGAATCCATTGAGTTGATCAATGAGAACAGAGCTGCTAACTTTTGGAAGTCTCACATAATTCACTGCACCAGAGAGGCATCTTCCTCTGATTTATCTGAAGAAGAAAAGGAGGATATTCCCAAGGTCAGAGAAAAGTGTGGTCTCTCACACTTTAGATATATGATTTATGAAGACCTCTGCGGACTTCCAATAAACAACAGGAATGTGGAGTTTATCTACCCTATTCGATGGGCAAAGGAAATCACAGTAAAACCCAAGCCTACTCCAAAGCTTATCACAGATGAACTTGTTGCTGAAGGAAATGTTCAAATTGTCATTACTGATAATTTAGAAGATATTGTTGAATCCTGTCACCAACAGAGCTTATCAGAAAGGCAATCTTCTCAACCTTTAGCACTGGTTGTAATGCACCCTGAAGATCAGTCAAGAACTCTAAGCACTTTTCAAGAGTCTGCAGAAAGCTCAAGGCAGCAGACTCTGCCATCTAATATTGAAGAAGTTCTTGGAAAACTGGTTGATGAAAGGGTTGGCAAATTAGTAGATGAGAAAGTTGAAAAGATAGCTGAAAAGATCAAGGAGGATGTTCATCATCAGGTTCAAACCTTAATGGCTCCAACCTTAGAGGTTGTGAATAAAATGATTGAATTCCTCATGGACTTCAAGAAGAGTCAAACTCAGAACCCTCCTCCTCCAGTCACAACGGGTACTGAAGAATAAATGCTATCAGTCACAACGGATATCATACATTAAATGTTATCTCTAAACGGGATTATTCAAAGTAACCGTTGAAGAAATACAAGAGAAGAAGAAGGTCACTATAAATTGAAGACCTCGGATACTGAAGAATAATTTTTGCCTGCACAATCTTGCTAGCTGAACTTTTGCCATTTGATAATCATTCATTCCATTATTCTTTCAAGAGCAAGAATCTGTATTCTTTAGTTTGAATATTGTTGTAATATTCAACTGATCTTAAACTGTCATATTCTCATACAAAGTGAGTTAAGAATATCCATCATCAAATCTCTTTGTTAGAGTTAGAGCCTGAAGAGGCTTGGTAAGAAAGGAATACTTGTAGCCTGGAGAGGTGTTGAATACTTGGTTGTAATCTATCTGGAGAAATAGTGGATAAATCCTTCAAGTCGAAGGGACTGGACGTAGCTCTTGGTTGGAAGAGAGTGAAACAGGATAAAATCTCTTGTGTGAATCTTCTATCCCTAAACTCTTCAGTTTTATCTGCTTATACTAATTGTGGGGTTTTGTTATTGCTTTTGTTAAAGTCTTTTAAAAAGGATCTTTGTCTTTGTGTGTGCTATTTCAAATCTCTTTGAGTGCAAAAATTGTTTTAAAGGTTGTTTTTGAAAATTAGTAACAAACACTATGCAATCCCCCCCCCCCCCCTCCCTCTTGTGTTTGCCTGTGTCAACTTCATGGAGCATCTCCCTTCCTTTGATTACAGCTACCTTCATCATGACCAATGACCTGACAAAAATTGCAGAAGGCAGGGAGCTTCTCATAATCAATTATCACAAAGAATGCAAAATCATCTCGCTCTACCATGATCTCATTAGGAAGTCTGCCATTCAAATCCACTTCAACCAGGATTCTTGCAAAGTGCCCCCATGTTCTTGATCGAGTGGCTTCATCTAATGTGATTGGAGTCCCAATTCCATTGGCTATTTCAAACAAGATCTTTGGGTGCCAATATTCTTGAGGGAGATCATAAACTCAAACCCAACATTGCATATGAGTCTGTCTCTGCTTGTTAGGATTGAAATCTGCACACCACCTTGAAAGTCTAAGAATTCCCGGGTTGATATTGCAAGAACCTGATGACCAGATTCGATTCAAATCCTCCGAGGAGGAAAAACCAAACTCAAAGTATCCTTTACTCAATGGAGTCATACGCCATTGTGCCACAGGCTTCCATAAAGAAGCTAACTTGGATCGCAAGTTACTGTCCTTAACGAGTTGATTACCTTTAGCCATAATCAAGCGACCATGGAGGCAATTCTTGGAACCTTGCAAGCCAATCTTGTATTCATCTTCAAAGATTTTTATTGAGACTGCATCGCTGAGGCAATTATGACAAAGGAATGTCCACCGAATTGCAGACTGCTTGAGCAAAGGTTTTTTGTGAAGCAGCCTTAACAGTTTGATCGATGTCCACAGCTTGTGAAGAATCAGGATTGAGGTTTAGGGGAAGAGAAAAAGGATTAGGAGGGGGGAGAACATCTGGGAACAAGAATTCCCATGGGCAATTCAATGAGTTTGCCATGGAGAAACACATGCAAACCCTAACCTACCATGCAAACCCTAGCAGAGGGTGCATTTCAGATCATATCAACGCAAGATCTCAAATGAAACTTCAATTCCAACAATATATAAAATGGTTTGCTCCAAAAAAAGTCAAGTGTGTGTATATATATATATATATATATATATATATATATATATATATATATATATATATATATATATATTTATATATGTATATATATTTATTGTGTTTATGAGTATTCAACAATGTATACATGTGTTTCTATAGTCTACTGTATGCATAGCAAACCTATTTTCCTTTTATACACCATGGGTTCAAATATGCCTCAAATCCAAAGCAACTCAAACAAATATGTTTCAAAAGTCAATCCAACATTCACATACTTGACAACAGATTTAAATATAAGATCATAATCTAACTCACCCAAGCAACCTATTTTCCTTTTCCACACCATGGGCAAAAATCCAACACAAAGTATCAACAATCTTTCACATGATGTCAGGTAAAGTGCTAATTTCATAACCATGCCATGCACACAGACAATCATCATACAATCATGATCAAGCGGTTTATAATAACAATCTCCATACAGCATAATGGTAATTGATTTTAAGAAGTTAACATTTTAGGTGAACCCAAAATGAAAATAGAAAAGAGTAAAGAAAAGAATGAAAACCTTAAGGGAGCATAAGTGGATTCAATGCTCTTAAGGGTGGCGGTGGCGGCGTTTCAGTTCTGAAATGTTTAATAGAGCTGTTAAGGCTTGATAAGGAGTAAGGAACAAAAAAGAAAATGGTGGCTGTTAGGGCTTGATAAAGAGTAAGGAACAAAAAAGAAAATGGTGGCAGTACTTACCTCACGATGGGAGACCTCCTTTTAGAACTGAGAGAGAGAGAGACGACGGTGGAGGACGGTGGCTTTGCAAGAGACGACAGTGGCTTTGCAGAGAAGAGGGAAGAAACAGAAATTAAGGTGTGTTAGAGCGTGGGAGTGATGAAAGACTTGAGTTTTTCATGTTAACGTTGTTAGGAAAATAGGGAAGATCGATAGGTGTGTCGTGAATGAACCACTATCTTAAAAGTAAGATTCCGGCAGACCCAATGTGCAATCTGACTAACCAGCTTGCTTCCCAAGGTTAACACAACACACTCTTGGACTTGTGCATTCAAAACCAAGAACAGTGGAGTTTACACAATTCAATTGTCCAGATACTGTCAAAAATATTTATCTCTTATACCGTTAGAGTTCCTTTTCATGTCTATATCTGATTTATAGTGACTCTCGCTGCTTCTATATATCTTCAACCAAGTACGAGTATCACCTTTAAAAGGACCCCAAAGAATCTTCCAAGTAAAGCCACCAAACATCAAAGTAAATGGCCCTTAAAAGTTAATGTGCAAAAACATATAATGATTTGAGCTATGCTATTTGGACACAGTTTTTTGACAACAATACGACACTTGCTACAGTGACGTACATGTTGTGAGCCGTTGGATCTATGATTCATGTTGATCTGTCCATAAATATAATTTATTAATTATGATTTTTATTAGATCTATTTTTCTATCATATTCTTTACAATCACAATACTCACAGTGGTATTCCATATGTTTGTTACATGTATCAGTGACTTCAGCTTTTAGTTCTTGTATTAGTTTGTTCGGTGTATCTTGGCTTGTTAAATCTAACATACTTAATTTGTGTACAAATTTTTCTATATTTTGAGAATCCATAAGTAATTAACTCTGATACCAGATCGGAGCCACCCTATTAATTCCAACCATTTTCATTATTATTTTCATTATTTGCGGAAAATTAATCATCTAATAACTCCCAATCTTCATATATGTCGGAATCAGATAGTATATCATATTCAAAAGTCAATCATAGTTCTTCCATGTAATTCCATTCTATGTCTAGTGAAATAGTTGCTAGATAATAATCTTCTTGTCTAAATTGGGCTTTTATTTTTTCAATCATTAATTGTTTACAATCAGTAGGTAAATTCATTAACAGTACACTTATTATTTCTTTTTCAATCTGATCATCAAACTCAGAGTATATTTCCATTATTCGATGTCACTATCCTCAAAGGGTGGTACAGTTATCCTAAAATAATTAGATGATGATGGTTGAGTTCTTGTTGATGCTATTTTTTCTATTATTTGTCTTTTATATTTTTCCCTTTCATTTCTTAAGTTAATGAGCTCTTTTTATTTTTCAATAATATGCTTTTCCATTTGTTTTCGATTTTTGTTTTCTAAATCTTTTTTAAGATGATAATAGTAGATGTTCATAAAATCTTTCATATTTCTTTTATCTTGCTTTATTTTTCTATAAGATTCTTCATAAATATTTCTTAATTCTTTTTCTTTATTCATATCCTATTTCTTAAGTATTGAGCTAAATCTCTTACTTGGTTTGATAGCTTATCTATGTTTTCATCTTCATTCGTTCTTTCTGTTTCAGGAAAAGTAATTGGTTTTGGGATTTGTCTAAAACTTAGTGATTTTGGATTTCTTATAGATATTCCTAATTCAGTTAATTCATTTATTTTAGGGTAGTAAATTTTTCCTATTTCTTCAAAAAGTCTTGGTATATCGATTCTATCATTATTTCTAAAAGTAATACTATGATGAGAATTTGTTAGTGCATAATTGACACAGTAAGTAATTGAGAAGATTTTATCTCCTGGTCTCATCAAATTATTTCTTAAGAATCTATGTTCCATAGTTAATGATTGATCTTGTCTCTGGGTATCTAATGGTATACCAATATTTGGGCATATTTCAAATTTTAACTTAACATAGGCTAAGTTTCCTTCAATCACTCCTAATATTTTGTCTTTCGGATCTGTTATTCTATCGTCCTTTGATACTAGGTGAATTTATTCCTTCCTGAAAAGTTGCTTTAATTAAAACTTGTATAGCTCCTATATGAATATAACCAATCTTCTTTCTATGTGCTTCTTTCTTTAAATTTCTTTTTAGATCTATTAATTTCTTTTTGTTTAATAATTGGATACAAGTGTTACCCTGTGTTTCTGATATATCTATTGGAGTTTCATTAATTATCTTTCCATAGTATATTATATTTTCTTTTTGATTAAATCGTTTCATTATACCTCCTAGTTTCTTCATGTTTGCATCTTTAGCCAAATTTAAATCTTCTTTCTGTATCTTTTGAAATAGTTTTGGATCTATTAGAATACTTCCTTCATAATTTCCATCTTCTTCAGTAATTTGTATATGTTCGACATCAGCGTTATCAATCTTTTCTCTTTCTATTTCAGACATAATTAATTTCTAGTATGAACTGAATGAAATTGAATAGGTGATGAGTCATACCTTATTTGGGTTCTTCAAAATTATATATGAATTATTTGGTCCACCGCTGCTTCCGTTTAGTTAAGTTGATATTCGATCTCAACGAGTAGTTGAAAGTAATGAAATAAATAAAAGTAATGAGAAGTAGAGAAATATATGAAAGTAGTGTTTATTTATGATCAGTGGTTGAAGTACATAGAACTATTTTGAATCCACTCTCAAGGATTCGACTAGTAGGGCTTCTACTAGCACAATTCTCTAAGGAGAGAATTTCTCAGAGATGAGAGGGTTGTATTCACAAGCTCACTCTGATCTGCCTCAGCATAAGAGGACTTATTTATACACTCAAGAGGACTAGGTAATTTACAAAACGGTCCTTACATTATTACAATCTATCAGACTTTTAATAATTCATGATGACATCGGTGCTTACGTCATTCCTCTATTATTGCTTCGTCTGAGTCCTTATCTTCTTGCCGACAGTCCTTTTTTGTCACGCACCTTTCGCACGCGTGATTCCCATTCTCCTTAATCATTGAGCAGAATAAGTTGAGTACAGCTGACTGATAGTTCATAGAAAGTCCTTGAAGCGTGTAAAAGAGCAATTCAAAGTTTGTCAGTATTGCCAAGTCCTTTTCTCTGATATGTTTTCCACTAGTCTTGCTTAGAAGCAAAGTATGTGGTCCTTTGTATAGTGCTTTGATGAAGGAATCTTTCCCAATAATTTGACATTGAGTAAAAATACTTGTCAGTTGATTAGCTAGTATTGTAGTCATTTTTTCTTCATCATAGTCCTCGCCAGTTGGTCCATCTCTCATGGAAAAGCTGTTATTGCTTACTCCAATAAAGATTAAATTCTTTGGTGGTTGTTTAGTAGTGAAGTCTGGATAGGTTGAATAGAACTTCAGGAAGATAGTTCTATCCTTCACAACATTCCTTCTATAATTCTGGACGGCTTCCTTGAGATTATATCGATGATGCTCCTGGAGTAATTATGGCTAACGCCGAAAATGTTTCGATTTACCATGTAAAAACAATTAATTTTTTCTTTTTCAGACCAGTTGGTCAATCTTTTCAAGTTTTCATGAAATTTTTCTTTGGAAAATTGGATCTGCAGTTCATGGTCTTTTCTGGCTGTAATCGGGTAGTCATCAATGGAAGAAGGAATTCTTCCAAGTATTTTTAATGAAGTCTTTGGTTCTGGTGGGATTCTTATTGTTTCGGAGAAGGTTCTTGGGCCAAGATAAACTTCTTTGCCCTTGTCATGTTCTTTTTGATAGTCTATAAAAGCTTTTTCAGCTTCTTCCTTGGTGCGAAATCCTTTGTGATGAACTCCGGGGAGTCCAATACAGTGAGGGGCTGCTTTGTGCCATTCATCATAAACACCTGGGTGTGGTCCATTAAAAATGGCGTACCATTTTTCTTTAGTATTTTCCTCTACCTATTGTTTTATATTCTTTATAGGATCTTCTTTGACAGATTCTCTTTTTGCTTGTAATTGGAATTCTAGTACTTCAATGTTGGCTTTGATTAGGTCTAGCTCCATTATCTTCTGCTTCTCGAGCATTCTTTGAAGTTGGATTTGCTTCTTTATATCTTCAATTGTTTGCTGCTCCATTCTCTTGATAATATATCTGCAAGAACATTTTTATCTCCCTTAATGTGAGAGATTGAATAATTATATTCGACAAGTTTCATTTGCCATCTAATCAATCGTCCTTGTTTGTAAGTGCCTTTATGGTTTAAGTTCTTAAAACCTGCAACGTAAGTGGAGTCCGTTCGGACAATGAATTCTTTATCCAGTATATAAATCCGATGTTTTTCTAACATACGGATCAATGCCAGTGTTTTCTTTTCATGAGTAGGATAATTAATTTCACTGTATGAAAAAGTTCCAGACATTATCGACACAGTAATTCATTTTTGTATCCGGGGGTTCATAACACCTCCCCAACAGTCATTTGAGGCATCTGTCTCAATAATTATTATATCATCATCCGATGGATGATAAAGCTCAGGAAGATCCTGGCATAAGTCTTTCATTTTTATAATAAGTCTATCGTCTTCATCAGTCCATGTCCAAGGGACATCTTTCTTCAGCTTTTGTTGGAGTATTCTTCTCTCCGCTGCAAGATTCCCTATGAAACCTTCATTTGAAATATATGTTAATAGTCCAAGAAATCTTTGTAAATCCTTTTTATCCTTTAATTTCGTTGGAAAGTTCTGAAGTTTTTTTAATACATGTCGTTGCATTAGTATTTTTCATTTTTCAATTTCTAATCCTAAATAATTAATTCTATTTTGAGCTAAAACAACCTTTTTCTTACTTAAGGCTATTCCATGTTCATAACATTTATTGAGAACTAATTCTATCTTTTTAAAATGATCATCTAATCCTTTATTAGAAAAGATTAGTATATCATCTATATAAATAAGACAAAAGTCTTTGAATTCTTTGAGAATTGAATCTATCCTTCGTTGGAAGATTCCTGGTGATTGCTTTAATCCCATTGGAAGTACATTCCATTCATATTGTCCTTGAGGGCAACTAAATGCTGTTAGAGCCTTTGATTCTTCAGTCAATCTAATTTGATAAAATCCCGATTTACAATCAAAAGTGCTAAACCAATCCATATTTCTAATTCTTTCAATAATTAAGTCTTTTCTCGGGAGAAAATAGGCATATCCTTCCATGGCATCATTAATTTGTTTGTAATTAATTACCATTCTTCTTTTGCCTCTTTTTATTTCATTATGGTTTTCTACATAAAAAGCTGGTGCTGAGTGTTTACTCTTTGATGGTCTAATTAATCCTTTTTGACCCATTATTTCTTCAATATCTCTTGCAAATTCATCTCTATCTATTTTTGTATAAATCATTGGTTTGCATTTTACTTCCTTTGTTGGGTCTTTTAGTTTTAGTTCAACTAATTCAGTATTTTTGTTAATTCTTGGATCTAATGGGTTTTCGCTATAAACCTTGTCCAAAAGTTCTTCTATATGAGCTGGAATTATTCTATTTGATTCTAAATTTATTAGTACATGACGAATTTTTGTGCAAATTAAGCTAATAATCTCACCACGTTTCAGCTGATGAAACTTTGATGAAAAAGTACATTCAGAAAAATGAATAATTGGAATTTTGATAATCTCTCGTTTTTGCTTCTGATAAATATATGGTGTTTTCAGGGTAATATATTTCAGATATTGGCAGATTGGTGCATATAATCTAAAGAAATTATTTCCAATGATTATATCAAGTCTAGTTTCTTGTTTATATATTGTTGGTACTATAAATATCTTTTCTTGTATCACCAAAGTAATTCTTTTTGCTATCCAATACAGAGGATGTATTGATCCATCTGCAATTTGTATTTTTAGTGGTTTTTCTAATTTTTCCCAATTATCAATAAGGGCTTCTGTTGCAAGGCAAAGACTTGCTCCAGTATCTATATAGGCTTCTGTTTCTTTATTACATTTTTCTATCAATATTTTTATATAAGTATTATTTGGATTCTGTTTCTTTTGAAGATAATTCATCTTCTGAAGAGTATTCATATATGCTTACATCTGAATTACTTAGTTCTTCTTCAAGTTCGTATATTTGAAAAACTTGTTTTATTAATTTTGATTTTTCTTTAAAATCTTTTTCCTTTCTTTGAGGGCATTCATTAGCATAATGTCCTTCAACATTACATATGCAACATACACATTTCTTTTTCCCCTTTGGGCAGTATTTTCTTGGTGTTGATTTCTTTCTTCTAAAATATTTTTTCTTATTATTTTTGTAGTAAGTTTTCTTTCTTGGATAAGTTTTTCGTAGGTTTGGTTTCCTATAGTATTTTCTTTTTCTTCTTCTTATTTTATCATATCCATATTTACCTGGTTTTTCTATTTCTGGTATGTCACAACAAATGACAGTACTTCCTATATTCAATTGTCTTATTGTCTCTCTATTCAAACATTGTTCTCTTAATTCTTAGTATAAGAGTTTAATAATTCCTCCTAAAGTATTTGCAGTCTCCTCTGGTCTTGATTCCCAAAGTCTATTAATTTTTGGATTAAGTGGATATGGTAGTTTATCTATAAAGATATACTTAACATAGTCCATGTTGTTATCTACCATTCTTCCATAATTAATCCAGTCTTCATCTTTAATTCCTATTAAGAATTTTTGTACATTTCCTGATGTTTTAAATATTACAAAATTCTTGGTTTCTATAAAATTTAGCTGTTTAAATATTTCGTCAGTCAAGATTATTAATATCATTTCATTAGTCCATTTTAATAAAACATCTTCTTTATTTCTTACACAATCCAAGTCTAAAATATTTCCTGTATTATTATATCAAGATTTAAATTCTTCTTGAACTTTTGTCCATTTATTATTTTTTCTTGCATATCCTTTATTGTACATAGTTTCTTCCTCATGTCTATCCCAAGCTTCATCGGGTGTATATTTATATTCTTCCCATTTTCTTTTAGGGTTTTTTCTGCTATATTCTCCTTTTTCCATTCTTATATGGTTTTCTTCTGATTCTGAGGATGAACTATAGTTTAGAATGATTTCTTCGTTTTCATCATTTTCTGTATCTTTTTTATCTATTCGTTCTATTTTGTGTATTTGATTATTTTCTTCTTCGACAATTTTTAGTTGTTCTAGTAATTGTTGAATTTCTTCTAAATCATTCGATTTTCTTGATGTCTTTTATTTCATTTTGTTCTTTTTGTATTCTATTGCAAGTGTAATTTGCAATTTTATCTGTAATTTCAACTAGTTGAATAATATTTTTGTTTATTTCTTTCATAAGTCTTTCTAATTCTTTGAATCCTGCTTCTATTTCTTCGGATAATCCCATTATCCTATGTAATTTTCTAATTCTTGTTTTAATCTTTTTATTCTTTTTCTAACTAATTCTTGTTGGTAAATAATATAGTTATTTTGTTCTAGTTTTTCTAATATTTCTAAGTATTTTCTTAGCTCGTAAATACCTTGTTTTATTGTTAATACTCTATTCATTATTGAAATAGTATTTTGCTATAGTGATATATGGTGTAAGTGTTTAATTTTTGTGTTCATTTAACATTTCTCTAATGATTTTACGTTGTTTAATGGCAATCAAAAGTCAACCGTTGAAAGCATATAAAACGATATAAAACCAATATATATGCATTTATATATTTTTAAAACAAACGTTTATATATTCTTCATAATATTGTATTTTAAATACGAAGTGAGGTTGGCGTGAATGGTTAAAAACCTCTTGTCTCTTAATTAAGGTATCGAGTTCGAGCTTTGGATATGAAAAAAACCTCAGCTGTGAGGGATGCCATCCTTAGAGGTGTCGAACAAACTCCCGCGGGAGATTAGTCCCCGTCTCAGGTTAACGGTGGGATACTCCTCGAAGTAGATCAAAAAAAATATTGTAATTTAAATTGGTGCTTTAAAGTTTAATCAGCCACAAATCTTCAGCATTAAAATTATAAAATCTGTTATGATTCCGCAATTAATATTTTGTATAACTACTGACTTAAAAATGTTTTTAAAGGTCATTCAATTTTCCTTTTAATGCTGCCATTATTCCAACATACGTTGTAAAGACATGTAATGTCGGTCTGTTATAAGTTTTTCCTCCACCCAATCTTTTAAGAATTACTCACTTGTATTAGCGGTTGTGTCTCAACTACTTTTACAAGTATTTTAAATTAATTAGATATTTATGATACTGTTACCATCTTTTTTGTAACATCGATTTTAAACTAACCGATGTTACATCTAGTTGTAACAGGCATATTTTTCACTAAGGAATATAAATATATTTGCTTCAACTGTGTATATAGACTTCTGTTGTTGATTGAGAGGTCTTGGAATGGAATTTTAATGTATATACTCCAAACAATAACAAAAACGCTCGCGCATTCTCCTCTACAAGTGTTTTCAAATGGTTAGGACAAAACTAGATCTGGGATGATTTGCAATGACCAAGCTTATATTCAGACCCGGCCCGGGGAGGCAGTCCAAACAAGGGTTTTAAGCCTTAAATTTTTTTTTTTTTACTAATACTTATTTTTTATAAAAAAAAAAACTCAAGAGTCAAAGACTCTCCGCCTCGACGGCCTCACACTCGCAGCCTTCTCACAGCCAATAATGAGTAACATCGGTAGTTTAACAAATAAAAAATAAAAAATTAAAGTAATATTTTGATTCTATACATAATTCTCGATTTGATCTATATATATATATATAAAATTATTGAAATAATCCCTGTACATATAAAAATCCCTATTTGATTCCTGTCGTATAAAATTTTAGGGATTGATTTAATAATTTTTTACTCATTTTGAGACCAAACGAATAATATACAGGAACCAAATAAACACTTTTTATACTTATATGAATTATTTTAATAATTTTTTATATATAACATACACTAAAGTATTATTTTAACCAAAAATTTATTAAATATAAAAGTCAATCAAGAATCACTTCACCTCCCTCATTCTGTCCATTGACTAAGTGTCCGAGTCTCTCTATCTCCCTCAAGATCTGAACATTTTTACTTTCCTCTCATCATTCATCAAGATCTGAACTCTCAAGGGTGGACGGCCTCACTCTCTGCATCTCCCTCGACGCCTCGACTGCGAGTATGCGACTTCCTCCACTGCGGGTAGCGGTGCTGTGGCAGTGCGGCGCGTCGGCGCTTCCTCTGGTGCGACTCCCTCCGGCCTCCTCTGCGGCGCGGCAACTGGTTTATGTGGCTGTGCGTTTCGGCCGGCCGCCGACGACTTCTGGTCTTCTGGAAGACAGGAAGAGGAAAAAAGAAGGATTGAAGGAAAGTGGGGACATGGAGTGCTGGTTAGTGTTAACGTCAGTGATGTAGCTGATGTGTAATTTTTTTTTTTCGTTATGTAAAATAATAATAATAAAATGACAAACTCCTGCATCATTTTTTTTAGAAAATACCTGTTTCTATTGCATTTAGCTCAACAAACACTCAGAATTTTAATTTTTTATATTAAATAATCTCTTGAACAATCGGGTTTTATCATTATAACTTTTCTCTTAGTCTTGATTTATATTTTATAGTCTTTTAATTCATTTGGTTGATGTTTCGATAGAAATAAGTTTTACAAAATTAAAAATAATAAAATCTTATCTGCCATAATCAATGTCTCAATAAAGATGAAATCGATTGAAAAAAATTATTAAATAAAATCGAGTATGTTATTTTAATAAATAATTTTACATTCTAAAAAATATGAAAAATAAACTTTAAACAAATATATAATAATTTTAATAAAATATTTTTTTTATTTAAAAAATCTTATTTTTAGAATTCATTTTAGACCTCCACGTCGGCCCTGTTTATAAACTTTTGTTGTTGCACATGCTGCCGAAATAAGCAGCTATCATATGAAATTTCTGCGAAAATGATCTAGTTATCATATGGCGATTTAGGTGCAGTAAAGGTTGACTTTCCGTCCATAAAGTTGATTGCACTAAATGATCACTTCAATTTACCTGTGATCAAGCTACTGGCACCCTTTTTTTTAAAACCAATCATGACATTCAAACAGGGATGACAATCTCTTGGGTAGGATAATTACCCAAAGGTATGGATGCGAATATACGTAATTATCCATAAATTTGAACGAATATAAATATAGATATGGGTATTTTTATTCATTCCACCTCATATTTACAATATGTATATATAATTATTTATTTATTTATATTACTAATATATATAATTTTAATTATAATACAAATTTTAAAATCAAAATTAATCTAAAGATTCTTAATTTTTTAAATCTAATTGAGTCTATAATTTCTTTTTTGATATTTTATTTATTTAAATATTTTGATTTGTAATGTTTTATGTATAGATTTAGAAGATTTTTAAATAATTTATTAATTGTTATAACGTTTCTTTTTGTTATTTATTATTTTTTCACAGCTAAAATATGGGTAACG
This sequence comes from Sophora flavescens, assembly GCA_030762895.1. NCBI lineage: Eukaryota > Viridiplantae > Streptophyta > Magnoliopsida > Fabales > Fabaceae > Sophora > Sophora flavescens. Next base: position 36,924,489 of record CM061062.1, on the reverse strand, counting down.
AATGCGGATACGAGTACTTAGGTACCCAGAAAGTACGGATAAGTATATTAAAGTTGTTACCCACACGAATACTGGTTTAGATACAGGTAATTTTTTCAAACACGATATAAAAACGGATACTATAATATCCTACTTAGACCCTACCTCCCATCCCTACATTCAAACGTAAGCCCCGTACAATATATATTATCAATTTGTCAAGCTATCAAGCAAAACACGGAACTTCACCAAGAACAAAAAATCTAAACATTTTTCCCACAAAGTTTTGCTGAGCTGGTTTGCAGTCTCTTTGTCATCAAGCCTGTCTCTAGTTGTTTTTATTATTCATTTTTTTTTATAACATTAGAAGTGCAAGTACCTGTGAATAAGGAATAGACGGTTTGATAACTTTAAAGAATTAGATTGATAACTATAGAACTACATCCTTATTAATACAGTTATCCTTGGAGCATATCCAAAGGGATTTACTTGAGAAATAAGAATTGGTTCTTACTCGATAGCATTGTTGAAGCACCAATGACATGACGTCTAGTTGTAAGCCCGATTACTTATAGAAACAGCCGATTATTTTCGAAGCATTCTAATTTCTAACTTTTTATAGTTGTATTATTGGAGTAAAGAGATGCTTAAAGTAGTATAAAATAAAAAATGATATGATATGGTGAAACTCATAAAAGAGGAACTGAGCAACTACAATGAGTAGCACAGTTGGAGATGGCCAAATAGAACACCCCTAGATTTCTATGAAGTCTAATATGTGCTCAACTTGAAACTAATAGTTTTGTTTTATTAATGAATGTTCATGAAATAATGAGTATTCCAAATTGTCATGTAAATAAAGTTGGGAATTCAGTCTCTAGAAAACCTGAAAGAGTGTAGGGTGTATTTACCTTTTCAATGCAAGTCTTTTGCTTGTATCTACTATTGAAAAACAAAGAAAATTCCACGATCATCAGAAAATTGCCAATTGATGTTTGGTTCCATTATTGACACAATAGAGAGAAGTACCCTTTTCAACATTGAGATTATGAGTCTATTTTAATTATAATTTAAAATAAATCCAGATACAAACTGGTTTTCTCAGAAAACCAATCATTTATGATCCCAAAGAAAACACAAACATCCCTTCCTTGTTACTCAAGTCTTTGTACAACTCTCTTGGTACTACAATGGTCCTCAACTTGTCACTTGAGGAATATTGGCAAGTGAAGCTTTCAACATGTCATCTGAGAATGAGAGGTCAACCATATTGCCTTGCAAATATTTCTCATAAGCTGCCAAATCAAAATGGCCATGTCCACACATTGCTGTTAGAATAACCTTGGCCTCTCCTGTCTCTCTACATCGAACAGCTTCCCTAATGGTTGCAGCTATGGCATGAGTTGGTTCAGGAGCTGGTATCAACCCTTCAGACCTGGCAAACTGTATAGCACCTGTAACAAAAAAAAAAAAGTAGAATTTCATCCTATATGATTGTATCCAGAATTCCTTATTGTTTTCAGTCACAGGAAAATGTGAATTACCTTGAAAGCACTCAGTTTGTGGAATTGAAATTGCTTCCATTAAACCCAACTCATAAACATGTGAGATCAATGGTGCCATACCATGGTAGCGCAAACCCCCTACAAGTACAGAAGATAAACTAATAAAAATGCTAGAGCCATATTTTTTTGCAAGAATGATTAGATGGATGAGTGGTCTCTACCACTTTATTCCATCCAACAACCACCCTTGTATTCTGTGAAAATTTTGTGGAGCATTACTCATAATAGATAAACTCTCTCAGCATAACAATAAATTACCAGCATGAATTGGATCTGGAACAAAGTCATGCCCAAGTGTATGCATTTTCATCAATGGAGTCATCCCTGCTGTATCACCATAATCATAAGCATATACCCCTTTTGTTAATGAAGGACATGCTGAAGGTTCAACTGCTCTTATTACAGGGTTGATTTTCTTATTGAGCTTCTCTCGAATGAACGGAAAACCAAGTCCTGCAAAGTTGGAGCCACCACCGGTACATCCTATGATGACATCTGGGGTTTCTCCAATAGCTTCCATTTGTTTAAGGCACTCTTCTCCTATAACACTTTGGTGGAGTAAAACATGGTTGAGTACACTCCCTAAACAGTATTTGATATCAGCATTTTTAGCTGCAACCTCTACAGCTTCTGATATAGCTATGCCTAAACTCCCCGGGGTTGATGGATCCTTATGAAGCATTCTCCTACCTGCTTCAGTAATCGTAGATGGAGATGGATGTACCTTTGCACCCCATGTTTGCATCATCAATCTTCGATACGGTTTTTGATCATAAGAAGCACGTACTTGCCACACCTGCACAAATTATTTAACTAAACATTCGCAGTTTCCTGTCTTTTGTAAATGCAGGGCAAAACTAAAATCATATGCAGTGAATTATTCAATCACCACTAACTTTGTTGGGGCCAGCTAGTACAGAATAAGGTGTCAATGATAGTCAAAATATCAGTAGAGGTGTAAACAAGAAACTACATTAATGATTTCTTTCAGAATACATGATTACTTGGATGGAATTTCAACTACATTTTTCTTGTTTACAAGAGTTGTAATCCTAGATGCATTATAACTTCTTATTTAAGACTTTAGGCACATAGTTAAATGTACAAATACTATCAAGAGGTGAGTAAAGTTAAAGACATCTCAGTTAGTTGGGTAAATACTTAATGAATTTAATCCCCATAGCAACATACCTCACAGCCAAGGCCAAATATGCTGCATGCAAAGGCTAGTGCACTTCCCCACTGTCCAGCACCTGTTTCTGTCACAACATTCTTGATGCCGGCTTGTACATTATACCAGGCTTGTGGAACAGCAGAGTTGGGTTTGTGTGATCCTGCTGGGCTCACACCTTCATACTTGTAGTAAATTCTGGCAGGTGTATCAAGAAGCTTTTCCAGCCTCTTAGCTCTAGATTCACCAGAGATATATAAGATTCCTCTGACTACAGTTCAAAATGACAAAAAGGAAAGAACAAAACTTAGGTGTTGTTCCGAAGGTATTTTAGGTGCTGTTTTCCAATAAGAAGAATACATGTGTAACAGTCAATCAATGAAAGTATAGCATATGTAATAGTTACACATGCATTCTTCTTATTGGAAAACAACACCTAAAGTACCTATAGAACTGCACCTAAATTTTGTCCAGAAGGATATATATGGTTGATAATCAAACCTAATGAGAGGGGTTGGGCGCCAAAGCATGTAAACATCGCGAACTTCATCTGGTATATCTATAAATCTTTCACTGGTTACCTCTTGTTTAATTAACTCATCAGGAAAAAGAGGTGACAAATCTTCTGGTTTGATTGGTTCATAAGTCTGGGGATGCAATGGTGGAGGAGGTTTAACAGGAAGATCTGCAATTATATTGTACCATTGGTGGGGAACTTCAACTGATTTATCAGCATCCAAAGTTGCTCTCATTCTGAAGGCATTAGAAAGCCTCAGATGCTTTGGCTTTACACTCAAGGCAAAATGCAGAGGCCATTGCTTGTCAACTGAAGGTAACAAATAACAAGAAGATGTGATAACCAAGCTGTAATACTAAGTTGTGGAAAGTAAAACCAGTGATGAGATGCACAAACAAAATCACAAAGCCGATTTGGTTATATCATGTATAATAAACAAATCTGCACAACAAAGATAGCCTCAGTGGTTCAAGAAGTAATTTGAACATTAATTTGAGGACAATTTATACTATGATAAATTATCTTAACAGTTCCGGGTTTCTCCCTTATGACTAGCTTTCAAACTACCATTTTATTTTCATATTTAGCTAAAAATGAACATGTATAACAAATTTAAGAATTTTTATCCCCATTCTTTGTTCTAAATAAATTGTAGATTCAATAAAACCCGATGTACATTAAAAGTATTAAATTCAAACCATATCAACTTAAAATCTGTCAAATGATAGAAACTCATTTTAATTTAACTGCTGTTTATTTTCTTGCAGTACAGAATCTTCAAAGAACATGAATTTAATCTGGAGAAGCAATGGACTGAGAAGAGTTCTAACTAAGTAAATTAACTAAAACCAAGAAATGTGTATTACAATCAAGACATCTAGAGAATTACAATATGATCATTCTCCCTGAATTACAATGTCCATATAACATAATTTCAACCTCTTTTAGAATATCATATTTGGGAGGTCCATTCCTATGTCTATGCCCTACATGGAAAAGTTCACAGATTTTATTTAGGAATATAATTTTACATATTCCTTTGCATCAGTTTCTAGCTCTGATTATCTTTTCTAGTCCTCAAACACCACCAACCACCAATACACATGCTGCAAAGAGCAGATTAAGAACAAGATACCATTGTACTGGAAAAATGAGTATAACTAAGGTTGAAGAAATTATGAGGGGGGAAGTACCTTTATAGTGGAAACAAGTAGAAGTAGGAACTGGATTAGTAGAGAAGAAACAGTGAGCAGTCATTTTTCTCTTCTGTTGAGATCTTCAAAACATGGAAGGCTAGTTGAAAAGAGTTTCAGAAAGGCAGAATAATTTTTCTCTTATTCAAAAGTGGGCTTGGACAAGATGAAGATTATATGACTAGTATAGTGACATTGGCAAAGAGTCAATCACAAAAAACGATGAGGTAAGTAAGTGGTAACCTTAATATAGAAAAGCTATAAGACAAAACTTGCAAGTCTTTAATAATCATTTTTGACTCCTCACCAGAAAACAGAAAGAGTAATTAGGGTGCGTTTGGGTAAACAATTTAATTAAGAGCTTATCACATAAGACCTTATCGCATGAGAGCTTATGTCATAAGCGCTTAATGAAAGAAAAAGAAGGAAATGGGCATAAGAGGATTCAAATAGTGAAAAACACGGAGAGGGTGTTTAGTACATAAGCTCTTATGATAATTCCATAAGCTTCTTCCAGTGACTTATGAAAATAAGTCAAAAACTCCTTATGGGATGTTATAAGTTATTCTCCCAAACACACCGCATAAGAGAAAAACTTAAATAAGCTCTTCCAAACGCCACCTTAATTTGGAAGAGCCTAACCCCACCAAACAGCCTCTATTCAGCACTATTTATTAAGAAGGAGGGTCAATTGAATTCTAAGAAGTCAATTACAGCTTTGCTACTTCTCTATGGACCAATGTTTACAAAACCGGATCGACTATCGAACCGGTGAAGGTAGCGGTTCGAGGTTCAATGGTCCAACCGAGGTTGAACCGGTTATAATTAAATAATATTATTTTAATTTTTAATATAATATTTGTAACAATATTAAACAAAAAAACAACATAACAACTAAAATTATTAAGCACAATTTTTTTATTTTGAAATTAAACTAAATAAATATAAAGATATATGTTAAAATCATCTTCATAGGATGACCCAAATCCTTTTATACTATTTTTTTTTTAGGAAAACCGGTCGGTTCACTCATGTTACCCGGTTTTGAACCCTCCGGGACGGTTTTCCCCACCGACCATGGTCCCAATTCCCGGTTAAAGGGTGGAGTCATGTGCCCCATGCTTTAAATGGCTACCACCACAAATGCTAAACCTTTTTCATGCACCCAGTTTTGGCCTCCTTACTGAAGGGTATTATATAATCCAGTGGTGATAGAATCATTCAAAAAGAAAAATTTTCATTTCAAAGAGATTTGGACAATGTTTTGATGTAAATATCATGGCAAATTGAGAAATATTTTAAGAGGGTAATTAAAATACTTCACTCTAAAATACTTTGTTTGGATATTAAATATGAAGGATTTTAGAAATAAAGGGATTTTATGGGGTATTTCAAATTCCTTGGAATTTTGAAATACTCCATCCAAACACACACTAAGTGTTGACAACAATGTTTTTTGAACACCAGAATCGGGACATCATATAGTTTCCCCTATGTTTTTTTATGTATATTCGAGATGTGTGTATACAAAGATCGATAAAAAGTAGGCGAGAGATAGGAAAAAAAACATATATCATATCATATACGGTATCTAAAATTTGATGTTCAAATAACACAATTTTTATTTCTTAAATGATCTTTCCTACTTAACTCAAATTAACTTGTCATTGAACATCACAATAAATAAGCATTTGGGGAATCAGTTGGGGTGTTTTGTGGTATGCGTTAGTAAATCTGGAATGCCCAAAAGAGTCAATACATTTTTATATCAATCACAAAGCAGCAAACAAAAGTGAAAATAACATGAAGTTAGTCCCACATCGGTAATACAAACCCAAAAACAAGGCTTTATATAACTCAACTATGACACAGATGGTCACGACCTTACTTGAACAGGATCTGTTCTATAGGCTCGTACCACTGTATCCTTGAGTTCTAAGGAGACAGGAACCTAAGTCTGGTTGATGAATGATGACCGTGTGATCAGAGCGTGATTAATGGCCCGATGTGGTCTCAGAAATGAGATGTCGTTTGGGCAGTGGAGGATCGTTCTCAGCTAGATAATGTCTAACTGAGATGGTCACACGGTTCTCTGACAGACTATAAATTTTTTTTGATGATTGATACGATTATGAAAAAATAGAAATAAAACTGTATACTTTTTGTCAGCTATAACTTTTGCAGTATTGCCTTAATAAAAGAAGTACCAGCATGGATGAGATGAAACATTTGACTGATTTGCAAGGGTTCTTGATGTTATTTGTTTTCTTATTCTCTGCTTATGAAATTGTTTAAATTATAGATATTTTTTTGTGAGAATTTAAAAAAAAAATTTAAAGATGATTTTAATTAATAATGTATTCTTTAAACTTTTGATTATCACAATTTGTGTTTATGATTTAATCTGAATATTTTTGTACCCCATTTCATTGTTGTTTTTGAAATTGGTGATAAAATTCAACAACTGGACTTGAGAGAGTACATTGCACTAATCATAGTTAATGGAAAATAAATTGCAATAATCTTAAAACTAGGGGAAGATAAATTGCAACATTTTTGTTACCAATCAAAATTTTTAGGGATAAACTACACTAATTACAAATTTAGAAGATAAATTATACATAAAATAAAATAAAGCTGAAGTCTTTTTTTTTTCCTCAAGTTTGGCCTACACTTTTCAGATAATTTCTAGTGTCCTATCATTAATTTACATCAGAAAATGGACTTTCTTAACTTGACACTAATATTTACCAGGATTTATTGTCACATGACCAATGCATCCACCAGAGTTTCATTATCAACACAGCTTATACTAAACTCCAGAAAATCCACAAAAACTTTAAGACAGCACATAAGTTTCTGTGCAAACCAAAACAATACATGGAGAGTTAATCCCTACTCCCATTTGCATTTGATTTTGTGGCTGTGCCTAAAGTCATATCTGAGCAATAATTTCCCCTCTAGTGTCCTCAAACAGAAACTCTCCACCAACACATAACATCCAAACCTTTGCCATTCACTCTGCCTTCTTACCTCTTCTCTCACTCTCACCACCTTTTCTTTCCCATTACCATAAGCCCACCCTCCTGCCTCTTGCACCCATCTCATATTTTCAATAATTGCTGAACTTAACCCCACATTTACCCTTTTTCTATTATATGGATTATATGCTCTGAACCAAAAGAAACCATTAGGATCATTTCTTCCAATCTTCGTAGCTTCCATGCCAGAGACCAAAACCACCTCTCTTTCCACATGAGTATCCACAATCACAACTTCCCCTTCACTTTCATCACTGCTGCATGAGTAAATCTCTTCCCATTTTTGCTCCAGTGTCATGCTATAAAACATTGACTTCTTCATTTGGTTTTTAACTCTCTTTCCTTCCCTCACAAATATAAATGGACAGTACCATTTCCCTACAATCACAGGAGGTGAACGTTTTCTAGAGATAGGGAAATTAAATTCTGGTAGCTTCTCTCTAAGAGGAGCATCAACACCTAGAGCTTCACTTAGCTTGCAGGATTTATATGAGCCCGAGATTCGAACTCGCCATCCTTTTTTCCTTAGGAATGTGGGAGGAATGCCATCTGGAGCAATGGACTTGGCAAAAAATCCACCACTTTGGTGGCTATGAATCTTGAAAATTTGGTACAAGTCTTTGAGATCGAATGGCTTTGGCTTTTTGTCATTCAAGATGTCAGTAAAACAGCAATTCATAATGTCCCCATCTCTTGAGCATTTGCATGCTTTCCTACAAAATCAGAACAGTTCCAACCTTGTGACTATAAATAAAATCTTACTTGACCACATCTTATCTGACATTGAAAGACTAATGCTACTACATTGTGGACAAATAAATGTCATGGTTGCATCCAAGTTTGAGGAAAGAAAAACCAAAAAAGTTCAAGTGGGACTAGTTGAATTCCCCTAAAATACAGGACACAACCTTAGCTATGACTTCAGCTTATGCATATCATAACTAGTTCAAAAGCCAGTAGAAGTATAAAGATGGTTAAGAATAAACACTCAGAAGGAACCTTATAAGCATGAGCTTAATTATAGGTCCATATCTATAAAACAAGAATAGATTGTAACATATTTTCATACTAATACTCTTCTAAGCAGTTTTGTCACCATTCAAATATTATTTAATAATATTTTACATTTAATCCTATATGGCATGTATGATTATGCAGTGTCACATGTTACATTTTTAGTCTAGTATAATAAAAACGGATTTGGATCCTCTCCTATGTTTCATTTTTAATCCTATGTTACATGTTACATTTTTTTTTCCTCTTATATTACGAGAGAGAGAAAGAGACAAAATCAAATTTGAATATAAGAACCTCTCGAAAACAAGAACAGGGTGCATACACATATGACATACCCTTTGTGTCTGCCTTTGGCTCTAATGACATAGTAGCGGTTGGAAGAGAGAGGGTGATCAGGCACAGGGACAAACCAAACCTTGGTGTCTGAAGCTTGTTGATACTCTGATGAATGTGTTATAGTGAAGATCTTGTCTTGAGGGAAAGGTAGCTTCTTAACTTTCTTACGCCTGCATATACGCCAACAACAAGAGTCTTCTGCTTCTGCTTCCTCATCTGTGATTACTAGATAACCTGAATATGGAGCATCTGGTGGTGGTATTTCAAGTGTACTTGGACATCTTCTGTACATGGACAAAGGCCTAGTTACATACATAATTTCTTTCTGTTTCAGTGTGTGTTACTATGTATGTGTGTGTGTGTTGAGTGTCTATGGCTCACAAGTCACAACTTAAACTGAAACCAATGAGAGATTTATCAGTTTCAGTTCCTTATGAAGGAAGATATAGTCTCATATAGATATGAGATTATGAGGGGTCAGATTAAAGTTCAAGAATGGGTAACGTCTCAATTATTATTAATTGAAGGGGATATATTTCTCCAAATGGATTTCTGGCTTCAAAAAAGAAAAAAAAATCATGCCTTCACGCGTTAATATACTGTTGGATCAAGCTTAGGTTTCCTCAAATATTTTCACTGATTCATCCAACAACATATTAATACGTGAATGCGTGATTTTTTTTAACTCGTAGGTAATCCGGATCAAAATTTTCATATACGTGTAGAAACAAACTATACTTTCATAATAATAAGGCAGCTACTATTGGTGAAGATTAAAGAGAAATTAAAGTTGAAAAAGAACGTTGCTTTTACTTTCATTTTATTGTCCACTTTCTTTTGTTCTTTTTTATGCTAGAATCTGCTAGCTACACAAAAACCAACAGTATTTGTTTAGTGAAAAAAAAACTTAATTTCCACAATACTGAAGGTCACAATTGCTTCAATGCATGTATTTATATTTGAAATAGAAATGTTGGAGAATAATTGCACAGATATAGACACAAGCAGTTATTGTTAATTGTTCAATTAATTGTGACATTATAGTGGAAGTAGCTAGCGAAAAGAAAAAGGAGCACCACTCTATTTAGTGAGGCTTCAAGAAATTAGTGGACCGTGACGACTACTGGTTGTTTTTATCAACTTTGCAAAATTGCTTTTTCTCCCCACTTTAATAATACCATGAATTAGAAATATAATTTTATATTACAAGAATCCTATGCTAGTTGATATTTATCATATAAGGATACAACCTCTTTCCTTATGTATTGTGTAATTTAAAAGAGCCTAAGATGCTACTGTAGCCTGTGAGCGTTTTCTAAGGTTGCTAGAAATAATATTAAGTTATGCTGGTAATGCTGCAATATTTTTTTAGTGCTAGTTCTCTGTGGTATAGGTTCGAGTATTGAGTATAACACGGGAATACTGCATTTTAAAAAAAAAAAAATTGAAGACACGGGCACCGTGGGATAATATATATACAAAAATTATATGTATTATCTCAGGAAACATAAAAAAACATACGAAAGTATCATATATAAAATGTCATAGATGAAACACAATAATTGGTCCACTTTATGACGGAAAAAGTAGGAACAAAGGATTCATTTTGAGCTTAATCGTTTCAATTATAATGCAGACTAACATTTATCAAGTATCCAAGTATCTAACATGGTTGCGGTAGACTTCATATAAGGTACCCGTGCTTATTATAGCTAGTTGTTTTCAACACTTACAATATATATGTTTGTTTTACCAAAAATCAAGTGTGAGCTGTGCTCTTTTTTTTCTGGTAACACGTGAGCTGTGCTCTTTGATACAATAGGAGTTATATTTTGATCATTAATTAAAAAATCTTCTTACTGTCAAAAATAAAATAAAAATATTCTTCCTTAGAATAGGCATCTTAAAGGAGAGGACAACTATGATATGGAGCTGTTAGAGATGCTCTCTCCTGGGACACTACTGAAAACTTCTTCCAGTTGATCATTCTGAATAGCTATATCTACATGGCTGCATGATTTATTTGTTAGACCAAGAGCAGAGCGCAAAATACTCTCTGAGAAGGATACATGCATTTAAAAAGGAAAGCTAAAGTCGGTCAACACCCCATGTTAACCTAAAACCTTAAGTGGGTGTTTGGATTCACGTTGGGTTCAATGACAATGCAAATCCATCGGCCAATGTGATTTTTAACCGCCAATCCAGAATGTCATTGGCATTGGATTTGCATTGGCGTTGAACCCAACATTAATCCAAACACACCATAAGGCATTTACATTATGGGAAATGCTTATTGGTACGTGTTGGGTTTTTTTGGGGTCATGAAACACCAGTGAAAACAAGAAAAGAAACCAAGCCAGAAACAATTCAAGAACAAAGCAAAACACTAAATGAAACGAGCACAACACCAATGCAAGAAACGAAATAACGCACCATAAAATAAATGATAAAGAGATGAACACCAGATTGAACGTGGTTCAACCGGTGGGACCTACATCCACGGGAGAGAGCGGCAAACTTCAGTATGATCAACAAAGAGATTACAATGCTTTACAATAGAAAAACCCCTCAACCTTTGCCTATTCTTGTACACCCATGTTTCTCACCATGCCCTCCAAGAACTACACCCAACTTTGATCTTCCTGTTCCTATGCACCGTCCCCAATCTCTCTTGATTTCTCTCAAGATACAAATTGCACCCACAAGACTCTCTTGCTCACAAATCCTCTCTAAATCTCCTAACAATATCACTCCAGAAGTCTCACAACTCTAATTTGTGTATTCTGACTTGTTCCCATTCTGAATGATATGACTGCAAATTTATAGATGTTGGGTCGAACCATAATCAATTACCATAATCGATTATCACCTTTTTGTTAGCGTAACCGTTTTCTCGTGAACAACTGATTCTCCCATAATAATCGATTATGGTGTCTCTGCCAATAGATTCTGCATCTCCCAATATACTGATTTTGAGGCATTCTTCACAATTCTCCACCTTGACTCTAAATCAGAGATCTTCTACCATCCTAGTGAACATCCTAATGTCGCTCTCCCACTTATGATTATGCTTCAGAGAATCCAACCCAAGCCCAAGCCGGGCTTGAACTTGTCCCGAGGTAATGCCCTAGAAGGTCTACCTTCACCCCTCTTCACCAAAAACTCCACCTTCTCACATGCATCAATCATTACTCTACCTTCTTCCAGGTCTAAGGTCTCAAAGACTACCAATGCCTCTGCACCGTCATAGTCATCCACAGCAGCCACAATATCCGCAGAATCTCCAACCTCATTGTCCTCTTCTTCTGGACAATCTTTCTTAAAATGACCCATCTTGTGACACTTGAAGCACTTGTAACCCTTGAACTTCTTCTCCTTTGATCCTTTCTTTTTGGTTCTCCCCCTTGAGACATTCAAGCCTTCACCATACACTTCAAATTTCAGCTCTTGATGCTTTTGGAGCTCCTTGGTTCGAATGGATGTTTGAACCTCATCCAAAGTAATGGTTTGATCCTTGTCATACAAACTAGCATCCTTGAAATACACATAGGACTTCGGTATAGAGTTGAGTATGAGCAAAGCCTTGTCCTCATCACCAAGTTTCACCTCAATGTTTTCCAAGTCATCAAGAATTTTGTTGAATTCCGCAAGTTGTTCCATTATTGACTTTGACTCCATCATCTTGAAGGAATATAGTTGCTGCTTCAAACATAGCCTATTAGCCAATGACTTTGTAGTGTAAAGGGACTCCAACTTGACCCACATTGACACAGCGGTCTTCTCTCTTGCAACTTCCCTTAATGCCTTATCACCAAGGCACAAGATTATATATAGCACTCGTTGCCTTATTTATCATGTCATCCTTCTCCTTTTGAGATAGAGTGGGAGACATCTGATAGTGTGATTTCACCTCATATTTCTTTATCATATTGCATGCATTTTCATGTAGTTTAGGCATTTTTAATTAGATTTTTGTTAGTTTTTCCCTTTGGAACGGGTAAGGTGGTTCTATGGTGTTTGTGTGCAGGAATTCATGATTAAAATCCTTAAGTCAAGTTAATTTGGAGTTTGCATGAAGATGGAGCTTGAAAAGACAGAAAAATGAGCAAAGCAGAGACCATCACGGCCTGGGTGTGACAACCATCATGGCCTTGATCGCGTAGAGTGAAGAAAAAAAGAAGGAAGCAAAACTCAAGCTGTCACGGTCAGGCCATGACAGCCATCACGGCCGTGACAGGCCAATCAGTACAAGAATTCACCAAGTCAGAAGCTGTCATGCCTGGCCCTGACAGCCGTCACGGCCATGACGAGTAAAATCTGGGATTTTAGGATCTGTTTTTGATCTGATTTGTAATTGCTTTAATCCCAAGTTAACCTACACTATAAATAGGGCAATGGGGCTCGAAAATAGCATCTTTTGGCTGCTACCAATTGGAAAAAATTAGGATTTCTCTTCTTCTCAGTTTCTTCTATTCTCTTAGGATTTTTATGCTTTTGTTAATCAAGATTGCTATGACCAGCTTGAGTAGTCGTTTTATTTCTACAAATTGGGGCTATGCCCAAGACTTGTTTTATGTTATGAACTGATGTTTTCCCTTTGTTAATTTCAATTTGCTTTTGATTTAATTCCTATTGTTGTAATTACTTGTGAATTTGGTATGCACTTATTTGCATGTCATAGATACTCTAAGGATGAACTGAGAAGTGAACTTAGGTATTTGATCTATAGGGATTGAACTTAGGACTTAAATCACGAGAGTTAGAAGCGGTCCTTCGAGGGTTCATTGAATTGTCACAAACCTCAATGGGTCCAATTTAAATACAATTACCACAAGAGTAGGGGTTGGTTTAATTGGGCACGGTTCTTGTATCTCGAGAGGGAACATTAACTTTGTTAGGATAAATTCACCTTCAAAGCATTTTGATAATTAACAAGAGGGGTAGTCAATTTAGTAGCATAAGCAGTCTTGCTGGTAACGAAATTCCTAGAAATCTCTTTTAATTTGAAAAACTCCATATGTGATTTGTTTTGTGATTCTGTTTGATTGTATTTTAAATACTTGATTTGTTAGTTAATTCTTATTTCAAAAACCAAATCTTTTTCTTGTTTAGTTTAATTAATTTAATAATTAATTGTTGTTTAAGATCACAGTCTCTGTGGGTTCGATCTTTTTATTACTTGACGACGAAACCGTACACCTACGGATTCACGCTACCAAGTTTTTGGCATCGTTGTCGATGACTGTGCTTTCTTGAATTTCAATTTAAGTTTTAAATTGATTTTTCTGGACATTTTTTTATTAATTTTTCTTTCTTTTTCTGGTGTATCTATCTCTCTCTTTGCATGTATTTTTCTCTTTTATGTGAAGATCCCAAAGTCTCGGAACTCTTATTGAAGTTGACCCCGAGATCAAAAAGACTTTTCATAGAAGTAGGAGACTACAAAGACAATGAACGAGAGAAAGGTCGGTCCCCATTCCACTCATGGTCAATCTACCGGATACCAAACCACTGAAGGACTACGCAGTCCCAAATGCTAAGGGTTTGCGAACTAGGATTGCTAGGCCAGAAATTGAGGTGGAGAACTTCACTATACCGCCTCAGTTAATTGGCATGATTAGGCAACATCAGTTTGGAAGATTACCCTCAGAAGACCCAACGGATCATGTGGAGACATTCTTGGAATTTTGTGATACAACTAGGATTCAAGGTGCCCCAGTTGATGCTATCCGCTTGAGGTTATTCCCCTCCTCTCTGACTGGAAAGGCAAGAGCTTGGTTGAAGTCAATGTCTGTTAATACTTTGTCAACATGGGACCAACTGGAGCAGGCATTCTTGGAAAAAATCTTTCCACCATCCAAGACTGCTTACCTACGAACTCAGATCACCGGCTTCTTCCAAAAGGACAGAGAATGCTTATCCGAAGCTTGGGATCGTTACAAGGGATTGCTAGAATCTTACCCACATCAAGGGCTTGAGAAGTGGCTTTTAGTGCATACCTTCTACAATGGATTGGACTGATCTTCGAAGGTGTCACTTGACTCCGCAGCTGGTGGAGCATTGATGAATAGACCACCGACTCAAGCATTTGATATCATTGAGAACGTTGCCACCAACTATCATCAATGGGGTACAGAAAGATGTAATAACCAGAAAAAGCTTTCGGGGGGTAAGTTTGAAATGAATGGTAATGATTTAATTATGTCTAAAGTTGACTCATTGAGTAAACGCTTTGATAAGCTTGAAAAAACTAATGTGAGTTCAATAGGTGCTACTATTGTTGCTTGTGAGATTTGTGGAATGCAGGGACATGACTTCATGGAGTGCCCACATGGTAGTGCTCCTGGATCCGGTGCTTCGATTTCTATGACACGAACCCGAAGTTGCCAAACTATGTTCCCCCAAATTCTTACAACCAAGGAAGGAAGGATAGCCCTTATCTCTCCTACAGGAACTACAACAACACATTGAACCATGAATTCCAAGAAGGCCAAGGTAATAGGAAACCCGCATCGGGGTATCCTCAGGTACCAAAGTCTAAACTTGAGTCTATTTTGGAAAATTTTGTTGAAACTAAAACAAAGCAAAATGAAGAGTTTAGGCAACAAGGTAGGGCAGTCAATGAGGCAATAAAGGAGTTAACATCTAAGGTAGATAACTTAACCATCTATAATAAGATGTTAGAAACTCAGATTGCCCAACAAGCTAGTATATATTCTAGAACTAATGGTACGTTTCCGGGACAACCCGAAGTTAATCCCAACGAGCACTATAATGCTATATACTTGAGGGACGATAAGCTTGTGGTAGTTGAAAAGGATGTGGAATGTGAGGTGGACATGAGTGAACAAGAAGAGATAGAACCAAAGTACGTCCCTTCACCACCTTACCAACCTCCAATACCTTTCCCACAAAGGTTAGTCAAGAAAAAGCAAGTAGAAAAAGAGACTAAGAGCTTAACTGAGGAGCATGATGAAATGATAAAAACTAATATGTCTCCCAAACTAAAAGATCCAGGAAGTTTCTCTATTTCCTGCTCAATTGGAGAATTTAAAATAGACCATGCCTTATGCGACTTAGGGGCTAGTGCGAGTTTGATGCCGCTTACCATCTTTGAGAGGTTTGGAATAAAGGAATTAAGACCATCTAAGTTCTCTCTACAATTTGCAGATGGCTCAACTAAAAACCCTCTAGGCATACTAGAGAATGTCCCCATAAAGGTAAGGAAATTTTTCATTCCTACTGATTTCATGGTGTTGGATATGAACTGGAATTCTAAATTCCCTATCATTCTTGGAAGGCCATTCTTGGCCACAGCTGGAGCGATAATAGATGTAAAGAATGGTAAGCTCTCTTTGAATGTAGAGGAAGGCAGGGTGGATTTTGATTTGACTAACTCATATAACAACCTTCCTTTTGAGAGACATATGTACAAGATTGAGATAATGCCTCCGAAGGTGAAGGAAGATCTTAACATGGAAGCAACTCCCAAACTTTGCATGACAAATGATGCACCTAATAAAGATAAAGTTGGAGTTGCTCATCATGTGGAGTTAAAACTTCTGCCAAGAGGAAGTAAGGCCATGAGACTCAGTAAAAGAGCAAAGCGAAAGCGCATGTGGCCATATGAACAAAATAGGCTCTTTGAAGGACTTCCTTGGAAGAGAGGTGTTATTTCACTTCCAGGCACAGCTGATCCCAGTTGATTGAAGGGACTATGGTCAAGGTTAAGACCGTAAATAAGCGCTGCTTGGGAGGCAACCCAAGTTTTCTTTATCTTTTTGATTTTTTTTTTTGATTTTTTTTAAGAGAAGAAAGATCACAAATTAATGGTTTTTCCAAGTATTTTCAGGTTAGGGAGGCATGAAGAGCAACCATGTATTGAAAGATGAAGTCAGAGGAGATCATGGCCTGGCCCTGATAGCCATCATGACCATGATAAAAAAAAAAATCAAGTGTGGAGGCAGAATTGATCACGCCTAGATCGTGATAGCCATCACGGGCGTGATGTGAAGAAGCCAAGAGGTCAGAAATGGTCACGGCCCAAGCGTGGCGAGTTTCACGGGCATGACCAGAAGGAGTACAATGATCAAAATGGATTATGGGCATGCCGTGATGAAGGTCACGGCCGTGATGATGCCAAGAAAGCCACCCGAATTGATCACAGTCCAGCCATGAATATGGTCATGGCCATGACGCGCCCCGTGCAGTTTTTTAAAAAATAAAAATAAAAATTTGCCCTCACTCTTTGGTCAATTTACGCAACACTCTCCACCACCTATGTGAGTTGTTCCATTTTTCTTCTCTCTCCGACTTGATTATTTACATTGGGGACAATGTAAGTTTTTAAGCTTGGGGTAGGGGTATTATTTTTGCATATTGCATTTTTCATGTTGCATTCATTTAGGCGTAGTTTTGCATGATCACATCATTAGATTGCCCCTTGTTTTGAATTTGCATCCTATTGTGAGAACTTGGTGCCAAATGAATTGAGACAGTGAATTTTTGAACCCAATTTTGTATTCTTTTAATAGACTAAAAATAAAAATGCTTGAGATGATATTTTGATAGTTGATAATTAGTATGTGGTTCCTTGAATCTGTGTTTCTCATTAATTTCAAATTACTAAATGTGAGATTTTTGAGCCTAAAAGGGGTACTCACTAAATTTACCCCATTCTATGTGATTGAGCGTTTTCTTCCTCTTGGATTGTATTCTCTAGAACTTGACTTGAAACCGTTTTGAAACTTAGAAATTTTTTAAAACATATTTGAAAATAATTGAGGCACTAGGTATTTTTGTGGCCTTCTGAACTTTGACTGATTAAATGATACCCCTTAGTTGCCCAATTTTGAGCCTAAAAGAATAAAATACTTTTCTTGATACCTTGATTGATTTTGATGAATGATGCTTGGTATCACACCTTTTAAAGTATTGCAAAAAAGGCTAAAAGGTGGTTTGAAAAATAAATTGTGGGATGAAAAAGTTAGAAAAATATTTCTCTTAAGTTGGAAATCTCCCCTTCTCCAAATTGAAAAAAAAAATAAAAAAAAAATGGAGAAGGGGATGAGAAAAAAGAAAGAGAGAAAGAAAGAAAGAAAGAAAGAAAGAAAGAAAGAAAGGTGGAAAAGTGAATTAAAGCCCAAAAATGTATTTTAGAAGACATTTTGATTCTTATATGTTTTCATTAATAAAGTAGAGATTTGGTTAATAGTCAAACTTATGGTAGGATACCTTCCTTGAGGAAATTGAGTGAATTGTCATACGTCCTTAAACACTTGAGTGGGGTGAGAAGAGTGCCCGAATTAGTGAGAGGCATGAATTTAGGGAACCTAAGCTTCTAAATGGACTTGAAATTGATTGTCTCTTGGTTACTTATTTGGATATGCCTGTTACTTGGATTTGGTACTCGGGTTCTTGGTTCACTGTCCTTGCTCTGATTATTTATCTTTTTTGGCCTTGGTTATTGCTTGAGGACAAGCAAAATATTAAGCTTGGGGTAGTTTGATGAGTGTAATTTCACCTCATATTTCTTTATCATATTGCATGCATTTTCATGTAGTTTAGGCATTCTTAATTTTATTTTTGTTAGTTTTCCCTTTGGAACGGGTAAGGTGGTTCTGTGGTGTTTGTATGCAGGAATTCATGATTAAAATGCTTAAGTCAAGTTAATTTGGAGTTTGCATGAAGATGGAGCTTAAAAAGTAAGAAAAATGAGCAAAAAAGAGACCATCACGGCCTGGGTGTGACAACCATTACGGCCATGATCGGGTAGAGTGAAGAAAAAAGAAGGAAGCAAACTCAGAAGTTGTCACGGCCAGGCCGTGACAGCCATCTCGGCCGTGACAGTCATCACGGCCGTGACAGGCCAATCAGTACAAGAATTCACCAAGTCAGAAGCTGTCATGGCCTGACCTTGACAGACATCACAACCGTGATGCGTAAAATCTGGGATTTTAGGATCTGTTTTTGATCTGATTTGTAATTTCTTTAATCCCAAGTTAACCTACACTATAAATAGGGCAATATGCTCGAAAATAGCATCTTTTGGCTGCTACCAATTGGCAAAAATAGGATTTCTCTTCTTCTCAATTTCTTCTCTTCTCTTAGGATTTTTATGCTTTTGTTAATCAAGATTGCTATGACCGTGGCAATGCTTGAGTAGTCGTTTTATTTCTAGGAATTGGGACTATGCCCAAGACTTGTTTTATGTTATGAATTGATGTTTTCCCTTTGTTAATTTCAATTTGCTTTTGATTTAATTCCTATTGTTATAATTACTTGTGAATTTGGTGCGCACTTATTTGCATGTCATAGATACTCTAAGGATGAACTGAGAAGTGAACTTAGGTATTGGATCTATAAGGGTTGAACTTAGGGCTTAAATCACGAGAGTTAGAAGCAATCCTTCGAGGGTTCATTGAATGCTCACAAACCTCAATGGGTCCAATTTAAATACAATTACCGTGAGAGTAGGGGTTGGTTTAATTGGGCACGGTTCTTGTATATCGAGAGGGAACATTAACTTTGTTAGGATAAATTCATCTTCAAAGCATTTTGATAATTAATAAGAGGGGTAATCAATTTAGTAGCATAAGCAGTCTTGTTGGTAACCCAATTCCTGGAAATATCTTTTAATTTGAAAAACACCAGATTTGATTTGCTTTGTGATTTTGTTTGATTGCGTTTTAAATACTTGATTTGTTAGGTAATTCTTATTTCAAAAACCAAATATTTTTCTTGTTTAGTTAATTAATTTAATAATTAATTGTTGTTTAAGATCGCAGTCTCTGTGGTTTAGATCTTTTTATTACTTGACGACGAAACCGTACACTTGCGGATTCACGCTGTCAACATCTTTGCCTCTCCCTTCAATGCTTTTGCACATCCCAGCCTCCCCAAGATTGCTTTCATCTTGACTTTCCACTGCCCAAAATCATTGTTTCCAGAGAACTTCTCAATGCCATATCTAGTGGTACTCATGATTAAGCCTTTCTTGATCTTTCCTTCCCACTTTGAATCTCCCTATCAAAACAAAAATAAAACACAGTAGCAAACTCTAAAACAAAATAGAATACAAAGATACAATAAGCAAAAGAGAAATGAATACACCTTTGTTTCCCTGACCTCCCTTAAATTTTGCTCATTTAAGAACTTTCCAAAGATAACCAATAGCACAAACAGAAATGTAGCCTGGTGGTCACCGCCTCTGCACTAAGGTTGGGCATCCCTTGCGTCTCTGGTTTGATTCCCTGCTGTTGCAACTTCTTGAATTTTTTAAGCCTTTAACCAGTTTTATCGAAAAATAAAACTACCCAAATGCAGGAGACAACACTTGAACAAGAAAACTTGAACACAATATCACCAACACCAAACCGCTAGGCTACCTAGCCAACTGATGCAAACGATTCTGACGCGCTGTCACGCACGCGTCAAAAAGCGAGCGATTTGTAAAAATATGTAGATAGGGAGCGACAACTCGAGTATCGTCTCACAAGGACTCTTGAATTGTTATTTACCACAAAAATCCGTTTTTTTTTGGGGGGGGGGGGGGGGGGTTGGGTTGAAATTCAATTGGAAAACAAAGCAAAAACGGAGCAATAAAAACAGAGCAGTTTAAAGGATTATCAAATAAGCTAAGGACGATTAATCTACTTTTCTCGGTTTCCCAACCATCATCGGTTCATATAAATTCCAAGCCCTAAGCAGATTCTAATCCCCTTTCGGTTGTAGCAACAATTAACAAGCGAAATCGCTACTACGAGATATATGTTCCAAATTCCCGAATTAAGTAAACGGGGTGAAGCTCTCGTGAATTAAGCAAACGCGATTAAATATAGGAACATAACATCACCGAAATAAATCAACACAAATTCTATACACTCCTGAATTAAGCAAACATAAATATATAGCATAGTATTGAAAAGGGAAAAGTAAACAAAACTGGAATTACAGAACCTCAAGTGCGGTGGAAACCGATTACAGTAGACTAATCCAACGGAATTAGTTCTCCATGGAAAATGCAATACAACTCAGAATTCGTAAAACAATGGATAATGAAAAGTGTCTCCTAATCTGCCCAGAGCAGCAATTTATAACATTCAGGATCTGCGCCCTCTCGCGAGACGAACAATCACTCGCGCGGCGAATCTTATGAAGAAACATGAAACGTTTGGACTTATCGCGAGGCTAAGAATGGCTCGCGAGGCGAGGAATTGAAGAGTCCTCTTATTACGCCCGTGATGAGTATCAGGGCCTGGGCGTGATGGCTTCTGGTCTTCAGGCTCGCGAGGCGAGACATGGTTCGCGAGGCGACACAGAAAGGGTTGCATTTTCTGGCACAGTCAGTCTTCAGGTTCGCGAGGCGAGGTGTGGTTCGCGGGGCGAGACAGATAGGATGACATTCTGCTATTCAGGCTGGCTTTCAGGCTCGCGAGGTGAGTAGACTCTCGTGGGGCGAATACTTCCAGGATTGCAGTTTCCACTGTTTCTTTATTCCCTTGACTCTAAGTTAACCTGAAAACAATGAAATAGCCATAAGTGCTTTATTTGACTCAAAACTGGCTAAATTAACCTAAAACTACTTGAACGACTCAAAATGTTGCTTGAGGACAATAGAGTCTAATTTGGGTGAAAACGAAATATAATTAGCACAAAACCATGGTCATACTAGCCATAAAACTAGATGAGCCAGAGGCTTATCAAAATACCCCAAACTTGAACTTTGCTTGTCCCCAAGCAAACTAAAACTCAAAAAAACTCAAGACTTGGCAAGCTTAAAGGATTCAATCAACTTTGCACAAATTTCAAGCAATTCATCAAAATAATTTTTCCTTCAATGTCCCCCCCTTTCAAACAAAGCAATCCCCACATGCATTTACTCTAAACATTTGAGAATTTCTTCATTCAAGCAATCATTAATCTAAGCAAGGGATCCAAGTTTCACACAAAAGGGAGATCACCAAATTCAAACAATTGCCTTCCTCACAAGGGCATTTAACATTTCACTCAATCCGCTCAGTTTGTCTAGGCTATCAACATTTCACTCAATTTTCACTTTTAAGAGCACTTCCCATGAATTTGATCTTCATCTCAATCAAGGTTCCCACGAAAACATGCATGCAACATCAAAAGGTCTTTTAAGGTTGTAATGGGGCCTGGCTAAAGGTAGGATATACAAAGGTACTAGCCTTAAGTCCCTAGGAACTAAGAGAGCATGAAGCTTTTTACACTTTGAATTTCCTCTCAAATTCCTTTTTCCATTTTTCTTTATGCTTTTGGGTGACTACAGCCTTTTTCTTTTAATACCCCTTTTTTTTTGACATTTTTGTTCTTTTATTTCCCTTATTTTTTTTTCTTTTTTGTTGCCTTTGGCTCTAACCTTTTTATTATATTTTCTTGTTTTTTTCTCACCCCAGAATGACATGTCACATCCTTGTAGCCACCCCAAACTTAGTTTCTTACAAACATTCTCTTGCTAAGCTTCCATGCTCTCCTATTCCTAAGATTGGGTTAACATGGTTTTTCCAGATTTTGGCTTATAACATGAGGTTATCAAGAACAATAGGCTAATTAGGCTCAATGGGGCTAACTAGGGAACATGCATTAGGGATGGTTCAATTTAGGTCAAGTGGTTATTTGCAAAGAAAATCTGCCTAAATCATTTGATGCAAACACATAGACATGCAAACCAAGAAGAAATTCAAGCAAACTCGGGAAAGTGCAGCTCAAAAGTGATTCACACAGTTAAAAACATGTTGGAGGCTCAAATCCTCACCTGGACATTTTTGCAAATTGTTTGACTGAGATTCAATCCCTAAAGTGTGCACCCCTTTCACCCCAAACTTATCATAAATCATATAATCACAACAAAATATCTCAAAGTTCAGTTTTCAATTTTTTTTCATGGGGATCACTTTTCAAAAATGTTTTTCAACCTAGGGGGAATCATCACATAATCATGCAATAAATCTGTGCCAAATCAATCAAAACCAATCAAGCTCACCGACCAAAGACTCACACAAATTATTCAAGAGCTAAAAGAAAAACAAGACAAAACATAAAACAATTGGTTCCCTCCCCCACACTTAAAACATACATTGTCCTCAATGAAAGAACAGATATAAAATTAGAGTGAGGGAAAGGAAAGGGTGTTCCCTGATCAAGTGGCAGTGTAGGTGGGAGCTTCCAAGGAGAGCTCCTCAACAGTAGCATCCTCAGGCACCGAGCTCTCATGGAATAGCTTCAGCCTCTGCCCGTTAACCTTGATGGCCTTGTTGCTACCTGCACTTTTAATCTCTACTGCACCATGAGGAAAAACATTAGTAACAACAAATGGGCCAATCCACTTGGATCGAAGTTTCCCAGCCATCACTTTCAGGCGGGAGTTAAACAGTAAGACCTGTTGGCCCACAGAAAATTATTTCCTAGCAATCATCCTATCATGGAAATGCTTGGTTTTCTCTTTATAAATCCGGGAGCTTTCATAGGCTTCTAGCCTAAGCTCCTCAAGCTGCTGTAATTGGAGTTTTCTTTCAATGCCAGCTTTTTGCATTTCCAGATTACAACACTTGACCGCCCAATAAGCACGGTGCTCAACTTCCACAGGGAGATGACATGCCTTACCAAACACAAGCCTATAGGGGGACATCCCTATTGGTGTCTTGAAAGCGGTCCTCTGAGCCCAAAGTGCGTCTTCTAGACGGCGGCTCCAGTCTTTCCTATTCGGCTGCACCACTTTTTCTAAGATCTGCTTGATCTCCCTAATTGAGATCTCAGCCTGGCCATTGGTCTGGGGATGATAAGCAGTGGAGACCCTGTGCACAACTCCATACTTCCGGAGTAAGGCTTCCATGGTACGGTTGCAGAAATGAGTGCCCTGGTGATGATAGCCCGAGGTATGCCGAACTTGCAAAAAATATTGGACCTAACAAAATTTGCAAAAACTTTAGAATCATTAGTCCTAGTGGGGATATCTTCCACCCACTTTGAAACATAGTCAACAGTCAAAAGAATGTAGAGAAAGCCAAAAGACGCTGGGAAAGGACCCATAAAGTCAATTCCCCACACATCAAACACCTCACAGAAAAGCATGGGTTGCTGAGGCATTTCACTCCTACGAGTGATGGCAGTGCCTGCTGTTTGACACTCCTTACAAGTACGGTAGACCTCATAAGCATCTCTAAAAATGGTGGGCCAGTAGAACCCAGAATCTAGGACTTTTCTTGCAGTCCTCTGTGACCCAAAGTGTCCCCCTACTTGAGAGGCATGAGAAAAGTACAAGATAGACTCAATCTCATAGTCGGGGACACACCTCCGAATTACCTGATCACTACCAAACTTCCAAAGGTACGAATCATCCCAAACATAGTACTTGGAATCACTCTTGAGTTTGTGGATCTGTGATCTAGTTGCACCTGCAGGAAAAACACCAGCAACAAGATAGTTAACAATATCAGCAAACCAAGGAGTTACCCCATGCAGCTGTAGAAGCTGCTTATCAGGAAAGTCATCCTGGATGGGAGAAGGATCCTCATCCCTCGCTATTCTGCTCAAGTGACCAGCTACTAAATTTCCAGCTCCACTCTTGTCTTTTATCTCCACATTAAACTCTTGGAGCAACAGCATCCACCGAATCAATCTCGACTTCGCTTCTGGTTTCTTCACAGTACTTCGTGAGTGCATGGTCAGTGAAAACAATAACCTTGGAACCTAGCAAATATGACCTAAATTTATCAAGAGCAAAAACAACAGCTAGAAGTTCCTTTTCAGTGGTGGTGTAATTAGACTGTGCAGCATCTAAAGTCCTAGAAGCATAATGAATGACATGTGCAGCCTTGCCCACCCTTTGTGCCAGGACCGCTCCCACAGCATAGTTAGAAGCATCACACATGAGCTCAAAAGGGAGGGTCCAGTCAGGGGGCTGGATGATGGGGGTAGAGGTCAATGCCCTTTTCAAGAAGTCAAATGCCTTCTTGCAGTTGTCATCAAAGTTGAACATGGCATCATTCTTCATCAAGTTTGACAGAGGAAGAGATATCTTGCTGAAGTCCTTAATGAAGCGCCTGTAGAAACCTGCATGACCAAGAAAAGAATGAATCTCGCGAACGCAAGATGGGTAAGGCAGTGTAGAAATCACATCAATTTTAGCGGGATCTACTGAAATACCCTTTTTAGAAAAGATATGCCCCAAAACAATCCCCTGTTCAACCATAAATGGCATTTTTCATAATTTAAAACAAGGTCAGTTTCAATGCATCTCTCTAAAACCAAACTCAGACTATGCAAGCATGCATCAAATGAGGAGCCATATACAGTGAAATCATCCATGAACACTTCCATGCAATTTTCAATAAATTCAGTAAAAATGCTCATCATGCATCTCTGGAAAGTGCCAGGAGCATTGCAAAGACCAAATGTCATCCTCCTGTACGCAAACGTACCGAAGGGGCACGTGAAAGTGGTCTTTTCCTGATCCTCTGGTGCAATGTGGATCTGGAAGTAACCGGAAAAGCCATCAAGAAAACAGTAGTGGGATTTACCAGCCAGCCGTTCGAGCATCTGATCGATGAACGACAAAGGAAAGTGATCCTTTCGAGTGGCCTGGTTCAACCTCTTATAATCAATACAGACTCTCCAGCTATTCTGGACTCTAGTGGAGACAAGCTCATTGTTTTCATTTCTTACCACTGTGAGGCCAGATTTCTTGGGTACAACTTGCACTGGGCTCACCCAAGTACTATCAGAGATGGGGTATATGATACCCGCATGCAGAAGTTTTGTCACCTCCTTCTTTACAACATCCAGAATCAATGGATTGAGCCGCCTTTGGGGCTGCCTAACTGGTTTAGCCCCATCCTCCAACAGAATTCTATGCATACATCTGGAGGGGCTAATTCCTGAGATGTCAGCCAAGGTCCACCCAATCGCCTTCTTGTGTTTCTTCAGAACGTCCAAGTGATTAGCTTCCTGGTCAGAGTCAAGGTTGGAGGAAATAATAACTGGAAGTTTTTCATTCCTCTCCAAGTAAGCATACTTCAGATTCCTAGGAAGTGGCTTGAGCTCTAAGGAAGGTGGCTGCTCAATGGATGGTATATTTGGAGCAGCAATGATGTCAAGAACTTCATCGAATGCATGACTTCACTCACACTATCACCCCCGCAAAGTAGAATCAATGAACTCAAGACAAACAAAGACAAGGGTTAGTGTTAGTACAATCAGTACATGAATAAATATCATCAAAGCCAGAAACAAATGGAAAATCAGCAACCAAGTCATCATAGGTGTCATCAATAATTTCAGAGAGCAACTCTATTTGAAAGACAGAGTGCTCTTCCAAGGGATGCTTCATAGCATCGAAGATGTTGAACTTTGCAACAATGTCACCAAACTCCATGGACATGGTTCCATCATCAACATCAATCTTTGTCTTTGTTGTCTTCATGAACGGTCTGCCCAGGATGATTGGTGATCTACTTGAATCTGTTTCCCCTGCCATGTCCAGGATATAAAAGTCAGCAGGGAAAATCAACTCATCAACTTGTACCAGCACATCTTCTACCATTCCCATGGAGCGAGCATTGGTCCTGTTGGCCAACTGGATAGTGAGACCCGTATGCTGCAAGGGACCAAGATCAAGGTTGTTGAAAACAGAGGTGGGCATGACATTTATGGAGGCTCCCAAATCCAACATGCAATTGTCGAATTTGTTGTCCCCAATGGTGCATGGAATAGCAAAAGTGCCCGGATCCTTGCACTTCTGTGGCAGTGCCTGAGTGAGGGCTGAAACTGTAACCTTCTCAGGAGAAAGTTTAGGTTGAATGAGGGCTGAAACATTTCGCCCCAAATTAACTCTCTCATTACCCTTCAACCTCCTCTTGTGTGTGCACAAATCCTTCAGAAACTTTGCATACTTCGGAACTTGCTTAATCACATCCAGAAGCAGAATGTTTACCGCCACCTTTCTGAACACATCTAGAATCTCCCTTTCCTTGTCTTCCCCATCAATCTTCTTATTTTTCTGCACTCTTTGCGGGAAGGGGATTGGTGGCACATATACTCTCTCAGCTTCAACAACAACAGAAGGCTCAGGAGTTACCTCAACAGTTTCTTCATTTTTTCAGGGGCTGCCTCTACAACTTTCCCGGATCTCAAAGAAATGGCACTCACATTAGGATTAGGGGCATTGGGATTCACCACTGTCTGTGCAGGTAGTTGGTTCGATCCCTGAGCTTGCTGCATGGCATTCATCGAAGTGGAGAGCTGTCCAATCAGTGTCTGCAAATTGTGAATGCTAGCATCCGTTCGCTGCTGAAACTGTGCCTGCGAGGCCTGAAACTGTCCAACTTGCTGCTGAAAAAGTGTAGTCATTTGTGCAGTCATTTGCTTGAACAGGTCCTCTAGTGAAGGTCCAGAAGGTGCAGAGGTGGTTACTTGGGGAGGATTCTGTGGTGGTGCTATCAGCTGCTGTTGTGTGGATGAGTTCCCATACCGAAGGTTCGGATGATTCCTCCAGTTGGGATGGTACTTATTTGTGGAAAGGTCAGGAATGATGTACCGGTTCTGATTGTTGCCTTGATTGTAAGGATTGACTGCATAAGCTTGAGGCAAATCAGTAACTGACTCATCTTTCAGAATGGGGCATGCATCGGTCAGGTGCTCGGGAGAGCTGCACATGCCACACAACCTTGCTGGTTGAACCTTATCCATTGCCAACTGCTTTACCAAAGAAGTGAGCTCATCAATTATAGTCTCAAGGGCCTTGTTGGAAGAAGAACTATGGACCTCATTCACATCCCTTGTCTCAACAGAATTTCTCCTGGTTGTGAACTGCTGGGAGTTTAGTGACATATTTTCAATCAATTTCTTGGCAGCATCCAGAGTCTTATCAACAAGTGCTCCCCCACTAGCAGCATCCAAAATATTTCTATCCATCGGTAGTAACCCCTCATAAAAATACTGAATAAGGAGCTGCTCGGAAATCTGATCTTGAGGGCAATCGGATACCAACCGCTTGAATCTCTCCCAATACTCACCAATGACTCATTGCCTTGTTCGATGCCACATATTTCCTTCCCGATTGATGCAGCTCTGGAGGCAGGAAAATATCTCTCTAAGAAGACCTTCTTCAAATCGTTCAGTGTGGTAACAGAGTTTGGCTCAAGATAGTACAGCCAATCCTTTGCAGCTACCTGTAGTGAGAACGGGAAGGCCTCTGCCTTGATGTGATCCTCAGTTATTCCCTCTGGTCTCAAGGGTGTGGAGCAGACAACCCGGAATTCCTTCAGATGCTTATGTGGATCCTCACCTGCAAGACCACTAAAACTTGGCAACAAGTGTATTAAACCAGATTTTAATTCAAAGGGAGCAACAACACCAGCATATTCAATACACAAGCCATTATAATTAACATAAGGGGCAGCAAGCTGTCTTAATGTCCTTTGGTCACCCATGTTATCAAAAACAGTTTCAGAATTAGAATCACCACTAGTGCTAGCCCGAATTGCTCTACGGCGTGTGTGCAGTATTCTTTCAATTTCAGGATCAAAATCACACAAGTCAGGGCAAGTAGACCTAGTAGCCAGACTAATTCAAAACAAAAACGAAAAAAAAATGCGAAAATAACAAATAAGAGTCCCCGGCAACGGCGCCAAATTTTGACGCGCTGTCGTGCACGCGTTAAAAAGCGAGCGGTTTGTAAAAATATGTAGATAGGGAGCGACAACTCGAGTATCGTCTCACAAGGACTCTTGAATTGTTATTTACCACAAAAATCATTTTTTTTTTTTGGGGGGGGTGGAAAGTCAATTGGAAAACAAAACAAAAACGGAGCAATAAAAACAGAGCAGTTTAAAGGATTATCAAATAAACTAAGGACGATTAATCTATTGTTCTCGGTTTCCCAACCATCATCGGTTCATATAAATTCCAAGCCCTAAGCAGATTCTAATCCCCTTTCGGCTG
Source organism: Sophora flavescens (assembly GCA_030762895.1). Taxonomy (NCBI): domain Eukaryota; kingdom Viridiplantae; phylum Streptophyta; class Magnoliopsida; order Fabales; family Fabaceae; genus Sophora; species Sophora flavescens. The sequence goes on along the minus strand of CM061062.1, from coordinate 36,895,708 downwards.
TAGCAACAATTAACAAGCGAAATCGCTACTACGAGATATATGTTCCTAATTCCCGAATTAAGCAAACGGGGTGAAGCTCTCGTGAATTAAGCAAACACGATTGTACACACGCGAATTAAGCAAACGCGATTAAATATAGGAACATAACATCACCGAAATAAATCAACACAAATTCTATACACTCCTGAATTAAGCAAACAGAAATATATAGCATAGTATTGAAAAGGGAAAATCAAACAAAACGGGAATTACAGAACCTCAAGTGCGGTGGAAACCGATTACAGTAGACTAATCCAATGGAATTAGTTCTCTATGGAAAATGCAATACAACTCATAATTCGTAAAACAATGGATAATGAAAAGTGTCTCCTAATCTGCCCAGAATAGCAATTTATAACATTCAGGATCTGCGCCCTCTCGCGAGGCGGACAATCACTCGCGAGGCAAATCTTATGAAGAAACCTGAAACGTTTGGACTTCTCACGAGGCTAAGAATGGCTCGCGAGGCGAGGAATTGAAGAGTCTTCTTATTGCGCCCGTGATGAGTATCAGGGCCTGGGCGTGATGGCTTCTGGTCTTCAGGCTCGCGAGGCGAGACATGGTTCGCGAGGCGACACAGAAAGGGTTGCATTTTCTGGCACAGTCAGCCTTCAGGTTCGCGAGGCGAGGTGTGGTTCGCGGGGCGAGACAGAGGATGACATTCTGCTGTTCAGGCTGGCTTTCAGGTTCGCGAGGCGAGTAAACTCTCGCGAGGCGAATACTTCCAGGATTGCAGTTTCCACTGTTTCTTTATTCCCTTGACTCTAAGTTAACCTGAAAACAATGAAATAGCCATAAGTGCTTTATTTGACTCAAAACTGGCTAAATTAACCTAAAACTACTTGAACGACTCAAAATGTTGCTTGAGGACAATTGAGTCTAATTTGGGTGAAAACGAAATATAATTAGCACAAAACCATGGTCATACTAGCCATAAAACTAGATGAGCTAGAGGCTTATCAATTCACCGTGCAATTTCTTTATATTTTTTTTCTGAAATTGTTCCTTCAACACCCGAAGCCTTCGTCTTCCTCCTGATCGTTGTCTCGTTCGCACAATAATCGATTATATAATCGATTATCCCTTCGCTGTTCTTGCTTTTCAGTTCTTGATTCATGCAATAATTGATTCTCTAATAGATTATTCCTCCTCTGGATCTTGCTTCGCACAGTGATCGATTACACCACCTCTATTTTCACAGTTTTGCTTCGATCTTCCCATAGACGGCGTCACTTGTTGGGTTATTGGGGGCCACGAAACACCACTGAAAACAAGAAAAGAAATCAAGCCAGAAACAATCCAAGAACAAAGTAAAAGACTAAATGAAACGAGCACAACACCAATGCAAGAAACAAATAAACATAGTAGAAAATAAATGATAAAGAGATGAACACCAGATTTAACGTGGTTCAGCTGGTGGGGCCTACGTCCACGGGAGAGAGCGACAAAATTCACCATGATCAACATAGAGATTACAAGGCTTTACAATAGAAAACCCCCTCAACCCTTGTCTATTCTTGTACACCCATGTTTCTCATCATGCTCTCCAAGAACTGCACCCAAGGTTGATCTTCCTATTCCTATGCACCTTCCTCAATTTCTCGCAATCTCTCTTAATTTCTCTCAAGATACAAATTGCACCCACAGGACTCTCTTACTCACAAATCCCCTCTAAATCTCCTAACAATATCACTCTGGAAGTCTCACAACTCCAATTTGTGTATTCTGATTTTTTCCCATTCTGAATGATATGACTGCATATTTATAGATGCTGGGTCGAGCCATAATCGATTACCATAATCGATTATACCCTGTCTGTTAGTGTAACCATCTCACGAACAACTTATTCTCCCACAATAATCGATTATGTCGTCACCATAATCGATTATGGTGTCTCTGCCAGCAGATTCTGCATCTCCCAATATATTGATTTTGATTCATTCTCCAGAGTACGAAGCAAATTCGTACATAGATCTACGAACTGTTGTGATTGGTCAGTTTATTAACTGTATTGTCAAGTAAAACACAAATATGACTCCACAATGTATCACTATTTTTACCTGATTTATTTGAGCTTATTTCATTATCTTTCGTCTCGTACTAAATATCAATGTTGTTACTTTATAAAGCCAATTATCTCATCCGCTTTTAAAGTTCTCACTTTGTCCATTCTTTAACAAGGTGAGACTCCTTTAATCCATATTTAAAACTTAAATTATCTTATTCCCTGAAACAACATATATGTTTTCATTAAGATCGATTCAATTGATTAATCCAAAAATCTAGAAGTGGTCATATATATATATATATATATATATATATATATAGCTTAAACCAGGTTAAGGAGAAAAGAATGTACAACATTCTAAGTAAAAGATGTAAAAGATTATCTATGTTAAACTAGATCACTCTTATCTTATATTGGTATGCTGCTCAGTAATGGGATTGTTCCTGACATATTTCCTCTCAAAACTGGTCGTTGAGCCACTCCACATACATGTTTTGTTGGGTATCTATGAGAAAAATAACCAAAAAGGTACAACTGGTATTTTTACTCTGCATAAATCTTCTGAGTAGTGGCTTTTAAACATCTAGTAATCAATTTTACTCGAGGGTTGGAATTTTAAGAAGTTACAATAAATGTTGGAAAATCTTCTGTAAGAATCAAAACACGAGAAAGTGATGTAAAATGGATGAAAGCCAAGAAACTCGCTTTGCAAGTAAGCTCATAAAATAGAGAAATACCAGACTACCAGAGAATCAATGATCAGAAAAAAAGATTCAATTGAGCAATAATGCTATCTACTCATCAAGTAATACATGTGAGTTCGGTATTTATACAATTATCTAACTGCTGATAGGTAACTAGAAACTATGGTTAAGTAACTACCATATCAACCACCTTTCTAATAACTTGACTAAGAAATTAATTGTTTGTAACTAACCAATAATACTAACCGCTGCGATAGTTAAATACATGGGTCATTAAATATAGTTATGATGCAGAATGAGATTCCGATTGTAATATCTTTTGTAAATTTAGCACAGAAAAGAAAAAAAAGAAAATTATGCAGCAACTACTAATGAAGGAAATACACAGATCTTTAAGGTGTCTTTAACACTTTCCTTTAGGTGTAGATGCAAATGGATAAAAGTGTAAGTGTTTAGTGTTTGTATCTACCAAAAAATAAAAAAAGATAGAAGTGAATTTCCTTTAGGATAAGAACAAAACTTAGATTACTTTTCACTAAAACAACCAAGAGAATGAAACCAATAGTGTTTTACACTATATTTGGTTGAGGAAAGAAAATGAGATGAAAGAAAGGAGAAGGAAAAAAAAAGTAGAAAATAAGATGATTATTTAGTTATTTGGTGGGAGATAAAATGAAAAATTCTCTTTCTTTTTGTTTGATTGTATAGAAAGTGAGAGGAAAGAAAAAAAAATATTTAAATAATATAAATATCCTCATATAATAATTTAAAAAATAAAAAAAATGATTTTTTGTCTTTTTATTCACTATCCTATTGTCTATGTCAGTCCATTAACGCTTCCCATTTTAATTGTCTCGATTTTCATGCTACGTCGATTTTTTGCCCAGGTTGGGACAAAAGCAAAACATGTGGGCCCCACCATTTTCCTCTTTCCCTCCACTTTCGTCCCATTCCAAATAAGGGAAAACTGATTTTTCCCTTCTCTTTCTTTCCCCCATTTTCTTTCCCTCCTCTTTCCATCGAATCCAAAAAATATGACAAAGGAGTCTTCTTCACCAATGAGTCTACTTCCCCGAGTGTTGTAGACAATCGTGATCCCATGGATGAGCATTCTCCAACCTAAAAATCCATTTTTTTTTTATCTTCATCTAACTTTGTACAACACAATAAAAAGGAGGAGGAGAAAAGGGCAACAACATACACATCCTAGTTTACAACCTTGCATACTTGGTTTCTCTTTAGTTGCCTGATTGAGCCACATGATTCAGGTTAATCTAGGTCTAATTCTTACTTATTTTCAGTAATTTATTTTTCTTTTATGAGTCACATGATTTAGATTGGTTCATTGATTATTGTTTACGAGGTGCTTAACTTTGTGTTGAGTTTGGTTGTTTCATTGAAATAGATTAGAAAACAACAAGTCAAATGGGGTCCAGTGAGGGATATGAATGTCAGGGATGGTTGAGATGAGAGCATGGGGTTTTGTTGAGAAGAGACTGATAATTATTTTAACACCAAATAACAATAAGACGATAACATAAACTGTGGAAAAGAAGACACATAATAACAATGCACTGTTGCAAAGCCTGGATTTTCCCAGAAACCCTAGGTCATCAATTCGGGGTAGAAAATCCATTTGGGAAGAAGATTGTCACATGGTTTATGGTTTCAATTGAGCACATAATGCTCCGTATCTTAAAATTAACGGTGTCCATAATTTAAATGTGATAGAAAGAGTAAGATTGACCGACGTTTGAGACTTAAAGCATAAAACATATATATTTTTTTAAAATAATAGAGGATGCATCCCAAAAAGGATGAAGGACTAAAAAATATGGTTGGCAAACCGTAACATCCTAAAAATTTCAAAACGGTATTTTAAATAAAAAGAATAAGCTTGTATGGGTTTTATTGTAAAAGACTTGTTAATATAAGAATTTATTTAAATTATTTAATAAAAAAATATAAAACTGAATAAATAAATAAAATAAAATAAACTAATATAACTAGTGTAGGGGCTCTTTGCGTTAAGCCCAAGTACAGGTTTATTGGTTTTTCCAAAAGCAAGTCATATTTGGGTTTTAAAAAAAAATTAGAAAAAGAAAAAAAAAACTAGGTGTTACACTAAAGAAAGAAATAGGCGCTGCATAGTGTGCAAAAGGGGAGGCAGCGCGCCGCACACAGTGAGGGAGATAGGCTTGCTTTTGTTTGGCAGTGCAATTGTAACAATACACAGTTCCAAGAATTCTAGTAAAGAGGAGATATATTTTTGGAGAAGCACCGGTTTTTGTCGTAAATAATTTTTAGAGATTTTTGGAGATCTTCAAGAGGTGAGTAACAATACTTTTTATGAACCCTTTCCATGGTATATATGATTGTTTTTGTTGATAAGGGATTACTTTGTGGTTTTGGGAGTCTTTAATTGACTTGATGCGAAATGTTATTAACCTAAATTCTAAAATTGGGGTTTTGTTTAAAAGGGGAATTAATTGATTAATTGATGTTGTAATGTGCTTATTCATGTATGATATGTTATGATATCCATGATTGTTTGTTATTGGTGGGAGTTTATATGTTTAAAATTGAGGGAAATAGTTTGTTACATGCATGAGACATGACATATTTGAGTTATAATATGTTGTATGATGTTTGCCGCAATACCACCTATGATAGGTGATGAGTGTGATTTCACCTTATATTCCATTGTCATTTTGCATGCATTTTCATATAGTTTTGGCATTTTTAATTTGATTTTTGGTTAATTTTACCTTGGAACCGGTAAGGCGGTTTTTGTGGTGTTGTTTTGCAGAAATTAAGGATTAAATGCTCAGGATCAACCATGATGGAGCTTGGATGAAGATGGGGCTTGAAAAGTGAAGAAAATGAGCCAAACATAGCCCATCAAGGCCTAGCCGTGATGACCATCAGGGCCATGATCAAGCAGAGCTAAAAAGAAAGGAGACTGAAGTCAGAACTGGTCACGGCCGTGACATGTCAGCTGAACCAGTCCCTCAATAGGAAGAATTGATCACGGCCTAGCCGTGATGAGCATCACGGCCGTGACAGACCAAAAATTGAAGAAACGCCCAAGGCAGAATCCGTCACGGCCTGGCCGTGATGGCCATCACGGCCATGACGCGCATTACTTGGATCTGAAGCAACTGATTTGGATCTGAATTTGTATTGGATTGGGATTCAAACTTCTCAAATCTATAAATAAGGCATCTGAGCAAAGGCAAAAGGAGGACTTTTGGGCTGCAATATGATTGTTTTTGTTGATAAGGGATTACTATGTGGTTTTGGGAGTCTTTAATTGACTTGATGCGAAATGTTATTGACCTAAATTCTAAAATTGGGGTTTTGTTTAAAAGGGGAATTAATTGATTAATTGATGTTGTAATGTGCTTATTCATGTATGATATGTTGTGATATCCATGATTGTTTGTTATTGGTGGGAGTTTATATGTTTAAAATTGAGGGAAATAGTTTGTTACATGACATGACATATTTGAGTTATAATATGTTGTATGATGTTTGCCGCAATACCACCTATGATAGGGGTATCGAAAAGTAATACCACTGTAATGGGGTATCGAAAGTAACATCACCATATAATTGGGATGTCGAAAAAGAGCAATACCGCCTAAAAAGGGGTATCGAAAGTAACACCGCCACACGTTGGGGTGTCGAAAAGGGAGGAATACCGCCATGTGCCCATGGGAGGTATTGAAATTGAAATGTCCCCGACAGGAGGGTGACATCGAAACATTCCTCATGAGTAGGGGTGGGCAATGGGACGCCATTGTCATGTGATGTGTGAGATTTATGGCATGCCTACAAGAGACCAGTTTAGTTATGAGGTCTTCGAGCCACTTGGATTAATTTAGAATTTACTTGGTATGTGGAATGTGATGCCTTGAGACGAGTTGATCCTATGCTATATGCATTTAACTACATGAAATTTTTGTTGTTATTAAAATTATTTTTTTATATATTATTTTGGGAAATTAGCGGATACCATGGATGGTTTTTCCGATTACCGCACCAGTTGAAAACAACACTATTTTTCAAAACATTTTATAAATGTATTGTTGTGCACTGGGATTTTATATCTCATTATAAGTGATGTTTTCAGAGCCTGAGGACATCGTTGTTGAGGATCCAGAGATCTGAAGAGTTATCTTTGATTCGCTAGTTGGTTAGTAATGTAGTATGGTTTAGAGTATTATGCGGACGACGTTCTTTGGTTTACATACTATTTTTCTCATTGTAATTAGACGTCCGGTTTTGAGGCTTTTAGTTTTTATTCAAATGATTGGATTTAATAATATTTTTCAATACTTTGTAAATACTATTATTTTATTTAATACGAGGTACTTTCATACTTAGTTATTTGAGAAAAATTTTATGACTCGTGTTTTTTTAAATAAATGTTTTGAAGGATTTTTATTGAAATTAATTTGGGTTACTAATGTTACGAAGGGCGTTACATTTTTGGTATCAGAGCAGTTCGATTCTAAATCGGACTGTGGTAGTGAGACTTTTTCTAAAGCAAAACTTGGACGCATAGGATGCTTGTTAGAGTTATAAATGCTGCATGTTATTCCTTGGGATATCGTACCTGATCAACCCAGTATTTCATTGGTAGTGAGCAGATTTGTGGCTTTTAATAGGCGAGGGACGAATGTTGCACTTGCATCAACTTTCGATCGTATAGTCAGAGCTATGCAAGGGCTGTCGGAGACTCTCCGTCAACTGAAAGAGAATGGAGGCCAGTCACTGATGGAGTTGTGACAACTTAGGACCCTTAGCACGTGGGGCTTTTCGAATTCAAGAAGAACGGACCGCCATCATTCCGAGGCAGCTTAGATCTGAGGAAGACTGAATTTCTCCTTTTCGTATAGGATAAAAGGTTACTATATTGTTTGATTCAGGAGCAACACGTTTTTTGGTATATCTTTCATGTGTGAAATTTGAAGTCACCTATCTTTCATTTGTCCTTTGATTCATGTGTTCTTACTTTTTGGGAGATAATCTTATTACTTCCAATGCTTATTTAAATCGTTTTCTTGTGCGTTGGGACGTGCCTTATGTCATCGTTCTTACTTGTTATCAATGTGTGGGTTGGATGCTATTATCGGTAAGGACTGTTTGTCATCTAGACTTATTGTCATAAAGTACTCTGATAGGACTATTGTTTTCTTTTGTTGCTTCTTCACAACCAATGTTGAGTGATCCTTCGGTGTCAACCCAAATTGTATTTATTGTTTCTTGTAATAAGTGCTTAGTTGAAGGAGCTCAAAGAGCGATGCATACTCTTGTTTCCTGGTAAGGTATAGAATTATAGTGACATGACAGTAATACCTGTAGCATGTGAGCAAAACATTTTCTCAAGACCTCCATGGGATGAATTTTTTTAAGGATGTGATTTCTTGATTTGTTTTGATTCTTTTTAATTTAAAAATGATGGGGAAATTGAAGTTTTCACATGTAGATAATTAATTTGATAGATGTATATTTTTTAAAAATTTATAAAGAATGTTTTAATTTATGGTTTTGTTTCTTCTGTTAAGGTGTAAATGTAGCTCCTTACTTTTATTCTCGTCCAAAATTTGTAGCCCTATCTCATTTTCGTTCGCGCTATTCTCACTTGAGTTAATTTTCCTTTTCGTTTGATGGCAAAATTATAAATCTCACTTGAATTGATTTGTTCTATTCTATATTTAATTGTTTTCTTGTGAAGTGTTGTTTCACCTTATCAAGTCACTTATGTTTGAATTGATTTCACTTGCCAAATTCAAATGATACTTATTTTGAATCACAATTTGCTCATGTTTCTTGAAACATTGTTTCACAATGTAGTGATTTTTTTTATCGGATCCTAAATAAATATTCATTTAATTACAATATGGGTCAAATTCCACTTTAATTATTTTTAAGAAATATGTTTGACTTTGTAATAATTTTTGAGTGCTTGTAGTAAAAAAAATGATTGGAGAATGAGATTGTGTGTGTACAATATGTAATTGGACAAAGTACCCATTGGGGATATGTATCTTTTGCCTAGGATAGATGACCTTGGATCAGTTGAGTAGAGTGACAGTTGATTCTAGTAAAGTAAATGCAGAGATGGGATTAGAGAGTTAAATACAAGGCAACGAAGGTGGATGAAATTTTCTTAGGAACTATGATTTTGAGTTGAAGAACAATCTAGGAAAAGCTAAAGTAATGGTCGATGCTCTGAGTAGGAAATTTTCGCACACATCTAATTTTAGGTTGCAAGAGATGAACCGAATAGAAGAGTCTAGATACGTGAATTTGGATGTCCTTTTAAGGCTTTAAGCTTGAGATTGAATAGATTGAAAATTTGTAGCGACCTTAGAAAATAGATTAAACATGTGTAGTTTCTGGATCGGGAATTGTAATCTCTTATGGATCAAGAGAAGTATGTGTTATCTAATAATGGTCTAGTGTTGTTTAAGAATAGGATCATTGTTCTTGAGGGGGGAGCCTTAGAAAAAAAATGTCGGAAGAGACACATAAAAGAACGTTAACCATATATGTATGAATAACCAAAATGTACCAAGTTTTAAAGATGAATCGGTGGAGGAGAATAAAAATGGATGTTGTATATATGTGCTCAAATTTTGTTATTATACTGTAATTTTGTTATATAATATATTTTTTTAGAATATATTTCCTTAGAATTTCATATTGCTTCTCAAGTGACCAAATATTAATCGCGATTAACATACCCCTAGGATTTGTTTTCCATATAGATTAACGACATGCCTAATCCTAAAAATAAAAAAATAAAAAAATAAAAAAAACATATATTTCTTATCAAAAATTGAAAAAAAAATGTTGTTTCTTATTTGTACGTGCCTACTCAAGGATCAAGATGGAACCGATTTCTTAATACTCTTGTTGTATTTATTTTTACGATTGTTTTTCTGCATAATGTTTGCGCAATTTAATTGCAAGTGTACTAAATCTTATTTTCTATTTTGTAATCACCTTTTTTTTAAGTAAGATCTTCTTATCAACAAAAAGTGAAATTATATATATATATATATATATATATATATATATATATATATATATATATGGTGAAAGTATTATCTTGGACTATATAAGAATTAATATGTGGATGACGTTACTACTTCTCCTTTCTTTATTTTTCTTGTTTATAAAATTCCTCCGTTCTGTAAATAATATAAGAAGTTTAGTGTACCGTTTGTAAGAGACTATTATACCTATGTATAGATGGTATAAAACATTTACGTCAATTTATTTTGTTTATTGTTTGTTATGAATTTAATTCGTGAGAGTTCTCATAATGATCAAATGCAAGTGAAGGTGTTTTAGTTATAGGTGGATGGTTAGAAAGAAACGCTTAAGTGCATGATTTAATTGTATAAATGTTATTATTGACTTTTTTTCTTTTTGATATATATATATATATATATATATATATTTATATATATTTATTTATTTATAGTTAAGGTGTCATGAATTGTACACTTATCATCTGGTGAAATAGTTAATGACTATATATATATTGATGATGTGGTTAGGAAATGTAGGTCCCCATTATGTAAGTGAGAAGTGGGCGAGAATATCTTGTTAGGGCCCGATTTAATTCAAGAGATCGCAATTAGGATTTGTAATTGAGGGAAAGATGCGCATTGCGCAGAATAGATAAAAAGTGTTATGCCGACATGAAAAGAAAGCATTTAGAATTTTAGGAAGAGGATAATCTTGAAAGTCACTCCTAAGTTTGGGATGGGGGTCAATGTCATTCAGAAAAATAATTCTTGTTTCATGGGTCCCTTTCCAAATTCGTAAAAGAGTCGGGCCTAATGCTTATCAATTGGCTCTTCCGCCACATTTGGCAAACCTTCACGATGTTTTCAATTTGTTGCAACTCAGAAAATATGTGCCAGATGAGTCTCATGTGATAGCTCCCGAGTCTGAACAATTGAAAGAAAATTTGATCTATAAGTTCAGACCTAGTCGAATATTGGACAAGAGCACTAAGACTATGAGGAGAAAGACGATTCCTTTGGTGAAAGTATTATGGAGAGGATTGACACATGAGGAGACTACTTGAGAGATGGAGGAGGACATTGTACGCTAATACCTAGGTCTTGTTGTTTAATGTAAGGTAACCTTTATGTTAGGTTTATGACATATGTTAAAATAGGTACGTAAGTATGCGGTGAATTTCGAGGGCGAAATTCTCTAAGGAGGGGAGAAATGTAACATCCTAAAAATTTTAAAACGATATTTTTAATAAAAAGAATAAGCTTGTATGGGTTTTATTGTAAAAGACTTGTTAATATAAGAATTTATTTAAATTATTTAATAAAAAATATAAAACTGAATAAATAAAAAAAATAAAAAAAATAATATAACTAGTGTGGGGGACTCTTTGCGTTAAGCCCAAGTACAGGTTTATTGGTTTTTTCCAAAAGCAAGTCATATTTGGGTTTTAAAAAAAATTAGAAAAAGAAAATAAAAAAAAAAACCTAGGTGTTACACTAAAGAAAGAAATAGGCGCGGCATAGTGTGTAAAAGGGGAGGCAGCGCGCCGCACACAGTGAGGGAGATAGGCTTGCTTTTGTCTGGCAGTGCAATTGTAACAATACACAGTTCCAAGAATGCTAGTAAAGAGGAGATATATTTTTGGAGAAGCACCGGTTTTTGTCGTAAATAATTTTTAGAGATTTTTAGAGATCTTCAAGAGGTGAGTAACAATACTTCTTATGAACCCTTTCCATGGTATATATGATTGTTTTTGTTGATAAGGGATTACTATGTGGTTTTGGGAGTCTTTAATTGACTTGATGCGATATTTTATTAACCTAAATTCTAAAATTGGGGTTTTGTTTAAAAGGGGAATTAATTGATGAATTGATGTTGTAATGTGCTTATTCATGTATGATATATTGTGATATCCATGATTGTTTGTTATTGGTGGGAGTTTATATGTTTAAAATTGAGGGAAATAGTTTGTTACAGGACATGACATATTTGAGTTATAATATGTTGTATGATGTTTGCCGCAATACCACCTATGATAAGGGTATCGAAAAGTAATACCACCGTAATGGGGTATCGAAAGTAACATCACCATATAATTGGGATGTCGAAAAAAAGCAGTACCGCCTAAAAAGGGGTATCGAAAGTAACACCGCCACACGTTGGGGTGTCGAAAAGGGAGGAATACCGCCATGTGCACATGGGAGGTATTGAAATTGAAATATCCCCGACAGGAGGGTGACATCGAAACATTCCTCATGAGTAGGGGTGGGCAATGGGACGCCATTGTCATGTGATGTGTGAGATTTATGGCATGCCGACAAGAGACCAGTTTAGTTATGAGGCCTTCGAGCCACTTGGATTAATTTAGAATTTACTTGGTATGTGGAATGTGATGCCTTGAGATGAGCTGATCCTATGCTATATGCATTTAACTACATGAAATATTTGTTGTTATTAAAAGTATTTTTTTTATATATTATTTTGGGAAATTAGCGGATACCATGGACAGTTTTTCCGGTTACCGCACCGGTTGAGAACAACACTATTTTTCAAAACATTTTATAAATGTATTGTTGTGCACTGGGATTTTATATCTCATTATAAGTGATGTTTTCAGAGCCCGAGGACATCGCTGTTGAGGATCCAGAAATCTGAAGAGTTATCTTTGATTAGCTAGTTGGTTAGTAATGTAGTATGGTTTAGAGTATTATGCGGACGACGTTCTTTGGTTTACATACTATTTTTCTCATTGTAATTAGACGTCCGGTTTTGAGGCTTTTAGTTTTTATTCAAATGATTGGATTTAATAATATTTTTCAATACTTTGTCAATACTGTTATTTTATTTAATACGAGGTACTTCCATACTTAGTTATTTGAGAAAATTTTTATGACTTGTGTTTTTTTTAAATAAATGTTTTGAAGGATTTTTATTGAAATTAATTTGGGTTACTAATGTAACGAAGGACGTTACATTTAGCTGGTGGGCATGTAACACCCGGGTGCCGATGAGGGCGGGGAGTGGTCGCCGGTGCAAGACGGCACGGATAAGGAGCGGCTCCTGGCAGGCTTCTAGGCGGAGGGTCACATGAATGAACCGATTACACACCCGAATGAGAGGGATCCTGAGACTGTGTAGGTATGGTTCTATACAGTTGAGGAAGGCTTATAAGAATTGATTGGTACTACCCATATCAACAAGATGCATCTTATTTTCGGTAGCCCATCACTCAAGAACTCCACAGTTAAGCGTGCTTGACTTGGAGTAATTCTGGGATGGGTGACCTCCTAGAACGGAACTGGGTGGGGGCGGGTTTTGCCTTCCCCGACCCCACCCTGCTCCCCTTCGAGGTTAGAAAATAGATCTCATCCCCACCCCCACCCCTGTCGGGGATCGGGTTTCCCCGCTCCTGTCCTAGTAAAAGCGGGTTTCCTCCATCAAAGTAGGAGCGGGTTTAGGTGGGTATCCGTGGGTTCGAGTCTTGTTGCCATACCTACTAAAAAACACATTTTAACCTTAATAAAATTAAGTTGGATATTATTTTTTTTCCCCCTTGAAATTAAGGTAGGGAGCACCAACCATGAAAGTGAAACTAATGGTCCGTTTGATTCGTATAAAAGAACAGTATAAGACATAACAGAGAGAACAGTACAGGACAACTAGTTGAGTCACAGCACAACTTCTTGTACTGTATGATGTTTGTTAGTCAATGCACAACACAAACAATTTTGTACTGTACCTTGTTTTTTATACCTACATACGGGACAAAACAACGTAAAATTGACTAAAATACCCTTTGTACTATATAACGTTTGATTTGCATTATGAAAAGACCCAGAACAAAAATTTTAAATTCTATATTATTTTAACTTTTATAATTTATTAATAATATGTATATTTTTTCAAGTATTATTTTATTTTTACCGTTTTTTAAAAAATATTTTCAATTTATAATAATGTTGATAAATTTTTATTTATATTTTATAATTATATATTATAAAATAAAATAATTTACAATAAATTATTGAAAAGAATACAAAGTTTTATTGTTCATGTTGATTCTTGATATACGGTTAATTTTTCATGGGCTTAGACATGACAAGTTATTATCACCTATAGAAGTTTTACTTACCCGATGACATACTTTCAATTTCTGAACCACAAAGAGAGTGGAAGATGTGGGTGAGACACGAAGCCGTGCTCAAGAGAAAGTGGGAGTATAAAGGATAGTTTTGTCATTTATTTTAATTGTATCTGGGACAATTTTTTATCCCCTGATTAAGTGAGTAACAAAATTCTATACTTTTGTTCTGTCCTTTATCTGTTTTCTTGTGACGTCCCATATTCATTATCAAAATCAAACATAGAACAAGTTGTCTTGTTCTAAAATAAAATACGAAATATAAGAAAATGGTCATGCTAACGATTGCTCTTATGATACATTTTAAGGAATCATAAGAAGTAAGTTTTCATGAAAAAACTAAGTATTTAACTTCTTCAAACATTAAATACACAATTCCTGATACAAAGATTCTTTTCTTTTTTGGTTTAATGAACTTTTTGGTCCCTATATTTTAAGGTAATATTGGTTTTGGTCCCTAACTTTTTTTTCCGATGGTTTTGGTCCTTCACTTTTTAAAAATATTCGTTATGGTCCCTGCCGTCAAGGTCCCACCATTAAGTGCTAACGGTAGGGACCAAAACCAATATTTTAAAAAAGTGAAGGACCAAAACCAATATTACCCTAAAATATAGGGACCAGAAAGTTCATTAAACCATTGGTTTGGATTGATTCGGTTTACAAAAAAATACAAAATCTGATCCAATCCGATTAGTTTTCACAAAACAAGATCCATAAAAATCCAATAAGTATTGATTTTGTTCCGTTTTTTATTTTCTTTTGAATCGGTTTGGATAGAATCAATCGTACTCCCTTACATTGGAAATTTGAAAAAGGAAAAAAAATACTCCAAATATGATTTCCTTAAATTCACGTTAACTGAATGCAACACAAAATAACTATAAATATTGCAGATTTGTTATGGCTGCATCATTGCATGAAAAAGATTGTAATGATCATTCTTTTTGTATAGGCAAAGCGGCGAATCATTTAAGTTGTTATGAATAGTTAGCATAAATCTGAATGTAGTTGATCTTTATTTATCTCAATTATTTGGATTCCAATTCAACATAACTTTACTTTTATTATTTTTTGGTTTCTCATGATATTCTCCGCGTGCTAACTGCAGAGACTAATCATCGAGCCGGATAGGACCACAAGAACGGTAAAGTCCTCCCTCAAAAGTTTTGACACTACTGCATTCCCAGGATCGTTCAAATGCTCTTGGGTAACTTTATTTTTATTATAAACTAAGATAAATAAAATACATAAAAATAAAAAGAACTAATTAAGATGTTTCATGCGCCATGTGGTGTGTATTACACTTTTGCAATTCATTCTATTAATCACGCTTTGACTAATCCATCAAATAAGTTTATTTTTAGGTTTAATGAACTTTCTGAACCCTACATTTTAGGGTAATATTGGTTTTGGTCCCTATCTTTTTTCCCTGATGGTTTTGGTCCCCAATTTTTTTTCCGATGGTTTTGGTTCTTCACTTTTTTAAAATATTGGTTTTGATCCCTACCGTCAACACTTCACGGTGGGACATTGAAGGCAGAGACCAAAACCAATATTTTAAAAAACTGAAGGACAAGAACCATCGAAAATAAAAAGTTATCGACCAAAACAAATATTATCCTAAAATGTAAGGTTCAAAAAAATTCATTAAACCTCTTTTTTTTCATTAACGAATGCTCGTTAGCATTTTCCCATAACAAAATACGGAAAAAAAGAGAGGAAAGGATGGTATCAGTTACAAAAAGTTTACAACTTTCATTACAAGGCTCCTTGCTCAGTTCTCTTTCAGATCTCAGTTCCTTTGCCGGAACCACTCTTCTTCTACGGTGATTCCTGTTCCCAATCCTCTCCACAAGGTTCGTTCTTCCTCTTCAAATCCTTCCACATATTCGAATCTCACTTTTTTCCTATTAATTAATATCACGGTTCCTTCGGTTCTGTTGCGTTGTTCATGCTTATTATTCTCTTTCACCGAATCAATCAATTTACTTATCCCTATAGATAAGGCTTTTTCTTATAACCTTATGATGCATTTTATTGTTGGTAACACTGATTCGTTTAAAATGTTTTTTTTATGTGCCTTATGGAATGGCAGAACCTGTGTCTGAAATCGATCTAAGGTTTCTTTTGATCAGACTGTGAAGAGGGTTTCTTTATTTGTATATTATTATCTGTTGATGTAAATGTTGATATTTGTGCACATCACAAATGTTTTGTTAAGGCAATGCCAACTAGTGCCGTTAGCCTGAAAATTTAAAACTTACATTTTTTCAATAAATTTTTTCTATATTTAGATTCCTTAACCTATGCCCTTAGGGCACTAGTTAGTAATACTATATTTTTTTAAATACTAAATCATTTTCTCGGTTTGCGGGGTAAGGTTGTGTATAGCTACTCTCCACAGACCCGACCCGACCCGACCACACTAGGTTGGAGTCTCGTGCATTAGGTCGCCTCTTTTTTGTTTCTGATTAAGTGTTTGTTTGTCATGGCAGTAAGAATGTATAATAATGTTGGATCCCAAGCTGGGGTGCCGCTGCCTCCGGCAAGTTCACAACCTAATCCTTTTGGGAATGCATTTAATGTTACTGGTTCAGGACTCATACGGGGTGGTTTGGGTGCTTATGGAGAAAAAATATTTGGTTCCAGTTCTGATTATGTTCAAAGTAATGTAAGTAGCATTCTAGCAATTTTGTTTTTGTTTATGCTAATAGTTTAATTTTTCATGTGGTTCTTAAGATTAGTTCTTTTGCTGTTTCTTTAAAGTTGTTAGTTTTTGTATGGACTTCAAAGTACAAATCCTTTCATTTTTCCATGTCTTCCTCATGCTTAAATTGTGTGTCAGACTTTTGAAAATTGATCATTGATGAAAATTGGCATAACCTCTTTAAATTGAACCCCTCATTTCTAGGCAGTTGGAGTATCACCTCATCATACTTATCTATTAATTTGCTGAAACGCTTTTTGTGTAAATTGGCACTTCCGTATCTGGATTCTGGAGATGCTTTGGGATTTAGTTCTAAAATTTATTTCATGCATGGGATATGCTCTCACCTTCAATAATGATTATTTATCAGTCATTTTAGGCTTGGCTGATGTTGGACGGATAAACCAATGCAGTTAAAAAATGAAATTAACAAGCTTACTGGACCTTGATTTGCTATCTTTGCTTACCTCAAGTATAGATATTCTCTCAAGGTGTGAGTTCAGTGTTTTCATTTTTAAATTAATCTTTTCAATTGAATAACAGATAAGTCGGTATTTCTCTGATCCCCAATACTACTTTCAAGTGAATGACCATTATGTTAAGAACAAATTGAAGGTGGTTTTGTTTCCATTCCTGCACCGGGTAAGCAATAATGTCATTTGTTTCCTGAAATTCTTTCCCGGATTTTCATTTGATCATCTTATTTTATCTTCTTGCTGTCCTGATCTTTTTCTTTTCTGGTTCAGGGTCATTGGACTAGAATTACTGAGCCAGTGGGGGGTAGGCTCTCCTATAAACCACCAATTTATGACATAAATGCACCAGACCTGTATATTCCACTAATGGCATTTGGCACCTACGTTGTCCTTGCTGGCCTCTCCTTGGGTCTTCGTGGAAAGTAAATACTCTTTCTCTTCCTCTACCTTAGTCCAATAGTATAATACCGACGTGTTCTATCTTTCTTTTTTTTTTCAAATTTAAAGGTTGCAATATTAGTATATTACCCCTCACATCCCTGTTTGTACTTGTGCTTTGTGTATATCTGTATACTATGGGTGTATTGTGTGAAATATCTTGCCCTTTTATAATAAATTTTTATTTCCAGTGTGGGCATTTTTTTTAAAATTTTTTTCCTACAGTAATTACACCTTCTATTTTAATTTGAATTGTTTGCACACTAGAGTCCTGCTCTATGTTAGCAGGGTTAGAAATCAGCACAAATTTTAATTGAATAAGTTTTCCTGCGCATGCTAAAACACCCATTGTTGAGATTGTCCTTTTCAAAACTGACTTTTGGACTCCCGGAGTGCTACTTGCAGTAGTAATTGGGGATTCTTGAATTGCTATATATGACAGTAACCATGTTGTCAACTATATGTTTTGCCTTTGATGCGTTAAAGGAATAGGTAAATCTGTTTTCCTCCCTCTAATGTCTCAATTCTGTGCTGTGAATTTTAATTGCTCTGTGATGAAGATCATTATGTGAAAAAGATTTATGTGGTGTGTGGTGGGGAGGGGAACACAAATTGCCACCTACATGGTGCTATAAAAACAGATGCTACTTTATTGATGGTGTAGAACATTGGCAGTTTTGTTTGTTGCTAGGAATTTCGGCATTGCCAGTCTGCCAGACCATGATTTGCTGTAATATCTGCCTTTTTTTGTTTTGTTTTGTATGTGTAAGCTTTTTCTATGATGGGATAAAAACTAGTGTGAGAACACACGGTGGTGTCACACAAGATTTTCCTATAACTATAGGATTACATCAATGGTCAACTTTGTTATCTTTTTACCTCGATCTTGGATGTGCTTATTAAGCATATCCAAGAGCTAGTGCCACAATACATGCTTTTTGAAAATGATATAGTCCTTGGGAGAGTCGAGAGAGGGAATAAATGGGAAGGGACAGAACTGTGGAGACAAATTTTGGAAGCTTATGGCTTCTATTTAAATAGAAATAAAATGGAGTATATGGAATGTAACTTCAACAAGAAGGGGCTAACACTAGTTTAGAGATGAAAATCGGAGATCATACCATACCACAAATCACACAGCTAAGATATCCCGGGTTTATCATACAAAATAACAGAAAAATAGAGGGAGATGTAAACCATAAGGTGGATGAAATGGAAGTGTTTTGGGTGTTATCTGTGATAGAAAAATTGGCTCTCGAGCTTAAAGCAAAGGTTCACCACACAGCTATATGACCCTTGATGCTTTATGATACTTAATATTGGACTGTAAAAGGCTAACAAGTGCATTAACTTAGGGCTGCAAAGATAAGGATGTTGCATTGGGTAAGTGGACTTGCAAGAAAAGATAGGGTCAATAATGAATGCATTAGAGAGATGGTAAGGGTAGCACCTATTGTAGATCTCGCCTTAGGTGGTTTGGCTATGTGAGGAGAAGACAACTAGAAGTCCTAGTAAGAAGAATAGATTAGGTTGAGGATAGCCAAATAATAAGGTAGAGGGAGACAAGAAAAGCTATAGGTGAGTATTAAAATAGACTTAAATTTAAGTAGCCTTTTGAATGACATGATTTTTTGACAGAACACATTGGCGTTGTTTTATCCATGTAGCCTATTGCACCTGCCACCTAGTAGGAAAAGACTATCTTCTTCTTGTTGTACATGTTTTATCAGGATTTTATTTTTCAGTCCAATATTTACTTTTATGTTGTTTTTATACCTAAGATGCTGTAAGAACTCTATTGGAATTTGGAAGCCAGAGAAGTATTGACCTTCTTAGATGTTATCTGAGATTGCTAATTGTATTTTCACGAATGTTATTTTGCAATTTAAAGTCAGGTTTTGGCAAGTTACAATGAGATTCAAGTTTAGTTTATATAACTCATTTTTGTTCTATCTCCATTTCCCCCATAGTTTGTCATAGTCTCTTGATGATGCCGTATTTATGTCCAGGTTTAGTCCAGATGCTTTGAACTTATTATTCATCAAGGGATTACTTGGTTGGTTTATGCAAGCTTCCCTGCTTAAGGTGACTTTGCTTTCTTTGGGCAGCGGGAAGCGCCCCTTCTGGACATTGTAGCATATGCTGGTTATACCTTCACTGGCATATGTTTGGCTGTTATTGGAAAAATAATGTCGGGTTACTCCTACTACTTTTTGATGCCATGGACCTGTTTATGCATGGGAGTATTCTTGGTGAAAACAATGAAGAGAGTCCTTTTTGCAGAGGTCAGGAGTTATGATTCAAGTAAACACCACTATCTTTTGCTCTTTATTGCTTTGGTTCAGTTCCCATTGTTCACATGGCTTGGCAACATTACAGTCAATTGGCTTTTATAGAGTGATAGCTTTTACACGGTACTTAGAAGCATTTTTTAGTGATATTCTTTGGTGGTTGTTGGAGAATTGTAATATATGGGCTTTTTTGTTTCCCATTGTTTTTATCTGTTGGTTAGGTTGGGGAATAAGCCTTGTAAGAAATGCATAATTACAGGCCTTCTCCAAATATATGATTTTTTTTCCTTGATACTTTACAATTGAAACATCTTTCTTTTCTAAATTATACGATTGTGAAAACATGAAGCTGGACTTTTTTAGTTGTATACCTTTGTTCACTTTTGATCTGGTGACACTTAGCCAATATCATAGGCTGTGCTGTTTGCCCTGTCGCTGAAATCTCTGTTCTGCCAGTTTAAGATTTGTGGAATGATTTCGCTCCATACACCCCCTTTGAAATGGATCCAGAGAATTGGTCGTTTGAAAACTTGGGGCCTGGTTGATTTGTTTTTAGTTTCTTATTTTCGTTTCCTAATTTCAAAGATAATTACAACTAAACTAATTACAAAAATGTTATATTGTTTTCATTTTATTTCTTGTTTCCAAAGATTTCTATAGGAAACAATGTAAACAAACAAAAATTGTTTTCATTGTTTTCTTTTGGAAATAAAAAACAGAATGAAAATAAGGTGATAGTTTGTCAATATTTTAGTTATAGTTATCTTTGAAATTCGGAAATGAAAACAGGAAACTGAAAATAAACTAATCAGGCTCCTAATTTCTTGGTTTATTCTAAGAGGTGGTAGAAATTGATAAGGAAGGAGGAAGGTCCTTTAATCGTGGAGAAAGTGGGTCAAGCCTAAGAATAGTCTATTACCCATGCATTAGTCACACTTGTGTGAGGAAATCTTTCATTGTGCATGTAGGGTCAGCTGTAGACTAATCTTCAAATAGGTCCCTGTACTTTACAAGTTTGGAGATCCTTGAACATGTAGAAAATTTGTAATTGGGTTCCTCATATATTTTTTATGATAGGGTTTCATTATAGTTCCAACTAGTATAGGGATTTATTCGAATTTTCCTAAAAATTATAAAGACCAATTTAAATTTGTCCAAAAAGTTAAGGAAACCACAATTGATGAGGAGATTGATCACTTAAAAGGAATCCTAACAGATACTTTATGAAACCCTAACAAAAAGTATATGAGAAACCCAAATACAAATTTTTTGTGTGTTCAAGGATCCAATTATAAACTTTTAAAGAAACCTATTTGAATATTTTCAAATAGTTCAGAGACTTACAGATTAATTTAACTTAAAAATTACCTCTCTCTAACAAAAAGTATATGAGAAACACAAATACAAATTTTCTATGTGTTCAAGGATCCAATTATAAACTTTAAAATAAACCCATTTGAACATTTTCAAATATTTCAGAGACTTACAGATTAATTTAACTTAAAAATTACCCCTCTGCGTAGGTGTTACTAATATGATGCCAATGAAGCGTGTTACTATATTAGACACAGAAAAATTTGTGCTACTTTCATATATTTTTTTTTTCAGAAACAGTTTTTCATTTTAGTACACAATTATTTTAATTGCACTGTTAGATCAAGTACGGGAATCTTAAATCTTACATCCTTAAATTTTGGGAATCTCTTAAGATTTTGCATATCAAAGGTTACCTTAGTATTCTCTATGAATTTTGATCCTAGTCTTGGTAGAGGAGCAGGGTAGGATATGATCTCAAATTTCTCTTCATTTAAGCTTTTGACATATCCAGTCCTCGCAGTTGCTCTCTTGCTTGATGAACGACGAGATACCAAATTTGGATTGCAACCTCCAATGCATTTATTCTTGTTGACTTCTTCTTCAAAGAACCCTTGCAATTCCTTTTCCACAATGGCCACTTTGGAAAGCCATTCTTCAACATTAGGTGCAATTTGGCGTCCATTTTTTCTATCTTCATCCACAATCCCTTGTATTCTATGTTTCCTAGCTTCCAACTTTTCAAGTTCAGTCTTAAGATTGTTGATATTTTTGCTGTAGAACACTACATACCCAATCTGCTTCCCGATTGGCTCTATTACTGATTGGCCAAGTTGTGACACAATTCCTGCTCCTAATCCGATTAGACATTCCATTTTCTTTTTCAAGATCTGAAGGTATCTTCGAGTAATCTCACTGAGCAATAACACCCAAAAGCCAAAAGTAACAGAGAATAAATTAATTAGATCATTGAGAAAACAATATTGGTAATAAAGAGAAGTAAAAATATTCCTCCATCACCATTCTAAGGGTGCCTTTGGTATGGGGTAATAAATATAGAGGTGAAATTTTCAAGTAATTATTTAAAAAAATTATAGTTGGTTTACAAGCAAAACAAAGATTTGGATTATATTTTTTTTGAGAATGTTAACGAGTTCTCCTAGTGCATTGTTTAAGGAATCAAGAAAGGAAAATTTGTATGGGAAAATAGTGTATTTAGTATTTTGAAAAATGTTACACTTAGTTTTCCAATACAAACTTTCCTTTTGTGGGTTCCTTAACCAATATTCTTAGAACACTTGTTAGCAAGACCATTTTTTTTTCCTATGTTTTCTCTATGTTATGAGACAAAAGCATATTTGCTCGTTTGTGAGTACATAAATTTGTTTTTGTCTCATGCTCTCACAACATGAGAGGAAATATGACAGAAAAAATAAAGGAGTGAATCTCAATCCGTAAAAGAAAATGAAAATTTGATCGGCCCAATCTAGTATAGATTGCATATGGCTGAAGTGAAAAAATAAGGGTAAGATAATAGTGTTATAGAATAGTAGTAGATAAGTGTTCAATTTTTTTATCAAAGATAAGTGTTCAATTTATATGTAAACAAAAATAAAAAGGATAAAAAACGAATGATCAAAGAATCATGGATGGACCAAACGTGTCTAGCTCCATTATAGAATCTAGCGTTTGTAAAAGCTTACCAAGTAAACTCTAAAGATAGCATAAACAGAGCAACCTAGCTAAACTATTTTCTTTCTCGTTGCACAGGTGAACCTGAAAAGGCCCCAAGGGAGAAATGAGTGAATTAAATGTAGAGCAATATGAATATAAATAAGTGGATTAAATATAGAACAATGACAAAATCATTTTGCTCCCTAATTTAAGAGGCCGGCCTTTGCAAACTGCAATATATTTTATTTTCCTTTGGCATATGTGAAATGTCATGTATCTAATTACCAAAAAAAAAAAATGTCATGTATCTGCTCCACCAATGCATCAATTCCGCGTAAAATTAAAACAAGTATAGTTTATCTTCTTTTTCCTCGGGTTGTTTCCTTTTATCTCTCTTTCTTCTTACTATTTAGTATTTCAGCTTTCAGTTATGTTTGACTGCAATCTTACTTGTATATCCCCCACAACAAAAAGGTTCAAGCACTAAATTTCGCTAGGTGTTGATGAGTACAATGTGAGTGTTGGGATCTTCACTCTACCAACCGCAAACCAGTCCGATCACTATTATTAAAATTGGACCGGTCATCGACTCGGTTGGGATATTGGGTTAATTGAGGTATTAAAACTGGACCGATCATCGATATCCAGTCAAACCGGTCCGATCGGTCGGTCCTGTCTGGTCCGATTTTAATAACACCAAGTCTGGCTGAATCAAATGAAGGGCCGGCTTGATTTCAAAATTATTGGCTACTAAGCGGACAATGTTGGTGGTACACCTTTCAACAATAGCTGCAATAGGTGTAGTATGATTGTTAGGAATACAAATAATTCTGTTAGAGTTTGTTATACGTTGTTAATAGTTTGTTAGAGAGTTAGTTGTGTTGGTTAACTTTATAAATAGAGCTTCATGTATCTTATTTTATTATCTTTTAATCAATTCAATATGTTATCTTCAAAATATGCTCTGTATTTGTCCTATGCCTATGACCCCTATCCCTCGCTTTCTCTGATTTCTCACAATGATCCCCAAGATGTCTTGAAGTCATAATGTTAGGAAACATGACAGAGGCCAAGAAGAATAGTTTATAGTTGATAAAAAGATCGAATATGCTAAAATTGATTGAATGGGTAAAGTCAATAATGTGGTTTATACAAAGTGTAAGAAGGTAACAAACTTGTAATTAACTAACTAATTATAATTAATTATATCTCCAATAGCCCCCTGCAAATAGCACTAGACTAGATGTATATAGATTTTGTAGTAAACTTATTAGCAAGATTTAGTTTAACACCAACCCGAATATATTGGAATGGAGTCAAATAAGTTCTTAATTACCTCCATGATACATCTGATATGGGTTTATTTTATCCAAATGGAGTAAAGTCAGAGTTGGTAGGATATATTGATGTTGGATATCTTTCTGAACCTCATAAAGCCTGATCGCAAACAGGTTATGTCTTCACATGTGGAGATAATGCTATCTCTTGGTGATTTGTGAAGCGAACAATTATGACTACCTCATCAAATCATTAAAAAATATTAGCTATTCATGAATCAAGATGTGAGATCATATGGCTAAGAACCATGACCCAATATATTAAAGGAGCACGCAAGTTGATGAAATAATATGCCAAGCCAACAATATTGCCTGAAGATAATGCAAAATTTATTGTACAAATTACAGGTGACAACAAAAGGGTGACAAAACAAAACATATTTCACTAAAATAATTTTATATTCATAAGCTCCAAAAGAAAAGTGATGCTCACAATCCCTGCTCCGCCGTTGCGCTGTTAGCACTCGCCGCCGTTTGGCCTTCTCGGTTCAGACATCATCTCCCCCTCTGTTGGCGGATTCTTTTCTTTTTGTTTTTTTTTCATTGTCATTAAATTATTATATTATGTTGGTTTATATGTTTGGGTTTCATTTAGTTGGGCTTCTCATGGGGTTATGGGTTTGTTTCATTATTTTAGCTATTGGTCTGTTTTGACTTGTGGGCTTAGGATAAGTAGGTTTTTTTTGTCTACTTTGTTGGCTTACTGGGCCATTTCTTCTTTTATTTAAAAAATGTTCTTGAAAATAAAAATAAACTGAAGTTACTTGGAGTCATGGATGTGAGCTTAAAATGTGTACATATTTCATTATGTCTCTAGAAAAATTTAAATAAAAGAAAACAAAAAAATCTTGTAAATATTTTCCATCCATATTTTAAATACAAAACTTTTCCTAAAAATCCTTATAAAAAAAAATCTCTTTTGAGTTCACGCAACAATCTATCACGTTGATGTATGAATTTTCATCCTCAAGTGTCATATGAATTGTAAGGGTTCACCGTATAGCTTGACTATCTTTAACCCTGTGCAAGAGTGAATTATCTTTTATAAAAATAAAAAAATGTTTTCAATTTACACCTTTTACCAATTTTATCCGATCTAATTTTATAAAATTTCTTTTGAATTCATACAACAATCTACGACGTTGATGTATGAATTCCATCCTCAAGTGTCGTATAAATTGTAAGGGTTTATCGTATAACATTGCTATCTTAGACCCCGTGCAAGAGTGAATTTATTGTGAAATAAATTATTTTTTTCTTTTAAAAACAAAAAAAATCTTATCCAAAAAAAATAAAATCAACCAACCAATCAAACATTTTCTATAAGAACTACGTGACTTTGAATTTCCCATCGCACCCGGGAATACGTAAGAGCTTAATCAATCATTCTATCAAGCAAAAATTTAATTTTCCCTTTTGTTGTGTTAATCTTTATGTATTTATTTTAAAAGCGAGGTAAAATAAATATTTTCAAAGGTTATTAAAATTATTTTGCACAATTAATTGAGTGCAGTTTTTAAACGGGCGATGTAGGGTGCTAGCACCTTCCCTGCTTATAATCGACTCCTGAACTCAAATTTCTATCTTCTTAAGACCAGTTTCCTAAAAATAAATGGGTTTTCCAAGGTTTTCTCACAATAAAATTTTGGTGGCGACTCCTTCTGTTTTTACCCTCTCTTCACGACTCCCCAGTGAAGTCGCCAGCTATCGCGACCGTCCAGTTCGGGAGCCACGAAGAGAGGGTAAAAACAGAAGGAGTCGCCACCAAAATTTTATTGTGGAAAAACCTTGGAAAACCCATTTATTTTTAGGAAACTGGTCTTAAGAAGATAGAAATTTGAGTTCGGGAGTCGGTTACGAGCAGAGAAGGTGTTAGCACCCTACATCGCCCGTTTAAAGAACGGTACCTCAAGTTAATTGTGCAAAATAATTTTAATAACCTTTGAAAATATTTATTTTACCTCGCTTTTAAAATAATAATAAAAAAAAGATTAACACAACAAAAGGGAAAATTAAATTTTGGCTTGACAGAATGATTGATTCTGCTCCTCTGTATTCCCGGGTGCGATGGGAAACCCAAAGCCACCTAGTTTTTATAGATAATGTTTGATTGGTTGGTTGGTTTTATTTTTTTGGATAAGATTTATTTTTTTTGTTTTTAAAAGAAAAAAAAATTATTTCACAATAAATTCACTCTTGCACGGGGTCTAAGCTAGCAGTGTTATACGATAAACCCTTACAATTTATACGACACTTGAGGATGAATATTCATATATCAAAGTCGTAGATTGTTGCATGAATTCAAAAGACATTTTTATAAAATTAGATTGGATAAAATTGGTAAAAGATGTAATTTGAAAACATTTTATTATTTTTATAAAAGATAATTCACTCTTGCACAGGGTTAAAGATAGTCAAGTTATACGGTGAACCCTTACAATTCATATAACACTTGAGAATGAAAATTCATACATCGACGTGATAGATTGTTGCGTGAACTAAAAAGAAAATTTTTTTTAAAGGAATTTTAGGAAAAAATTTTTATTTAAAATATGAAAGGAAAATATTTACAAGATTTTTTTGTTTTCTTTTATTTAAATTTTTTTAGAGACATAATGAAATATGATACACATTTTAAGCCCACATTGATGACTCTTAAGTAACTTCAGTTTATTTTTATTTTCAAGAACATTTTTTAAATAAAAAAAAATGGCCTAGTAAGCCAACAACCAAGACAAAAAAAACCTACTGATCCTAAGACAACAAGTCAAAACAGACCAATAGTTGAAAAAATGAAACAAACCCATAACCCATGAGAAGCCCAAATTGATAAATAAATAAAAAAGAGACTACAGCAGTCCAATTGTAACCATTACTCCCCTGCCCCACCGCTCATTCATTGTCTGCAACCCATCGCAAAACAAAACAAGATCAAGTAATGGTTGGGAAGCGGCCAATTCGTACGGTGGTTGCAGCAGCTCTGGGCGGTGGTCGCGATCAGTAATGAGGAAGAGCACAGGCGAGGTGGGCTTGGGCAGTTATCGTGGCTATCGCGAATGGGACCCACAGATCTCCAAGATGTATGCGATAGAAGATAAGCAGCAAAGACAGCGTATAATACCCACACGTCATTCCTGCGATTTTTTTTACGAACTCTGGTTCGTACTAACCAGTATTTCTCTTTTGAAATACACGTACCTTGCACGAAGTACTCCTCAACCAGTTATAAAAACCAAAGTATAAATAAAATGTTTTTTTTACATGTGTCCTTATAACATAATTAAGTTGACGAATTAAAATACTACATTATTACTCATATAAATTACATAAAGAAAAGCATTTTTTTCTTCAATTTTAAGATATTAAATATTTATATCTTAATTTAATATTTTTAATTTTTAATTTATTAACCTATGATATGCTTTTTTTTAAACCATGTTATAGGTACGGAATATCTACCATGTTAGTAGTGATTAATCTCCATCGGAGAACTTGTTGGGCATACAAGGTAGGTTCTCTCTTCTCAATCAGATTTTCTCCTTACACAAAAGTCATGATTTAAACCACTGATCACCTACTTAAAATGTCGAGTCCCTTATCACTCGGACCAATAAGATGTTGGCAATGATACCTATATGCTCTAAAAGCACAAATTAATTAAATCCACAAATAAAAACTGATATATAAATAACATTAGTGACTTTAGGAATGAAATAAAAGCTATTTAAAAACAATTAAAAACTTTCTCTAATTGAAAATATTCAAAAATGTAATTAAATATTTCCCGTATTTCAATTTCGGATAGATAACATTGTTTTCAAGCGCAAATTCTAAATATAGAATTGAATCTGAGAAAAGTATTGATAAAAAAAAGAAAATGAAAAAAGTATTTCTTTCTTAAAAAATAATTGGTTCTAGATTCATGAGTCATGACTTATGAACTTTTCCAAATCATAGATGTGATCAAGTTTGATATATTATATCCCGGTTGATATTTTTTATACGGTCAATCAATCAATTAATAAGTGATTTTTAATTAGTTTATAGTATAAAATAAATTATACTGATAATATATATCAATTAAACTCATACCTTAAATAAAAACAATTATTTAAAATTAATTTTTTTAAACATTATTTGAAACAAATATTTCCAATCACAAATTAGTTTTCTAACATCAATTAACATCAATTCTTTTAATATTAAATCAAGTAAAATTAATGTCAATAAAATTTCAATAAAACACGTGATAAAACAAATTATCCGGTTTAAATCTACCCCATAATTTTCGTCCAGGAATGAATAATCCATCAGTTACAATTCCAAATTATGGAGAAAATCAAGGGGTATATCAATCTGGTTTAAATGATAACATAACTCCTAATAATGGGGCTGTTATTAAATTAAATCTACCCCATAATTTTCGTCCAGGAATTAATAATCCATCAATTACAGTTCTAAATTATGGAGAAAATCAAGGGGTATATCAATCTGGTTTAAATGATAACATAACTCCTAATAATGAGGCTGTTATTAATTTAAATCTACCCCATAATTTTCGTCCAGGAATGAATAATCCTCTTAATTTCACTACACAACCTGAGCTGGCATTAGGTGGATTGGACCAAGGGGTGCGGAAACGTATGAGAGGGGTGGATGAATTTCATAGTTATGCAGCGCTTGCAACAGAATGTGACGAGGGGCAGGAGGGTGCAAATAGCAATATTGGAGGTGGTAAAAATACAGGGCATTTTTTTAATGGCAGAGCCTGGTTTCCAGGCCTGCCAGAAATAATGATGATCCTTAGTTGGAATTGTCGAGAATTGGCTAACCTTAGTGCAATTCCATCACTTAAAGATCTTACCCAATCTCACAAACCAGATGTTATTTTCCTTTGTGAGACTTTAGTTCATGCTGAAAAATTGAAGAGTTGAAGATGAAGCTGGGTTTTTCTTATTGTCTTAGTGTTGATAGAGAAGGTAGAAGCGGAGGTTTAGCTGTCCTTTGGAAGGATCCTTTAAAAATTCAGGTTATTAATTCTGCTCGTAATTATATTAATCTGGAAGTGGATGAAGGTGATCAGAAAAAGTGGAGGTAAACAGGCTTTTACGATCTCCCTGAAAGTACTAGAAGAAGGGAGTCATGGAATTTAATTAGATCTTTGGCCAGTATGTTTGACCTTCCTTGGTGTATTATTGGAGATTTTAATGATCTCCTAGCTCACGAAGAGAAAAGAGGAAGGGTGGAGCGTGCTCAATGGCTTATTGATGGTTTTCGGAATGTCGCCTTGGATTGTAATTTATCTGATATTTCTTTGGATGGGTACCCCTATACTTGGTGTAAAGCTAAGGGTAGGCCAAATGAGATTGAAGAACGACTTGACCGAGCCATGGTTACTCCATCATGGTGGAGCTTTTTTCCTAATGCAAAGCTTACAAATCTTGTAGCTTCAATTTCTGACCATAGTCCCATTCTTCTTATCACTGAAAATCAGCCTAGTCGTTACGTTGTGCCTAGAAGATTAAAGTTTGAGAATCATTGGCTGGTAGAGGAGGACATTGAAGAAATAGTAAAGCATAGTTGGCCTCTTTGCAACCTCAATTAATGTGGAGCAAAAATTGGAAATGTGTGCAGGAACCTTGATGAATAGGGCAGTAACTTAAAGCCATCATTCGGGATGGATATAGCAGATGCAAAAAGAAAATGATGGAGTGAGACACAAAACCGATCGCACGGGTATCAACCATTTTTTGGCATTGAAAAATCGCTTAGCAAAATTGGTGGTCCAGGAAGAAATGTATTGGCGTCAAAGAGCAAAGTCACATTGGCTCAAAGGATGTGATTCTAATACTAAATTTTTTCATGCATCTGCTTCATCTAGAAAGAAAATAAATTCTATTGATTCTTTGATGGATGATCATGGAAATTTTGTTACTTCTCAAGAGGGCTTATGTGATCTAGCTGCTAATTATTTTATGAATCTTTTTGAGAGAAGTAATAGTGATGTGGATTACGTTATCAATCACCTGCAAAGGAAACTTAATGAAGAGGATAATGCTCTCATTTTAGCTCCATTTTCCTATGATGATTTCAAATATGCTACTTTT